>JAJIZL010123190.1:216619-234897 GCA_023969395.1 Amblyomma maculatum
ACCAGCACGGGCTGGAACATTATGGAAAGACACCCGAGTGGCCGGAACCCTCGAGACAGATCTCGGTGCGTCTTGCGCTACAACAAAACTGATAAAGGTGTGACTCGCGACATCGAGCAGTAACAAACAAAGATTACGGAACTCAGATAAGCCTGTATGCCGGCGGCTGTTAAAAAACAACGAATACTGTTTTGAAGGTTTCGCGGCATTATGAGGAGAAGAGCAATGTTACCGTGTATAGATGAAGCTATGAAGAAAGCTGATGAATGATCACTCGGTCGGCAGTATATTGAAAGTATATATCTCATTTTGCTGTGCCACTTTCTGGCGCCCGTTTACTGAGTTTCACGTGATTATGGTGAGTAAAGCCGCAAAATAGCAGCTTTTTTTTTTTCAATCCCCTCTGGTATCCCACATAAAACTAAATCTTATGAAATGAAATCAAGCTTTTAGCAAAACTTTGCACTTTGCAGTTGAAGGTATTCGTTCAGCTTTCGCTGCCACTGTATTAAACAAACGCCGTATGTCCCCTTTTTCTGACAGACTAATCTCAGAATAGACACAATAGAAGCGTGTAATGTTTTATATTCAAAGTGCGATTTAAGATAAAACTAGGAAATATAAACATTATGTACAATCTAAACCTTCACCCTCTCACCCGTAGCTATTTACCCGAAGCAAAAAAGGAAAACTGCCTGAGAAAAAAAAGTTCTCTCCTGGCCGCAAAAATCCACAGTAGACGACACACGACGCAGTAAATGACGCCGGGACAGGTTCTGAGGTCGTGACGACGCATGCGGCGTAGGAGGTGGGCGTGGTTTGTTCCTCTCTTCCCTCCTGGAACTCGTGCAGCGAGTGAGAGGGAGGGAGGTGAGGGAAGGGGTGGTCTCAGAAGATGCTGAATATGCTCAGTGAGGCCTGCTGCTCATCCGTCTCCTTGTAGTCGGAGGTGAGAACTTTGCATGGAGGTCGGGACTGGCACCGGAAGGTGTTGTGCAGCAGCTCCATGTTATCGAACATTTTGGTCAGCCTGTGGTTAGGAGGGAGAGACGTCTGCAACTCATTCAGTGTCGAAATATATTCGGATATGAAAAAGGAGAAAAAATCTCGCAGGATAGCTACCACTACTTTACGGAAATAATAAATTACAAGCAGTTCGCGTTGAAGAATATATATACTGCGTGTTCAATGGCATACGGTTTGGTTTGGTCTATTGAGTTTAACGTCCCAAATTGACTATTTGTCGATTTTGCTAAACTGCGCCTAAACCTACTTTTCTTGAGTAAATAAAGATCAATTTTAAGCATTTTGTTCCTTTAACTAGTGTGACCACGGGAGTTGCATATTTACAGACTTAGGAAACGTAAATTATGGGTAAACGCTCATTTCTCATGACTGTGAATACGAAAATCTGGATGTCACACCTGATTACTTCCCGTCCCTTGCGTGGAAAGGGACGAGGCAGGAGCATATCTACACAGATAATACCAAGAAGTGTGATAAAGGAAACAAATTTAAGAAACATTCCTATCACTGGCAATCAATACCTCCTTAGCGTATATAATGGCAATAACGAAACTTCGGATAACGTCGTATCTTCCTGATAACAAAACCACCTACAGCGGACATCGCTTCACAAGATATAACCTACAGAAGAAGAGGAAAGATAACAGCTAAGAAACATTCTTTGGGGATGCTTTCTTAGCTATTAGACGTTCTATTCGTTATATGAGAAGCTACTCATCACGCTTTCGCACTAGATGAATTTTGAGAATAAATGGGCACGATTTACTGTAGATAACATTCCCGACGAAATTATCGTTAGCACATTTTCATGTGCTTCCACGTTATTTTGTAGTTTTTTTTTTGTTTAGAGGTGATTTTAGCTGTCGTAATATTACTTAGGAGAGCCTACCTTTTTGTCTACATTCAGCTAAAAGCAATGCGGACGCCCTACTGCTAGTAGTATTTCATGCGTACTAAATAAATAACGTCCACTAAAAAAGCTGTAAAAGGTGTACCAGCTAAGATAAACCAATATTTAAAAAGAAAAGAACTAAGCGCTCTTCACAATCTAAAACTGAGTTATAATTTGAATAGGGGTACGCAAATATCCACTGGGATTTTTCCATTCCTTCTATATTAATAATTACCCGGTATGTTAAGTAATCAAATTCTAAATTAGGTATTAGTTATTAAGCAATCTTCCGGATTGTAATGCTCTATCTATATTTTTAGGTTTTATATTTCTCTTCAATGTCATATTCGAGTGATATAAGGCGCAGCAAAATTTTTGTTGTCTTCTTGTATTGCCATAGATTCATCTACTTCTTCTTGTTGTTTATAATGCATATGTCTTCCATTTTTACTTCAGCACGGTTATATTTTTGTTCAATTGCTTTCACATATTACATGCGATCCATCCTGTCCCCCCCCCCCCCCCCCCCTGCCAACACAGTGCTTTTGGCAAAATATTTAAAGGCGTTTTGACTCCGGCAACAAACGAAGTATCGTGCGCGAGCGTCCAAATCACGACTGACCTTTCAGTTTAAAGATTTTCCGTCGTAATTTTGGTGGTCGGTTGCAGGAGTTTCGAAGTTTACCAAGTTAATTCTGAACCTGGGTCAACTTAATTTTCGACTTGGGAAAAGTTGGCTTTGGGGATGGGCGACACAAATTTTGGGGGCGAGCCAGGTTCATTTTGGTGGTGGGCTTGCTCAGTTTTGGAAGTAGGTCAGCTAAATTTGGGGCTCGGCCACTGAAATATTATGATGCGACCAAGTGACCTTTGGGAGTGATTAAGTCGATTTTGGACGTAGGTTAACTCTGTTCTCGAATTTAGGAAAATCAACTTTGAGGGTGGGCAAATCTAGTTCTTACCTGAGTCAGCTATCATCTATAAAATGACAAATTCGGCCAAGGTCATTCAAGGTGAAATTTATGATGGGCCGTGACATGTCCTATGTGAGTCCAATTCTGCATTGCTCGTTACGTTGCTATGCCTACACATTCTGCTGTGAGTGTACGCGTTTCTCACTGAGTTCAGCTGAAGCATCACGTGCTTTCCTGCCATCGACGAAATCCTGACAGATAAAGCAGATGTGCCTTTGGAGAAAAAGTTAAAAAAAGAAGCAAACTAAAAAATAAAGATACGAAGAAAAAAGAGAGACCTGTACTCGCCTTATTTTGTTGATGTAGAAGTCGTCCTGCGTGTACCGCTTCAACGCATTTATTCTCGCCGTGTAATTCCGCGGCCACTTCTCGCAGAACTCCTGCATCCAGCGGTGAAGAAAAGCTCGCCTTGTGGAATTTAATTGGCTTAACAACTAATAAACTAATAAATAACACAGACGTTTGCAAAATGTAAGTCTTTAAATTTTAAAATAAACCAAAGAAGTGAGCTTGTTTAGTACATGATGTCTGCCGTCTCGAATCTGTACGTGCTATGAGAGACCTGTGGTGATGGCTCTGTAATGATCCCCTTCAGGGAAGGGGGTCCACAGAGGGTAAGAAAAGCCGATCATGCTGATATTTACTGAGCCTGTTATCATCCTTCCTCAAAACAACTTTTCTCTTCCATATGCGGACTCACCGATATTGGCGATTAAAAACGGCCGCTACGTTTTCCTATCAATTTATACTGCTCTTCCAAAGAGAAGAATGGATATCAGAGACTGGTACCTTGAAGAATCCGAAATGTGTGCATTATGTAGAGGAAATGATACCGAGAATGCATGCCGCGCACAAGACTTCAAAAGGAAGCTGTAATTTAGTAGGCATTTTTCAAGAGTTCGGCCGAGTTCGCGCCAGTCGTGTCGTGTCGCTAAGGTGACGTCACATGTGGAGGCTGCTGTGTAGGGCTATCAAGTCGAGGTGCTTGCCCGGCCCGTCAGGAGACCGCAGCATGTCCGCCCTTCCACTCTCTCATCTGCTGTATACGGCTCTTTCAAGGACACAAGCGGCCAAAAAAATAATTAGAGAAAAAATAAATAAAGAATGTAGGCTGAACCGAGTTGGCTGGTAACGCTTTCTTTGGCACAGCGTGGTACCGGTGTGCAGTCTTAAATGTTCTCGCTTGGTATGTATATGTATACGGGTTGGAAAATCCGGAGGCCGCTTGAACTTTGCCATCGGCGACATCTTTACTACATGTGCTAGACCGAAAAAGTTTGAAGAGAAACGGTAGGCGATAAATTACATATAAGCGTCACCGGCTTTCGTTACCCTTAGCGGACTCTCTATTAATGCACGTTAAGAACATCAGGCGGCAGAAATTTTCCAGAGGCCCCACAACAGTGTATTTACTCCACAGCCATGAACAACTTAGGGTGGACAGTTGGCGGAACTGAAGCAATAAATTTGCCCCGAATGGTCACTTGACTTTGTTTTCAATTGCTCCCTCTTTAGACGTCGAGGGGACACGTGTCTAGATGCGCACTGGGTGATGGCAAGCTCTCACCCTCGCTCTGGAGAGGCTTCAGCCATCATGTCTCATTCGCCTGACTGGTTTCCAGGAGACGCCCTAAACTCCTAATTGATACAGCGTCACGCTACAATAACCGTTGATATCTTGAGCACAAAAAATAGCATAGTGCATGTACTATTTAGAGGCAAAAATGTTTCTTTTCGATGCAAACAAACAATGGCGTATGAAGAGGTTAATCCAAAGTAGAAAAAAATTCCTACAGTTGATGTCCAATTCGTTCTTTGTGCTACATGTGCTGCGCTCACCCAATCAAAACAATGCTCTCAGTTGCATCTACCAGCTTGACCGCCAGGTGCCGGCCATGGTATTTCTGCATTCTAATCCATTTCGTAACCCCCACACAGCGTTGGTTATCGTTTTCTACGTGTTTTAATAGATCTACCTTTTTTCCACAAGTTGCCGCGAAATGAAAACGTTTCCCGAATACACAGTATCCTTCCTTATTTTGAATTTCAAATTTATATGTATACGTTTATTTAATTTACCATCTTGGTATTCGCAGCCCCAGAGAGGGGCGAAATAATACTTATACTTATAAAATACTTATAAAATATACTTATATACTTATAATACTTATAAATATACTTATAAAATAATACTTATAAAAAATACTTATGCACTACTTGACAAAAAAGCTACATTATGACTGGTGGTCGATGTCAACATGGAAGAAAGACGCATAAACTTTGTTTTAAGGCGGCTGAGGATCGTAATAAAGTACCTGCTCGTCGTGAGAAGATCATTTGAATGTTCTTTAGAACCTAATCAAGGCAAAAGAGACGTGATTCTGCAAGCTTACAATTGGCGGCATTTTTATTGCGGGAGAGGTTAAAACACTTAAAATGCTATTTCGCTCAAATAAATAAGGTGCAGGATTGAACTGCGGCACTCCACCAGCTCGACACTCTTTTCTGTGAAAGTCTAAAAAAATATATATCAGGTATACAGCTCCCTTTCTTTCAACAGCTTCCCATACAAGAACTCCTGTTAGAAGAAAAAAAAAACAAAGAAAAAAGCATCATCAGACTAAACGAAGAACCTGTGAGTTCGTTTTTTTGATAACACTACATTTTATAAGGTTGCCCTTGTAAAGTGATTAAAAGAAAAAAAAAACATGAATAGCACTGGGGTTTGCCGCAATAACAAGATGCGGTGATTTTAATCAGCTCCTTCATTTAACAGAGCAGCCTGTATGTACCGTTCCCGCTTTAAGGTACGACATGACCACAGCCCTATGTAAGGCCTGCGTGCCATACCAACGATGCTGTGATTGGCTCGCGCGAGTGATAGAGCGCGCATGCGCTATAGCAGGCTCCACCCACCTCTCCGACGGTATAGAAGAGCAGCTGCTCAGAGGAGAGGAGCTTGAAGTCTAAGAGGCGGTAGTCGCTTCGTGGGTAGGCCTTGCGCCTCACGGTCTCCTGAAAATACTGCGGATCCGGAAAAGGAACAATCTGTCACGTATAAGTATCTTCATCATCAGCCGGACAACAACCACTGCAGGACGACGGACCCTCCCATACTCCTCCAATTAACTCGATCCTGCGCTAGCTGTATCCACTTGACCCCTGCGAGCTTCTTAACCTCATCCGCCCACCTAATTTTCACGTATCTTACCACGGTATCTTACCTGACAATTATTATGGCGAAAGCCTTTAATGAATGGCTCATGCTGTGTCCCACAAAATGTGTCCTGCTTTTGCGGCGGCTGTGATTGGCTGAGGCGAGTTGACGTCTAGAGGTCTCGACCAATCACACAGCACCACCACAGTATGCGCGAATGCGTGCCTTATATGGCCATTTGTCAATCAATTATCAATTACTAATTATTGACTAATTAATGTAATAATATTATTTGATGGCTAATCAAGTAATGACATAATTAACCAGTCAATGAATACATAATAATAATAATAATAATAATGTAATAAATAATTATCTACTTAATGACTAATTGTTTAACTGACTAATAATTGCTTAATTAATCAATGACTAATTATTGCCAGTTGCGTAACTGAATGCGACACTCAGGCTTTCACTACTTAAGTCGCTGAAGTCCCTCGTAATTTTTTAGTAAAGAACACATTGGTTTGGCGTAAATAAAGTGTAGGGTTGCCAAGGTTTTAATTATGCATTATTATTTATTTACCTGCATTGGTCTTGCGAGGCACGCATTAAGTGAGAAATAATCGATGCGTCGTCGATTTCGTTACCTTTATATCGTATGACAGCCCAGCTTAGGAATCAATTCCAAGGACCGAATGCAATTGAGCTGCTGACCGCCACTAACTTCACCGTTGCATTGCTTGTCCCGTGTGTTCAATAATTTCATAATTCCGTTGCTTGCCATAGTGTTAAATTACCATGAAAAATTCCCACCCTATTGGTTCCTACACAAGTTCGTTATCGTTTATTTGCTTGCCCGTTTTTTCAGTCTGATCTAGTTAGATTAAGATTGTGCTGCATCAGACTGCCTTAGCCGATTATTTAGAGGGACAGGGCGCTTTCAGTGTTTTGCAAATCTAGAATAACCAACACGCCCAGACTGCTACGGTCTGAAGTAAGTTCAGCGAACTTAATTTATTATGTAACTAAAGTTTAAGGCTAACAATGAAATATCTTTTATTTCTGACTTTTTTCATGTGGACAGTACGAAAAGAAATTTCAAGTTTAAATTTTCAGGGTATTTCAATGTTTCATGTGAAATTTCTTACGTGAAGGTGACGTAGGGTTTGCGCTATCAAACATTTAAGGTAAGCGCCACTTCACCTGAGCCGTGCCCGATAACTGGGCGATTTATACTGGCCATCCTACGCTGATGACGTCATGAAATTGTCAGGCACACGTAGAGCCCGTGATTCGCAAGCTTTATTGCGTCATCTTTGGCTTGCACGCAGATATCATGAGCTTTAATTTAGAGCAATTTGCTCGCCATTTTTAAGAGCCAAGAAACAATTTAAACTGACGGAAGGCGCCGCATGCAGTGTGCTTCAAGAAGGAGGCAATGGCGCTCGTTCAGTGCTCTTAAATGACCATTGACAGCTACCGCTCAGCTTAAACTGCGACGTCATCCCGAGGACCTAAGAACAAGGCAATGAATATCATTGCCGCCGACGTTTGCGTTTGCAGTTATTTTTTGTTTAGGTACATTCAGTTGAACACTGTAGACATAGCCGTGGAAGTTTTTCTTTTCTTCAAAACTTTCTAACCATTTCTAGGCTTAGTGAAAGGCATTGGATAGGGCTGTAGAATAAAGAAGTTCGTGTTCCGCGCAAGGAAGCTAATTGGCTATCCTTGAGGTCTGTATGGACAACTAATGTAGGGAAAACTTCGTTTTCTCACAGCAGCAGCAAGCACACGCTGAACATTATTAAGCCCATAAGGGAATAAGAAGGGGGTATCATATCCTCTACCGCCCTCTCTGGTAGGGCCTCGGCATTCTCTCGAAGCTCTGGAGTAGATTGTTATTGCTAGAAATATAGAATGACTATGATCGGAAACGGAAGTTGATTTTCACTTCAAGACATGGAAAGATCTAGCAAATTATTAATAAGTTAACCAAAATTAACCGAGGTTTTAACGTCTCCAAGTTGCTAAGCTCAAAACGCCTAGTGCAGGCATCAGAAGTATTGCTAACTGCATGCAACAAATATGATTTGGAAAGAAAATATCCCACTGTTGCCAATTGTACACATTATTTACATTTAGAGATGAAAATCTGCACTAAAGCTTGGAGAGAACGCCATGGCCATACAAGGGAGTGCGCTACACTCTAAGAAAAAAATAACCTGCTGAAGGGGGAGTAACGTCCACTTTGGTCCTCAAATCGGGCCGTTACTCCGCGAGCGGAACAACTGCGGCGAGAAGCGGGCCGTGTGCAAATTTGGAGGATTAATGTTTTGTCCTGGCGCGAAAAAGACTAATGAGAGGAGGAACGGGAAGACGAACTGTTCACTTGATCCCTAGCCTATCCCCCGTCTCTCTTACTGCTTCTCTCGTCATGCGTTTCGGGTGCAGAGAACGTGTTTCTGGCTCGATGGACAAAACGTACATATAGAGGACATGTTACTCCCTTATTACTCCTTTATTGGCTTATTTGTATATTACAGTGCAGCGCCCCAAGATACTACTGTGGGAGCAGAATTTTACGGGAAACACCACTGTCCCGCAGAGGCCGTTTGTTTAAACTAACTAACTTACCTTGATGGTCGCCGTCATGCCAATAATGTCGGCGAAGGTCTCCAGTGCTGCGATGGGGGGCCTCGCCTGCGCTTTGTCCTGAATCGAGCGAAGGAAATGCCGTTTTTATTCACCACATGGTAGTTGTAAGTGGCGACATAAAACGAATCAGCATAACTCGCACGGACGTGCACTCACAAGACTGCGAACCACGCAGGCCAATGTTAATACCCAGAAAAATAGACAAGAGAGCCTACTGCTGACAAGAGCGCGTGACTAGTGCTTCGTAGAGGCGCAACTTCGAAGCGCTTCAGATAGACGACCCTGTCACGCAACAGGAAGAACCGGTCCGGACCATAGAGTTTCTTACTGTAGAATATTTAAAAACTTTAGGGCCCTGTGTTCGTAGTTAAAATTTCTGCTTGCGCGGTTTTCGTCTTGCCGCTCCATTCTGTTTCACAGTATGACCAACAGGCGGCGCGGCGCGTCCACTGATTCGCGTCTACGAGGAGAGTTATAGTAAGGAGACGTGTGAAAAGGCATGCCTAAGAAGGCGACCTGAGGGCACAGCACAGTAGCAGCTAAGCGCGGTAGGACGGCGTAGCAATATTGGGTTTTGTCGGGTGCTTGTGGCACGTTTTATTCAGCTCTGTTGCCTCCGTTACTACGAGCTAATGAGCGTCCAGTCGCAAGAACGAAACAATGTGTCTCCCTTACGGAAATGTAATATCTGGACTTATATAAAAAAGGCGTATCAGGAATTGGGCAGATATGGAGTGTGTCTGAGCGAAGGTTCTCAAAGCCCGAGAACTGGAATGTTGTGTAGATGCTGGAACGAACTTTACACGTGCGTACATATATACGCAACGCCCATGCGCGCACGCATGCGCAGACACCCACCTCTTCCCTCTGGCCTCTGACCCGGTACTGCCGTTGAATGCAGCGCTCGAGGTCGTTGGTCTTCAACAGGGCGTAGCCGCTGACCCAGTTCTCGAAGAAGGCCTTCTCGTTTACCACGGACCCTGCATGCACCAAGTTAGGTGGCGGTGGAAATGACCGCAGAATGATTTAGCAGTGCTCACCTCACCCATACACTTATGCTGAAGTTCATGCCCCTATAATTTTGACCTACGGCGTGTAATTGAATTACTTAAATGTGGAACTTTTTCTTCTCATCAACTAATCGTATTCCCTTAATACAGATGCAGGTAAAGGGCCATCATCTAACAATAACTTGGTGACCGCTATCAAAGCGCCAAGGTGTCCAACCCATCCATGCGATAAAGGTATACATTCCTGGCAGTTAGATGCACCACCTCGGACTCCCTCTGTGGTTGTATCGCATTGCTTCAATTGAGCCTGCGTCGGAAAACAGTAAAAACAGTGACCGTGTTACAGCTAGAAGTAGATGACCCTGTACATTGTCTTTGACGACACTCGCACCGGTTGATCATTGTTCTAATTTCGCACTGTGACTTCAGATCCAAAATTACACGCCTGTTTACATCGTTTAATAACAACACATTGAGACAAACTTGGCATGATTGGCATAAAGGTACCTAGACGAAAAACCCTCAGGTCGTATTAGCGTTCCTATCAAATCGATAAAAAAAATAAAAAAGATGCCCCCAATTTTTATTCCTGTTGTAAAGTTTTTTTTAGATGTGCGAAACTCCCATGGAAACAAGATGACAAAACATTAGGGCCATCAGCTGCGTTTATGCAAGAAAAATGCGAAAGACCACGCCTCATTCACACCTCTTATCTATAGTAATGAGAATTACACTCAAAGTATCACTGAAAACTGTAACTGTTCGCAGTTTTTATCCGTATCATCGCGTGGACGTAATATCATCTACAGGCGGTATTTTCGTCTAACGTTCCAATTAATCCTTACTTGTCTTAATTTTGTAGAATCATCCTTGGACACCTTTATTATTGCTGAGTCATGCGTGGTCATCTAATTTTGCCATGTCATTTATAGTAGAAATCTCACGAGTAACTGTCAGCTTCAGTTATTTTTTAGATGTTGGTCGGTTATAACTCACACAGTTGCTCTCATCGTTACTTTTTTCTTGTGTGTAACCTTATATACACCCTATCTTTAGGTAAACGCTACCGGACAATACATCACATCGATCCCTTCATCTCCTTAAAGACTCCCAGTTTGGAGGTATTACATAAGGGTACAGGTATAAGTAATCGTATATAAGAAAAATATTATCGCTCAAATATTACAGTTACACAATTAGAAAACACGAATCGGCAGTCGGTTACAGGGATACCGTGTTGAAGGCCATTCCAGTCTACGGCTGAGCGAGGAAAGAATGATGCAGCAAACATTGTTGTATGACTTGGGGACGGGCAACTGGCAGTGCCCCACCAATGCGGATTGAAATGTGTGAGAGCTTTCGCCTTTATGTCATTTCTAACGCGTTCACATTACAAATTTTCATGAGACAATAGTCGTCAGCTGTGTTGTTATCACGCCTGCTGAAGAAGCCTACTTGTTGATTTTTTTTCCACTCAGCTGTTTCGTTGTCAGCAGCTACTCCTTGTTACTATTTGTCAGCAGCTACTTCGGCGCCGTGTGTGTCTTTTCCTTCCTCTTCGTCCCGTGTATTTGCGCTGTTTTGTACGAAAATGCATAACCAACTCTCCCAAACTGCCGTTCTACTCTTTGCAAGTCTATTTTGTCTGAAGCTATTATGACTTCACCTTGCCAATTCCGACTGAAACAAAATAATAATTGCTTATGTGCACCTTTCCGGAGCACATTTTTATTGTGTCGTAGCTGCAAGATGCTGTATGGTAATACTGTTATGCACATGTTGATGGGGAAGTTATAAGCTTCTGCTGAGTAGCGAAAATTTATTTTCAATGCTTTTACTCAGTCCACACAAAGCAGTTAGAAAAGAAAAGGAATCTGCTCGTGTTCGAAAATATTGCCAAGGAAATGTGGAAAATCGCAAGACGCTTTTATGAACATATTTATTGAAATGCACTAAGCTGCCGACAGGTAGCAAATTTCGGTTGTGCGGTTTGTCGCATTTGAAAAGAGTAATTAAGTCTGGCACAGAAATTCACTTGGCTGGACTGTTGAAAGTAAATAGCTAAAACTAAAAACCTGGATATACTGATTTATGACGCTGCTACACAATACGTGAAAAAAAAAAATTACGTCAAAAACTATTGCCTAGCGATTTCGGAAATTTCTAATTATATCAACCATGATATACAGCGACGTTTCTCCCGCAATGCTATTTCGATAATAAAACCTTTGGGCACAGAGCGTCAGCGTCAGTGTCATAATAGTAGTCGAAACGTTTACCTTACACAAAGCTTCCAAAAACGCAAAACTTTGACTTAACCGGTTTTGAAATTTTAGCTAGGCTAAAACCTGGAGGTAAGGTGACTGCTGTTGCATGTGGACAGCAAAAGATTCTTAATCGGACTATCTACGACTCGAACAAAACAAAAGACTAGAGAACACGCAATGACAATAGCTTCCTTCTGAAACATTTAAAACGGTAGTGGCCTTAACCATGTAAACGCAGTTCTCACAAAAAGTGGGCATTTTGTCAAGGAAAAATTTTATTATTTGAATAACCGGGTTTCATAGTGCCTCCCACTTTGAGTCAGTTATCAGTGGCTGTAAATGCTCAATAACAAATAACAAAACAATAACAAAAACGCAGGGTCATTGACGCAGAAGGTTTCAGTAGAAAACTTCAGAGCATAGGTAATTTAAAACAATCACATATATGGCCCCGTAACATATAGAAACGACCGGGAAATCCTAACCAGAACGTACTTTTCTTGTCCATTCCCACAGAACTAATTCTAAAAAATCTGTGGATTAATGACGAGAAAAAAAAGAAAAACATCATGTACCACGAAGCATGCTACCGGGTGTCTTAGGTAAATGTAACCAAGGTTTAAAAAAGGCGGCTCCATCTAAGCCCATTGAAACCACTGACTAAGGCACACGGCTTTTATGAGCCGTGTTCCTTAGTAAGTACTATTTTTTCTTCCCAAACTTTATTATTCAGTAAATACTAATTACCGAAAGTTTCATTATTGGCTTCAAAACAAAGCGCCAAAACAGTAGTTGTAGATCAAGAAACAAACGGCTATCTGATCATTTGAGTAACTAGATGTCTTGGTTTGTGCATGTTCGCCCTTGTCTATTTGCACTGCCTTTTTTTATTATTATGTGTTTGAGTGATGCGGTTATTTACCTGGCCTTAACGGACAACGTCTATAACAAAAACAGCACAAAAAAATCCACGTGCGTGTTGTGC
Source organism: Amblyomma maculatum (assembly GCA_023969395.1). Classification (NCBI taxonomy): domain Eukaryota; kingdom Metazoa; phylum Arthropoda; class Arachnida; order Ixodida; family Ixodidae; genus Amblyomma; species Amblyomma maculatum. The sequence goes on from JAJIZL010123190.1 coordinate 229,589, forward strand.
TACTTCAGCATCATAAGACACTTCCCAGGGAGCAGCATCCATTTTCCCCAGGACCATTGTCTTCTATAAAGGCTACGCGTTATAGGGGAGAATAGTTCTTAGCAGCTGCTGGTCACGTGGTAGGCTTCTTGCAAGGCCAGTGTCGCTGCGGATATCTTAAACCAGCGCGAACACCGCCGCTAGCCATTTTTCGAGACTACCTATCACTTTTGAATTGACACTGATTCTCACACCAGTAAATAAAGCAGCTAGCAAATTAGACTTCGCTATATAAATAAATTTCAAGAACCGCAGACTAAGCCACGCAAGTGACTCTCTGCCACCCTCAGCTGGCCACTCTAGGCTAGCGCACTCTGATGGTTTTAAAAGTTTGATTAAATTTGGCTTTTATATCTGGTATGCACTACACACTGAACGCAGAAGCGATGTGTTATAAGAATCCAGTAAGCTGTGAACGCTGATACAACGTCAAACTTACAGGCGCATAAACAGTAATGGGAAGTGGTGGCAGCTAAAAGTTTGATGATTGCAAAAGCGCTATGACTAATACAATGCTAGCAGTTTATAACGAGGGTATTTGTTATAGCTAGAGAACACGGCAAAAAAAAAAAAAAAAAAAGAGCTCAGTGAGGTATGTTTCATAGGTAAACCAGGAGTCAACAGCATTAGCACTTCGTCAATTCACTTCTCCCGACATGATTTCGCCTTCACAGGTGCTATTCTGAGCGCACTATGCGACTGTTCGACCTTTTTAGTGCGTTAGCGTGCTTGCAAAGAAACAAAAACGGTTATTTACAAACATATGTGTGCTATTTTACGTATTGGTTAAGAAGCATCTTCTTCCTAGCTTCGGCAAAGTTTTATTTTTAACCCTCTCATCCTCGACTCATATTTCGCAACGACTTCACTGACGCATCTTCAGATGTGAGGAATTCATGTTCCTTTCTCAACATTGTCATGATGCTGGCTGTTCCTCTTTCTCGGGTGCTTTCTTCGTGAAGGCCTGCAACCTGACGAGTACCGTGTACTTTTTGAGAGAAAACGAGGATGCATTATTAGAACAGCAAAATGCGGGGACGTTCTCAGATAAATTGTGTTTGCAGACAGCTCACATCCTCTCCGCTCTGTACTGCTTCATCTGCGTTTCTGGTTGCGCTGCCGCGGATTCCGTTACGCATAAACTCTCCCGGGGCCCTATTTTAGACAACTGGACATTTTGTTCAAATTGTGACGTACGTGTTACATGTGCAGTAGGACGGTGCCAGGTTACGTAAGCGCACAATTACGTTGCGCATTCTGAAGCAAAAGTGCAGAAAAGGTTATAGAAAAAAGGGCTGTCGTCTGCTAGAATATATTGGCGCCACGTATGAAAAACGACGATGCTCCTGTAACCGAGCTTCTCCGGCGCATTCCGCGCTGCGGACGATTCGAGCTGTAGTGAGGGCGAGTGAAATATGTTGCAGCTTTGCTAACAGGCTTGACCTGCTGGCCATCTAGTAGGGCAATATAACTCGGCCCTATATAACTATCCGGCTAAATAAAGGTTTCTTCTCTCTCTCTCTCTCTCTCTCTCTCTCTCTCTCTCTCTGTGGTCTCAATGTATCATGACATACTTGCGGTCGGACATTCGGCAGCAGCTACGCGCGGAAAGCCTGAACGAGTTTAAGAGACGCGAGGAGGGTTAGAGCTGAAGAGTAAGAACAAAATAAAATATTCGCAGTGGCTTGGTCCAGAATGGGATCGGAAAGTGGCATTTCTCCTCATAAGCACCGATGACCTCTCACATTCACTTATTAGCGCCATTTGAATGCAAGTAATAAAACGTTTTAAGACATCGTCGTAAACAGATGGAATCGACCGATTTTCGAAGTAGCTCCAGTACTGGCGAATAGGTGCCCGCGCAGCCGGTCTGGTCCATATCTGACGACAACGCTCACAGTGTCGAAGCACCAATTTTGTACAGCCGCGTTGTGACCAGCTACCGTCAGGTAAGCAAGTCAGCTTAAGTTTCTGTCGGATTGTGTTGAGTGTGTTGAGAAGAGCGCAGAACGCAGCACGCTGAAAGAGAGAGAGAGAGAGAATGTGCGTGCGTGAGCTGAAGGCAGTCTAGGCCTTAGACTCTGCGAAACGCGAAAGGTGTCTAAGAATGAGAGACAGAGAAATAGAAGAACGGAATGGGGGAGGGGGATAAACGTCCAGGGGGGTATACATGGAGAAAAAGAAAAGAAAGCGAAAGATGACTTAAGTAATGGTGCATGGTGTGAAGCTAAGGCGACACGGCATGCGCGTATCTCTTATGGCGAATTCGAGTGGGAGAGCAGGTGCACTCGAGAGCACTTCGAAAGTGCTCTCAGACAAGCGGGCGCCCTCCAGTGGGAGAGCAGGAGTAGAATCACTGGCTTCCAATTGTAGAGGAGGAGGGCTTTTCCTCCTCTGAGAGCACCCGAGTGCACTCCCGGCTGCTCCCTTGTCTAAAGCGAGTGTAGACGAAGTCACATTGCATAAAGCGTTCTATCCGCGCCATCTCATTGTTTTCCTTTTTTTTTCTTGAGTCGGCTTAGCTCAAAATAGCGGCTGCAAAGCGTCGGCGCTCGGCAAGCGCAAAGCATTGCTCAGGTACTGTATGCATATTTGAGAGTCGCTGCTGGCATCGAAAGGGCCAATGGAGGCAGATCGCCGCGCTGTGAGAACAAAGGCATGCAAAACAAGCGGTTTTACACGGAGCGTTTGCCTCTCAACGGGTTGCAACTGCAGCCACTGCGAGCAGGCGGAGAATGCTGGGGAGAGGGTGAGGTCACATGGTCGTGAACTCGACACGCAGAGAGCGTTCCCATGGGAGGACAGTTACACCCTTGCTCGGCGTGCTCCTGTACTGCTATGTACTGCTCGGCGCCTTTGCTCTCATCCCCCAACCGAATGCGCCATTAGTGTCGAAACGGTAAAATGCAAAGCAATAAAGGGGGATATTTTTTTCTCTAATAAAAACAGGCCTCAACACAAAACGTCAATTAGCAACATCATACGGTTAGTGCGTATCTTCATAAAGCGCTCTGGAGTACTTATTTTTGTTTCCTGAAAAAAAAAAAATAAGCAAAGAGTGAGTCTGCATGCATACCTGAGCAAATCATATCACATCACATGTGGCAGCACATGGTACACACGTTACTTTATTAAAAAAGAAGTCAGTAATTTGTTTGCTTCTTCCGCGGCGAGAAGGCCCTTTATTTCATTACCATTGAAGTGAATGCATATTTCTAGACCAAAAAGGCAGCGTTTAGGGCCACGTTTAAGGCAGGTAGGCAGCCCTTGGTGATCTCTCGCTGCCTGTCAACGCGACGTTCCTAGCACAGCCCCCGCACCATATGATTCCTCAGGTTGTCGCTCTCACGAACCGTTCATACAGATAATTCGAAAGCATCGTGCTGCTCTCTGAAATGCCTCGTCTCGCACAGATCTGCCGCTTGAGTTAGCAGACCTCCAATGCTGCGCTTGGCAGCAACAGCGAAGATCGATGGTTTCTGCATGAGAGCAAAGCGTTGGCGACGGGAGGGCAGCTAGTGCCCTCATGCGGCTGTATATTTCAGTCTTCAGTTTATCCTCGAAAAGGTTGCACAGCTTAAAAGTACCCTTATGTCATTTCAGTGCTTTCTGCAATTGCAAGATGTCTTCTCAGCTTACTACCCCACCCAGAGTAATTGTCTACCAAACTGCGGTGAGCTAACAGACGCCTATACTTCACATCACATTCACCATGTTTTTATGCGCTTGCTTCAGTGTGGTTATAGAGGCTAGAACATGTTCTAGCCTCTGTAGTGTGGTCCCAAACGTGGCGTCCAACTTCTGCCATTTACAGAAATGGCAGCACGTCATTTATTTTCTGAAACGCCATTTTGACATCACGGAATGATGTGTATACCTGACGTATTTCTTGCTGCACAACGTCAGCCAAACAGATTTCAGAAAGCACCCTTTGACAGCGAGCAGTAACTACATTTCAGCCCATTCGTAACTAAATAAGCGCAAGCTTGCTTTCCTCCCTACCATCTTTACCTTCTTTTTCCCTCTACAATTATATTTATCATCCAGGCAGATGAATAGCTCGGCTAAATACCCGTTTGCAAGGTCACGCCATTTTGATGTCACCACAAAGAGCCATTTTGACAGCTCAATATTGCGCGCCACAAATTTGAACCTCGTGACTATTCTGGGATCCAATCAGAGAAGCAATATGGCGCCTAACACCGGCCATTCGGGTCGAGAATAGTGCCCCTGTTTCAGCAGACAAACCATGTACGAGGTAGTAGCAGTTGTAGCACACGGCACAGTTGCGCCTGACAACGAAGCCAGTAAGCATCCATTGTTAATAAAAACCGCGCGAACAGGAAGACACAAGACAAGATAAAAGGAAGCTACAGGAGAAGCGTTTCAGTTAGATGTTTACGAACTCGCCCAACAAAGTATTTTGGGAAGCCAGTAAGACTGATGTAGCGATGGGAAATGCGAAACAACATACTGAGGGACAAATTAAAAGCTGTAACACGCGAAACATTTCAACTCTTCTGCAGTAAATGACAACGAATAGCAACAGGTCTCTTTTATACAGGAAATATGGCGTCGGCGTTGTTGGAGCAGGTGTTTGGAGCGAAAATACATAAGCCTGTGGAAGGCGGTACTTAGTAGCACAGCTTTTTTAACATTCTCAGTTTCGAAACTTCCCATAGGGCCTATGTATTAAAAAAAGGCGGTATTGATCGGTTGTAATTCGGGAGTTTACGATTAGTGGCGACGCCCACGGACACTAAAGGAAATCATATCGAAGTTGCAAACATTCAGATTGTTGATATATGCACAACCACCCGGAACAATCAAATACGTTAAAGAGTTGAAGTGGCGAAAATTCTTAGATATAACAGCCGTAGAACCTAAAATGGGAAAGAAGAATGAAAAATAGTGATTTTCAGGAGACAATGATGGAACGAGCCGAATGCTTCTGTTGACAGCTTCTAGATAGCGCGACAATTCGTAGGCACCACAAAAGTTCGTATCAAAGCTTTTCGAAGCGTAAAGGTCCCAAATGGTAAGATCCAGATCCTCTGCTTAGGTGACGAGGCCAGGCACTGGTCGGTCGGCGGGTTGTGTGACGCCAGGTGAGTTTATAACACGGCCAAACTGATAGGTGTTTGCAGAACGGCAGGACTGCGAACTGAACCCGGGACACTTGCATCCGGAGTAAGACACGCTACCGCTAGGCAGCCTAAACACGTTGGTGCGGCTTAGTTGAAGCGGGGATTTATATATATATATATATA
>JAJIZL010123190.1:234997-260490 GCA_023969395.1 Amblyomma maculatum
ATATATATATATATATATATATATATATATATATATATATATATATAGCGGACGGTATTCCATATAATGGGGTATTTTACGACTGTGTGCAATTAGAATGAAACACAAATTATAGGATTAGTGATTAACCCAGTAGTAAATTGCGCCAACGCAAACTAGTATCCTCGAGGGTACCCGCACACGGAAATCATTGACGTGGTGACGTCAGACATTTTAAAGGCGGAGATTAAATGGCCCCTGAATTTTCGTTCCAAAGGTTCAGCATGAAACAACAGGATGCGTTCGAGCATAGGCCATGTATGGCTATCTAATGGTTCTGCCCTGGGAACAGCTTCCCCCAAGGGGAAAATGTTGGGAGGAAAAAAAATCTTAAGAGGGCGTGTTCGGCAGTAACCTTCAAGCCAAGTCATAGAAAGTAAAAAGGAGGAGAAAAAGAGAAGTAAAAAGGAGGAAGGAGAAAAAAAGCAACTTGAAGCTAGCCATTACAGATACCCGCATTACGGGGTGCGCCGAGGCATGCACTAGTACATACCAACACCTAAACATTAGAGAGATTTAGCATACCGTGATCCGCGATCCGCCACCGTGACACTCTACCGCTCGTGGGCGGGGCGTATAAGCTGATTGGTTCCGATGCGCCAAGTCAATGTGCCGACATCAAGTATGTGGCGCCATCTATCGGCATGAAAGTGATCTGGGCATGCGCAATGGAACGCGCGGTGGCGGATCACGGTAGCAGATCGCGGATCATGGTGTGCTAAATCTCTCTATTAGCGAAAAACTCGGAGGAGGAAATATTTCGAGAACACTGCTGAGCGCTGCTGCTGCACACGCGGTACATCACGCGCCCCTCGTCGAACACTACTAGCATTTCATTGAACGCAACAAAGTTAACCGGAGTTCTATGATTGGTTTACAGGAAAGGAAAGGCGCATTATCTGTCACTCGTTGAATACCGCTGTCATCCTCGCGGTAGATAAGGAGAATTATAATGTGCGTTTCACAATCACAACAAAGTTAACCGGAGTTCTATGATTGGTTTACAGGAAAGGAAAAGAAAGAAGAGCTAACGAAGAAGCTCAAAAGGCAAAAGTGGAACCGCAATCTCAGGAGAGAGATAGCCAGACACAACGTCGAAATAGAAAAATACGCCCGGAAACTCGAGTCGCAACGTTGGGATAACAAATGCGACGAGATGGAGGGCACCATGAATGGGGCCAAGACGTGGCAACTGCTCAGGTTCCTGATAGACCCGACTAAGTCCAAAACGGTCGCCAATATAGAACAGGTCAAGGCGAGGTATAACTTTAAGGGTACGGACAAACAGCTCATTGACAAGCTCAAGTCCATGTACGTAGCTCCCCCCGCCACAGCGCATTACAGAGATTACAACGGACCGGCGAACAGCGAGCTTGACGCGTCCATAACAGTGGCAGAAGTCAGAGCGGAGCTGCACGGCCTAAAAAGACGCTCGGCCCCCGGGCCGGACCTCGTTAATAACAAGATGCTCGCAAATCTGGACGACGAATCGATCAATGCCCTAACCAAATATTTAAATCAGGTGTGGGAGAGTGGTCAAGTACCCCAAGAGTGGAAGAGGGCTAAGATCACCCTAATCCACAAGCAGGGAAAACCACCGGGCTTGGAGAATCTCCGCCCAATATCGCTAACATCCTGCGTAGGCAAACTACTTGAGAAAGTTATTCAGATGAGGCTAACCAAATACACCGAAGAGAATGATGCGTGGCCGGCTGAATTGGTCGGATTCAGGCCCGGCCTTTGTACGCAAGATACCATGCTCAGACTACATAACGATGTTGTCAGAGACTTCAGGAAAAAAAATACGAAAGCTATTCTAGGCTTAGACCTTAAGAAAGCTTTTGACAACGTCAGTCACGACGCCATTCTCGACGGGCTCGCTGAGCTTAGAGTAGGCGAAAGAACCTACAACTATATTAGATCATTCCTGCGAGACAGGACGGCGATCATCAGCTTTCAGGGCTTATGTTCGGAGGAGTTCCCGCTGGGTAACAGAGGCACTCCGCAGGGGGCTGTGCTCTCACCTTTCCTTTTTAACATCGTAATGAGGAAGCTCCCCAGTAAGCTTGGACATCTCGATGACTTAAAACTAAGCATCTACGCGGACGATGTGACCGTCTGGATGTGCGAAGGGAACGACTCGTACATCACATCCAGGCTCCAAGAGGCAGCAAATATAATCAGCTATCACGCAGAGGACGTAGGTCTATGCTGTTCGCCAGAAAAATCGGAGCTTCTGGTAATGACCAGCAGTAGTGGGAAGATAGCTCCAGATATCAAAATTAAAGTCAACGGAAACGAAGTCCGGAAAGTAGATGAAATTAGAATATTAGGTATGATTATCAACCGCAGGGGTAGTAACAAAAGCCTGATGAAGAAATTAAAAGATCAGGCGGAGCTCGTAGTCAGAGTATTTAAGAAGACGTCCAACAGAAGGAGTGGTCTCACGGAGGCTAGTAGACTCAGACTCGTACAAGCTTTTGTCACGAGCAGAATGTGCTACGCGACTCCATTCCTAAATATCAACAAGACCGAAGAACACAAATTAAATACCATAATTAGGAGATGCACGAAGTGCGCTCTAGGACTCCCCATAACTACTTCTAACGACATTCTAGAAAAAATGGGGTTGCATAATGAGTGGAAAGAGCTGGCTGCGGCGGTCAGGCTGTCCCAGAGAGAGCGACTCGCAGGAACGGCGGCGGGTAGGCAAATCCTCGATTGGGTAAACCTACTAGCGCCCGGGGAAGGCGAAAGTGTCAGAGAAAGCATAGATCGAGAAATCAGAAAGCATCTATACGTCTCGCCCATACCGAAGAACATGCACCCCGTACACGACGAGGGGAGGAGAAAAAGCAGAGCTAAGCACCTCGCTAACAAATTGGACAAACTCCCGCCGGGATCGGTCGCCTACACCGATGCAGCGATCGGGAAAGAAGGCGACGTAACCTCGGTCGCCCTATTGGACACTGGGATCGCCATAGGAATAGAAAGAAATCTGGATCTACCGCCGGTAGAGGCGGAGGAGATTGCAATAGCCATTGCCATTGCACGACCAGGCGTGAAACACGTCATCAGCGATAGCAAAGCGGCGGTTAGAAATTTTAGCAAGGGTAGAGTCAGCAATCGTGCTGCAAAACTTCTGAACGAGTCGTCTCTCGCCGAAAGCGTGACCATAATCTGGACCCCAGCACACGCCGGTCTCGCCGGCAACGAGGCTGCCCACATGCTCGCCCGCTCCTCGCTACCTCGGGGTGCTGCGGACGCCTCCACAACATCTAAAACCAAAGAATGTATAGGTACATTTAGGGATGTAACGGACAACTTGAAGAAAGACCGGAGGATATATCCGCCACCGGTTAGATCCCTGAGTAAAAAGGAATCGTATGACTGGAGAAGACTCCAAGCTCGAAATTTCTTTTCGCCCCTGTGGAGGAGTTGGACGGGTGCCAGAGGGCGGAAGAGGGACGGTGCAGAAACCGAAATTTGTAAATTTTGCGGCCACGTGGCAACATTAGATCATATAATATGGAGATGCGTTCGTGCCCCAGGGCGCAACGCGATTAAAACTAGCGATGAATGGGAGACCACGCTAAGAAGCTCCGACGAAAAAAACAGCGATTCGCCGTCCGCCTGGCGGCCGAGGCTGAAGACCTCTTCTCCTAGACGAGGCCGGGTGTCCTCTGGCCGCGGTGTGACAGACTGCCTCCCCGGACGCCTGCGTGCGGACTCGTAGGTGGCTGCTGCACCATATTCGGCGGAAATAAATGTTCTTCCTCCTCTTCCTCCTCCTCCGAGCGTCGCTCAATTGGTTAAAGCGGTCGGCTGGGGATCCGAGGGATGGAGGTTCGATTCCCGGTGGCGATAAAATTCTTATGTTTCATGACGTCATCAGCATGACTGATAGTAGAATAGCGCGGTATCCCGCGGCATCTCGCGAGAAAGTGGGACACTTCTTCCGGGTGCACGAATGATGGACACGGTGACGAGTGATGGGAGACAAAAGTGTTTCGCCTTAAAAAGGAAGAGGGAACCGCTTCATGAGTATTTTGGCTTGCGAAAGCTGGCCACGTGACGTCACGGTCTATCCTGAGGTTTTTTTTTTTTTTTTTTTTTTTTTTTAGTGAATATTGCTACCGCCGTCACTATAGCACGACTAGAAAGGGGGGAAATGCGAAGTTGGAGGGTCAATGTACGCAGGCAGGCTCACCGATCTGGTCGTAGAGCTTTACCATGGCCCGCAGGATGTTGAAGGCGACCTTGACCTTGCGGAACACGCTGTGTGCACGAGAAGAGAGAGAGAAATACAAGGGGAAGGTGTACGCTGTCACACAGTTTACTAGATAGATGTTACACCGAGATATTGAGGAGCTCGTTTTCTGTTCGTTTGAGTAACTTTTCTATGGGCAAAACTGTTTTCAGGACACCAAGAAAACGTCCGGGCACTATGCTTCTCATTGAAGCGTTTATCCTTTGCAATTGGTGTATGTTATTCTGACAAGTGGACTTGTTTCTCATCGACTCTATTTCGGGGCTTGTCGCGGTAACATCGCGGAAGAACTTTGGATAGCAATTGGTTGGACGACTCCGTTCGCGGTAGAGGGTTGCCATTATTTGCGCCATATTGGCTACAGTGAAATTTTCAGGTTGGCTCTATGATTACTTTCTAGCCATACTTTCTACAGCTATTTAGCTGCATTTACTGGTAATTTAGTTTGCAACTGCAGATACAATAGCAAGTTAGCATTATCATCATCATCATCAGCCTGACTATACCCACTGCAAGGCGAAGGCCTCTCTCTTGTTTCTCCAATTAACCAGATTCTGTGCTATCTGCATCCACTTGACCCCTGCGAACTTCTTATCCTCATCCGCCCACCTAACTTTCTGCCGCCCCTTGCTACGCTTTCCTTCCCTTGGAATCTAGTTTGTTACCCTAAGCGACCATCGGTTATCCTCTCTTCGCACTACATGTCCTGCCCATGCCCATTTCTTCTTCTTCATTTCCGCTAGAATGTCGGTAAATTGAGTCATTTCTCTGACCCAATCTGCATGCTTCATATATCTCTTAATGCTACCCCTAGAATTTCTCGTTCCATAGCCCTCTGCGTTGTCCTCGATTTAAGTAGAACCCTCTTGGTTAGCCGTCACGTTTCAGCCCTATAGGTGAGTACAGGTAAGATGCAACTGTTGTATACTTTCCTCTTGAGCGATACCGGTAAGCTGCTAGTCATAATCTGCGAGTGCTTGCCAAATGCGCTGCATCCAAATCTTATTCTTCTTGTTATTTCATTTTCATGGACCGGATCTGCTATTACTACCTGTCCTAAGTAGACATATTCGCCTACTACTTCCAGTGCTTCGCTACCTAACGTAAACTGCGGTTCCTTCCCGAGGCTGTTGAACATTACCTTAGTCTTCTGCATATTGATTTTCAAACCTAACTTTCTACTTTTCCAATCTAGGTCATCAATCATTATTTGCAGTTCATACCCCGAGTTACTTAGCAAGGCAATGTCATCAGCAAATTGCAGCATTATGCATTATGACGATCCTTTATTTCCAAGATTAATAGCTAATATCTGTCGTGGTGGCTGATGCGCGCGCGTGTCCTCTCTGACGGCAAGAACCAGCGCGAGCACGGTGTAATCAAACGCGCATGTAGGCTCCATATGCATGGCCGCTGCTGCTGCCTCTGGAAAACAGCTTACACATATGTAGTAGCTCCTCGATTAGCGACCCGCATCGCAAGCCAGTGACCGCACAAGGGGAGGCGAGGGGTGCGACAATTTTAAGGCGAAAGCCTTTAATGGCTCATGCTGTCATGTACAAAATGTGTCCCGCTTGCGGCGGCTCTGATTGGCCGAGGCAGGATGACGTCATAGAGGTCTTGACCAATCACAGAGCACCCCCACAGTATGCGCGAATGCGTGCCTTATATGGCCATATGCCAATCAACGAGAAATCACTAATTAACGACTAAATAATAAATTATTACTGGTTAACTACTAAATAAGTGATTCGGTAATTAAGTAATTATTAATTGACTATTTACCTACTCAATGACTAATAAATAATTACTAATTTCAGCTGCATAGCAGAATGCTGCACTCAGGCTTTCGCCTTTCACTACTTTAGTCGCTAAAGTCCCTCGTAATTTTTTCCTTCCATGGAAAAATTTGGTCTCTAATGAGGAAGATGGTTCATATGATAGCGCAACGCGCATCTGATACCTCGTGGGTATCGCTCAGCACTACCTTCTATTATTATATTTATAAAGAGGAATGTAAAAAGGCAGCCTGACTGCTCAGCAGCGAGGCACTGGACCAAAATTAACGCTTGATTTTTTTTTTTTTTCAAGAGCAGCATTATGGTACATGGATGCCCGCGGTGAATGCCTTTTTCTGCGCCTGTTGTAATGCGTATTATTATTTGTCCTTTCCAGATTCAAACGCTGATACTGAGCGCTTGTTCTGCTGTGTGAACTCCGCAAAGACAGATACCCTAAGAATTAAGCTGGACTCGCGAATCATGCTGGATCTACCGGTTCACGGAAAAACTACAGGTATACCGTTGGCTACTCGTTGGCTTCAACATGCCAAAATTACCCGAGAAAGAATATTATCACGATGAATTCGATTCATAAAGCGGAATCAAACTAATACTAACGACTTCTCCGTAATGAGGCAGCAAACACAAAGAACGTCACTAATTACGAAGTTAAATTCTGCTTGGACAAGCACATATGTACAGCCGGCAGCAAAAGGTACTGTCATGTGCTAGTTAAATGCGTTAGGGTCACTCACTTGACCTCCAGGTCGTCAATGTTGTAGTCGAATATGACACTGAACGGCACCACTGCACACAGGAACAGAGAACAGCGCGAACGACAATCATTACAGGTGAGACAGGATGCCAAAACTGGCTTAGCAGTTTAACAACTGCGATGAACTCCGGAATTCGTCACAAGAGTGCGCTGCTACGAAAAAATTTCTTTTTACCCAATGAGCCGACACTGACGCCAAGAGCACCCTACTGAATGATTCCACGCCGATTCTAACCACACGAGGCGGTTTAAGAGACAGGGTAAGGTCAGTTTACACGGACGCTTCTTAAATAGCACATAGTGATACTTGGGACTATTCCCTCGTCAAGCCCGCATTTGGGGTTAATATACTACTTGATAGCCAAAACCGAGACCAGCGAAAGTCGAAAATCTAAGCTGTTATCTTATCCCTTCGGTACTATTAAGTCAAGTATGCGTTCTTCTATCCTTATCAACGAACGCTAATCTTAAGCTTCGTGTTTCAATATTCCAACTCTTATTTCTCTGCTTTCGACGGGCAGAGGCACATTATTATTTTTTTTTTTTTTTTTTTTGGGGGGGGGGGGTACAGTGTACAGTTTGTACAGTTTCATTCAAAGTCACATGGGATTTGACCAATTTGATTTGATCTTGCCAGGTATAAATAATTGAATATATTTCGTTGTTAAAGCAGAAATTTACACTTCCCATAAAGGCCTCATTTCCGAGTGTAACAACCACATAAAGGAAAAAATTGTGCCCTAAATCTCGTCGCAGAAGGATCTTAGCTCAAGTCGTTTTGAATGAACTAAATATTTTTAACTTTGCAGGCCGGAAAACGCAGGAGCACACTTGTCAGAATTTAGCGAAAACAGATATTTTTACTGAAATCAAACGTGTGCCGTCCTCTGTCGTTGCGCGGACAAAACCCTGCGAAGCGCGTTTTGGCGCAATATACAAAGAGGCCACTACATTTCACTGAGGCCGATGTTCTCGTTCGTGCTCACTGCACATAGAGGGCAGGAGTATACAACAAGTGCCTCTCGGAAACGCGCGTACCTCAAAATTCGAGGAGATGCCGAAGTCATTAAGGTAACCAAAGACAGGAGATGGCGACACTAGATGTGTTTTGCGCCCAAGAATGAAGCATTTGACTGCATTTTTCACTTTGTCAAGTCCGACGATTCGTCCTTCAGCGATTGGGACACCTCAGCGAGCTAGATTAAAGCTTCGCGTAGGCAAAAATTTAGTTCCTAGATGACCTGGACTGGGCAACAAAAATCGTAACTGTTTATCTATGTGCACACTGACGCATACGCGGCCATGCGCAGATTACCGAAGATTACCCGCCGAGGTCTGCAAAAAAAAGATGGATGTAGAAATAGCAGACCATCGATAAAATGCCTGAGTACAAGTCATGTCTGCCTCCACGGGAGCTCCTTTAATAAACAGACTTGAAGAAATAAAGTTATAATAAGGCTAGTGCGTAAGGAGCACACATTTTTGAAGTATCGCCTATTTGTAATGCGTCACCTACACTGCTTTCTTAACTGCCTTAATTGTAGTTTTGTATTTCACAAAGGTGCCACTCGCGCTACATCTTTTGCCTTCTTCCCCGACATCTGTTCGAAAGAAGAACAAGATTTCTGTTGCCCCGGTGTCATAGGCACATGCCCTAGATGTATATCATTGATAAAAGGAATCAAGAACAGTGCATCTCGGAACCCGCACGCGCTCGAGTGCGGCAACCACTGCGTCGCAAGAAGTAAATGAGAATGGCGTGCCAGCCAGAGGTAGTTTGAGGGAGCCAAGCTTACTCCAGCTGCCGATAGTAACCCCAGCGCAACTCACCCAATGTATTAGTGTCGTAGACGTACGAGGCCTGCGGTTCCAGAAGACGTGGCGTGTGGCTGCGCAAAGGAGCATGACATTCAGAGGCATAGGGGTGATCATGGGAGCAAGTTGATCCAAGACGGGGATGCACGAAATGACGACGGCTGGTGTGTAAGCTATTCGTCGGAAAGCCTGCTTCACAAAGTTCTTCTTGTTAAAAACAAGAAGAATAAAACTGTGCAGTAGGGAGCGCCTCACACGCGCTAATCTTGGTCTATAAAAAAACAAATCATATCACTGCAGAAATCTGCATTGGAGAAATGCGAAACCAAGCGCGTTGGCTGCCCTTTAGTAGCTTCTAGAGTGTCATGACACGGCACTTGCGAGAGTCATGACTGGACACTAGTCACGGTCATGACTTTGACTGGCTACACATCATGACTCCATATTCACGCACATTGGATCTTCGATCTGACTGACTCATGACAAGTGACTATGACTCATTAATGACTTACATGATATGAAATTGATGTATCACTCATCATTACATATTTAAATAGCACTGAACAAGGGTTGAGGGAGAGCCTTAGTTCGCAAGCCTTGTTCAGTGCTCTTTCATAATGTGTAGCAATGGACGTTCTCTCGCCCTACCCTTGTCATTATACAAATTCATGAATACCAGTCTCAACTTAATGTGACGTCATATCACATGTAACATTTTGCTCCATTTTTTGCTTCCACGCTTTGCGGTCACGTTTTCGTAAATATAGCCAAGTAAGGCTTTCGCCCTAATAAGGCACAAGAATTTCCTTCCATGCCAAGCAACGTAAGGAATTTAATCGCAAGGGTAGAGTCCCAGCCATCATGTGCGTTTGACACGGCGCCGACTTCGGTTGTTTTGGGGCGAGCAATAAGTAAGTGAACATGCAGCATCATAAAAGTTCGATTTGCAGAGACGTATACGTGACTGATTTACTTAGAGCTAGTTTCTTTTCTCTTCGTGTTTGCTTGTTAAGGAATATCTTGGCCTATGGCCATCTCCGCTCCTTTTTGGTACTGGCTTCTTTGACTCTTCTGGCTAGCCACATAAATGCCGAATACTGTCCAAACACGCGGAACGAGTTTAATCTAACCAGATATGAAAACGTAGATTAAACGCCAAGCGTGGTCCATGTATGCAAGTTTGAAGAGATAATTATACCATCACACATTCACACTAGGCCGCGGCAGTAGTAAGCTACCTTGGAAGCTAATAAAGTTCACTTGTCGTTTTGAATTTTTGTCTGTGCGAATCGTGCTAGTTTCGTTCCGTCTCTAAATGAACAGGACCACTGCTTTCCTGCGCGCTTTTCGGGCAAGAAAGCCTTGTACACCAGCGCAATAACCTACAAGGGTCTGCTATTTCCACGCCCCAGTGAAGGTTCTCACCACTAATTATGCAAAATGATACACTGCTGATAACACAGGAATTTACCCACCTCAAACCGCATCATTTGATGTCATTAGCAATAAAAGGTGACCTGTAACCACGTCAAATGATTTCTTGAAGTTAGTAGATACAGGTCCTTAAAATCTGGTTTAAATCCCGGTAACAGCAATAAATTGGTATGCTTTGAAGAATCTGCTTCCGTTTCGGACCATTATTATTCCATATTTTTGCGAATAAATAGCTACCGCTGGAGTGTGGAAACATTCTCCGGCCCTAAAATTGCTCTGAATGGCGTATTACTGTCTTTTTATTCTCTTAAGTAGTTAGAGAGCAGGCGGAGCAGGGGCTCTAAGTAGAACGCCCCAAACCGACGCGACAAGACTGTAATGCTTAGTATGTGAGTACGAATATACCCAGGCCCTAACAAATCGAGCTGAATGAAGTATTACTCCCTTTTGCTCTCTTAAGCAGTTATAGTGAGCAGGCGGAGCAGGGACTCTAAGTAGAATGCCCCAAGCCAACGCAACAAGAGCGTAATGCTCAGTTTGTGAGTAAGAACTAAGAACATATCCGGGCCCTAACAAATTGTGCTAAATGAGGTATTACTCCCTTTTTACTCTTTTAAGCAATTATTCCTATTTAGAGAGCAGGTGGAGCAAGGGCTCTCAGTAAGACTTTCCAAGCCGACGGAACAAGAGCGTAATGCTTAGTATGTAATACGAACGAGCAAGAAGTGTTGTTTGTAGCTTTCTGTGGCGAGTATAGGGCTATGAGGAACGCCATGGTGTTGGGCTCAGGATTAATTTACACAACATATTATAAATAGCATTATTTATTTGCTTATAGCTACCATATTGAACAGGCTATGAAGAACACCACTACACACTCACATAAAGAGCTGGCTGCCACTGTCGTTGAATCCATTGATGAGGGCCCAGTAGTAGACGTTTTCCGCTCTGGAGTATGCCAGCAGGTAGTCCAGGAAGGTTTCCCCTTGGTACTCATACTGTTCACCGGGTCGGCAGAAGAAGGTATGAACCGTCATCTGATACTGTGTTCTAGAACACTGTGACATGCGCCAGTTGCCAAAACTCAAGATGGTGGTTCACCAACTTCTTCAGCGTTTGCTTGGCCGTGGTTTTCGAAGCATGTATAGTATTACTTCTATACACAGGATTGCGCACGTGAATCGCGCGAAGTTGTGTCACAATCACTGCTGGTGGATGCGTGCTCTTGAATAATTTTGACGACGGCAGGCATGAAAGTAACCAGCTCTTGTGTTACTGCTGTATACAGGGTCACAAGTTCCCACTGTCTCTTTACGACTATTCTTTATTATGCACTCACGCAAGGAACCGCTAAGCAACTTCTGTCCACGTGGCGGCCATTGTTAGTCTTAGCTTTTGCAAGCACAGATTGTTTTAACACATTTTTTCGTACTTAGGTGAAGGCGACCTGACCTTACAGCGACGGCCAGCAATTATCCTCATTTCTGAATTCTGTAACTTCCGAAACTAGTCTGGTAACCTCTAAAATGTATCGACCGGAAAGGAACACCAGTAGAGCAAGCGACCTGGTACATTTTACAGGTATCAAAGCTCACTTCTAAACACGAACTCATCACGTATGGGCATGCGGTTCACCCCTTCCCCCCCCCCCCCCCCCAAAAAAAAAAAGAAAGAGCGTTTCAGTACGGCTTTAGAATGGGCTCACGAACGCTGATGATGATGACAATGGCAGAGTGCACTTACGGCACCCTTGTAGATGACTCGCAGCAGGGCCTCCATGCTTTTATAGGGCTGGAATACGAACGTCTTCAGTTTCTTGGTCTGCGAGGATGGAGACAAGCCCACCGCTACCTCTTTAGAAGCGCCTGAGCCATCACTGGCTGAAACACGGTTTGGTACATTACACCTATTGTGATCAGCAAAGCCTTATATAGATGAAAAAACACTGGAGTTTGTTATATGTGCATTTCGCAAAGCACAGAAGGCTCGCTGAAGCAGAAACCAGGTGCTGAAAACGCAGTGGGGTCACACGAAATTCCGATTGACTTGCGAGAAGCATGACGTCATGTGTTACGTTCTATGGAGCCACGAAGCTTGCAGGCGTGCAAGGCACTCTAGATGAGGCTGCCGTCACGTGCAATGTAACAATTTTAACAAACCTTCATAAGAGCTGCAAGCTGAAAATAGAGCAAGCCTACGCGCATACATCAGGTTAATATGCCCGGATAGACGGAATCTTCTATCCGTCTATTTTTATAATGATAAAATGATCCAAGGGTATGCCGCTCTCTCTCATCAACCCTTTTAAGTTTTCATATTTTTTTTTCATAGAACCATAAGCGAATCAAATAAATTATCGAAACACACTGTCGATAGCTCCAGTGTTGATGCACTGATTGCAAATTTGAAGAAAATGCGTGCGTGATGTTCTTGTACTCCTGCATCCGAGTTCATCTGCTTCAGTTCAGGCCCGATGTGATGTAGTTGATGCTTATTGCGTGGTGTATGTAATTCTTCTTGCGCGCTCTCCTGCTTGGAGTCATGCGACTCTACATTATTTTTTAATAAATAACTAAAAACATATGCAATCAGCAGTGAGTGAAGGAAAAGCACAATACACTGACTGCACTGATGGGCGATTTCAACTGCCAATGTAAGAAAAAAGCACGCAAGAGTCCAGGCAGTGCGTGATTACGGCGTAGGCTCTAGAAATAGCCCCTGCGAGGTATTAGTAATCAATGCAGAACTAAATTCTTTATGAGTTTTGAATGTAATCTTATTCGAAGGAGGCAACAGACACAGGAACGCCTGAATAGCAAGACTAAAAATAAAATAAACATCATATTGTGTGCGCGGCTTGGCATCATCGGTCGGGTGAGATGTTGTGACCATAGGATGGTAAAATAGTCAATTTAGCCTAAACATGTACAGCAACGAGGGAACAAGGTATAAAAGAACCCCCTCAACAAGTTGCTAGTAAGAGAGCACGTTAAGAGAATTTAAGTATCTCCCTACAGCATAGATATTCCACTGTAACCAAACAAGACGACAAGGAAATTATTAAAAATGTGAAAAACAAAATTGCGGAGTGCACAATATAAGGGGTTGGTTAGATAAAGAGTGCACTAGTGATCACTACATGGATACGAAAGATGTGATCAAGAAAAGTTTAAGCGTGAAAGCCTATTGCGCTGTAAATAAAATAAATTAGGGCTGCCAGAAGTATTAAACGTAAGGTAACAGGCGTTAGGAACTATAACACACAGAAAATCGAACATGTGCTGAGGAACGCGAAGGGAGCATAAAAACAATCAGGAGGCACTAGGCATTGATCAGAATCACATGTACGGGCTAATAGGAGAGAAGTCCAGGCCTTTATTAACATGGATATGGTAAGTAAAGTAACTGAGGAATTGAGGTGCAAGCCCCCGGGAAACCAGGACGATGATTATGTGGGACCGAAGGTATAAATATGAAATGGACATCCAGTCATTAACGAAACATCAAAAAAGACATATAAACAATGCAAAGAGAGGAAGCCGCTGGAAGAGGTCCTATAACATCAGGTCTGTCGAAGGAAGGTGCAGAGATTGCAATACAATACATTTACGACGATAAATTGCATTGGTGAAGGAAAAATGCGACAAAATTCTTCGATGTCTTCTTGTTGTATCGTTCCTTAGCAAATATCGCTATAACTATTAGCGCGTGTCTTGTGTCTTCTTCTCTTGTGTGTGTCTTCCCGTGCGCTTTATCTTCAGTAAATCATCATAGTATGCCACTGAAGCATCATTGCTAATTTGCTGGAGCCGGTAGTTCGTTATAGCTGGCATTTCGCCATAGCCGGTGTCGCATTCCAGGCGGTGTTCATTATAGCCTCAAGTCAAGTTTTCCGGCACAACCTTTTATTTGTGAGGGAACTGAAGTATACTGTAAGACACTTTCATGCACACGTTGACAGGGATGATGGAAGCTTCCGATGCGTGGCAAAAGTTTGCATTTAAAGTTCTTTATTTATTGCTGCTATAAAGAACAATGGGCAGCAATTTTGAAACTAATCCTAAGACAAATAATATTTACGCCCAGTGTCGTAAATATCGAGACGTGTGTTTATCATTTTCTTTGTCGCGAAAGAGGCGCCAAGGTGTATCTCGAAGGGTTGTGGCCACTCGCATCTGTTTCCACTGTGTTCGAGGTTGGGCTAGTCACATTTCGCAGCTTTATTTAGATGCTTCTTCACCGACATTAACTTGAGTGCCGACGAATGCAACCGGCATTCTCAGTTCAATGACCAGTGAGCACGTTTGATGCTGTCGCCGCCGCTGACTTTCTTAGTTCTTTTGAGGGCATAGGTCAGCTCAATTAGGAGTTAATTTGAGTGCTACTAAGCCTGTCTGCTCATTTGTTTCCACAGCAGTGTCACGAGCACGTTAAAAAATATATCCCGTATAATAAATAGAGAGGATCAACAGGATAGAGGGACTGAATAAATTAGGATAAATAGGATAGGATTGCATAAGCCCATGTATATATTCATTTTTATGTTCCGGCTATGCAATCTATGAAAAAATATATTGCTCAAACACTCTTTCACAAATTGTTTCTTTCCTGTCAGCCAATTATATACAGAATGGTCCGAAAGTTATGGGCACGGGTGTTTCTTCATAAATAGTGTTTTACTTTGACCTGTGTTTTATTACTACCCCGACATCCCACAAAGACGCGGCCACTGCCGCCGACGCATAGTTTTGGCTTCAGAGCTGCCACCCTAAACTGACCACCCAGTAGAATTGCCACCCTGTATATGCACTCCTGGTTACCTCGAGCGTACAGAACCTTGGAATAACGCTAACATTAAGCCAATTTATAAGAAAAGGAATGTTGAAGATTAGAAAAAAAAAAGTAGACCGAGGAGCGTACTGCTCTTTGTCTATACGTCAAGAAATAAGGCAACCGCTAGATGCATTGTGCAACTTCTCTCGTTCATTAGCCAGATGACCAGGCAGGCGTTTGTAAGGTGACTCGGCCTTAGATCACATTCAGACCATCATTCAGGTGATAGTGAAATCGCACAATATAACCAATCCTCACACAGAGCCTTCTCAGATTACTAGAAAATATTTTACACAATCGAAATGTCAGCAGCCGTGCAGGCATTTTGAAGCCGGGCTCTAAAACATGTGCATGTAAACGTAGTGCAGATGTGATTGAAATTTTCCATCCAAATGCAAAATGGTCAGTGAGGGATGGCTCTACACTCTTATGTCATGGATAATCTTCATAAAGTTGCCCAAATATGCAGTCCTAGGGTTGTTTAACGTGCGCTAACATAGCATAATACGCGGGAGCCTTGGTTTTTTCCTGCACAAAACAGCTCCGCCACCGTCAGACTCGAATCTGCCTTCTTTGGCTTAGCAGTCAATCGCCTCAACCACTGAGCCGCCGCGGTGGAGCATAGGTTGTTGGGCCGGTATACACCGCCATTCCAGTGATATTCACCGCCTGTTTAGAGGGGGTGTTCAGTAGTTGGGGTTAAGACCTCACCAACATTACCTCACCAATCTACGAATCGCTGATAGCATTGCCTTGCTGAGACATGAAACATTGATAAGGAACTACACAGGCGAATTCAAATGATGGGTCTAAAATTTAATGTTTAGAAAACGAAAGTACTATTTAACTGCTTCTGATTGGAATCACAGTTTGACAGGCATACATGCGTTACACCACGGGAAAGGTAGTGACCATATAATCCGAATAATCTGGAAATTACAATAACTTTGATAAAAATGATCAGGTACACTGCATTTATAAAGCACTCGGTAATCATTAATAATATTTACCAGTATCCTCCAAGAGGAAAGTAAATAACAGTTCCATCTTAACGGTACTTACAAATAGGTTGTTAAATACCAAGAAAATGGTTCGATCTAAAATTAGGGCAATGCAACGAGCTATAAAAACGAAACTGACAGGTGTAACGTTACATGAGTAAGAAATCAGCCTAGTTTGAAAGGGAAATACTGAAATGTTTCTGTAAATAAAGAAGAAATGGAACAAGGTAGGGATCATAGTGCAAAGCCAAGATAAGTGATGGTCGTTAAAGATAACGAAGGGAATTCTAAGAAGGAATTTCAAGGCGGACTGGCAGGATGAGGCCAGGGAATAAAGAAGCTAGGAATTTGGGTAGGGCAGGTGTGATTAGGTAAACGCAGGAGTTGCTTTGCCGAAACAATAAGTGGCGAAGTTACGCTGAGGATGATGACGTCTTGAACAGGAACAACCAGCAGATTGCAACTATTGTTGGTCATACATTTGCATTGACCCGTCCAAACGATAGTTTGCTTTTTGTTTGCAACATTCTTGTGTACCAAAAAACCTCGACGTACTCGACGTACCGAAGCGGTGGCCTTGTGGTAGAGCATCCGCCTCGCATTCGGGAGGTACCGGGTTCGATCCCTGGTGCCGCCGGTTACCCACCGGCTTTTCAATGGGTACAAGCTTTCCCCCGGCCTGGTGCTCGGCTCCTCTGGGGTGAAATGCTTGGGAAAAGGTGCCACGACCGAAATAGTTGCGCCGATGTGGCAGTGATTCGTTCCGCCATCGGACAACACGCGCGGCAAAAGCCCTTTATGTGGCCCTTTTAGCCCTACCCGACCTGTGAGAACCCGACCTTTGCAGGTCATTAGTTGTTCGAAACTTTAAGCCCTCTAAGGAGCACAGCAGGGTTAGCAGAGCCTCTTCCAAACGCACACCCCTGAGAGAGCCGGGCGCCGGGCCGGGGGACGCTTGTACCCATTTTACCGGTGGGTGCCCGGCGGTGGGTCTCGAACTGGGCACCTCACGCAGTGAGAAGACCCTGTGAGAAGACGGAAGATGGACCTCTTCTGCAACTAGCACAACACCTTCCTAGAGAAACTAACGTATTTCCTATCCTATCCTACTTCTGAAGCCCTTGTGCTACACCTTAATTTGCTTCAGTAAGGCAAGATACGTGTTTCCATTTCATACGACACAACAGCGTACGTACATTCGTGTTTTGCGCCATACCTTTCTGTACGATAGCAGCCGAGAACGGGCGTTGGTGTGCGAGCTGAACGAGAACTTTTTGTCAGCCGCTGTGGTCAGGTTCTGGCGGATGAGGGCTCGGAATATGTCCTGTATCTGCCAATACCAAAGAAAATAAATAAAAAATATGAGGGAAATAAATAAGCCGGAATGGCGCGAGGCTTTCCTTTAACCATACATTCGCTCAGTGCTGAATCGCTAAGAAAGACACGAACAACAAAGCACATTCAATTTATTCCAAGAAGTGCTCCTAATGGTGTCCGACCTAGTAATAGAGCCTCTACTAACAAACCAAACGCAAGCATGAAATTTTGATCCCATTTATTTTCGTTCGGATTGCCAAATCAAGCAAACAGGAGGTTCATCCCATTCGTTCATCCCTTCTTCCCACAAACACACTCACTTCATGACTAAGGTTTCACCTTCAAATGAAGACACAGCGACCATCCCGTGAAGTGGACAATTTACACGACCCGGCTTACTTGGATGAAATATCTGTAAGCCATTGGGTAAACATTAAAGCGTCAATCATGACAAATAACCTCGACAATAGCATTTTGTCAACAGGCACTTGCTTATGAATGCAGTTGTTTTTAGATTAGCTTAAGATTGTACAGTAACATTCAATATATCCTCAGATTATCCCTATGGTCGCTTTCAATTCCCTGTTATTTATAAAAATTGCAGTGGCAATCTAAACTCGTCTGTGCAAGTTCAGGGTCCTTATTCCGATTTTGCATAGTTTCAGAAGCGTAGTTTTTCTTTGTGACCTCGAGTCATC
Source organism: Amblyomma maculatum (assembly GCA_023969395.1). Lineage (NCBI taxonomy): Eukaryota > Metazoa > Arthropoda > Arachnida > Ixodida > Ixodidae > Amblyomma > Amblyomma maculatum. The sequence goes on from JAJIZL010123190.1 coordinate 252,961, forward strand.
TATCGGTGGAAACCCCGGAAGCGTATACAAGTTTCCGACGTTTCCACCAATCAGATCAGAGCGGACACGGAGAAAGCGACACTCTGAAAACGACACGAACAAAGAATAAGGACCCACATTAAAAGCAAGGTTTTATAAGACATCGGAATACAATGCCGTTTCGTTCAAACAATGTAACTTACAATTATTGTCCACAACGTACACTATTGCTTTTCTCTGGCAGGAGCGTAGGACAACTATTAAAAGTACGCTTTGACTACTCAACGGAAGGCTAGATCATTGCCATCACCTCGTTAATAGCAGTGACTAAATGTTCCCCGATTGTCTCTCAGCTAAAATAGTGCGTAAGAAAGCTGAACTTGCACAAGGGTGATATCAGCGATGACACTATTTACCTAGTGAAAGTCCGTATACGTTGTAATGTGCAAGTAGAAATAATTACCAGGAACTGAAGCAATAGAACTGCTACGCGTGGGCAGTGCAAGCGGGGTAACTTTTTGGAAAAAAAATAAAGGACATGTCGACATTCCTGGAAGAACAAAGGCAGATGATGACAGTTTTCGTAGGGATGATTCTAAAGAAAAGTTCTCTGGGGTGGTAAGTGTCAGCAGAAACTTCGGATGTTGCTACCAACATGCCTGCACTGCCTTCACAATGTGTTCTATGCCCGCTGACAGCAGGATCAAAACCGGATGATGCTGGATTAGTCGTCATTGCAAATGGGGCGTTATACTAAGGTTCCATACGTTAAAGTACTGAAACATATATATAGTGGCTGCAGATAAGCCAATGTCATCCATTCAAATAATCAAGAAAAACATATCTGAAAACTTTGCACACACGTTTGGTAAGAAAAGAGCCGTGAAGTGTGTTGTCAAACTTTGCTAAAAATATCTTCTCTTCCCCTTTGTCCTTCGTCTTTTGACTGTTTTTTTTTTTTTTTTTTCAAGAACATGTACCAACTGACCCAAGTTTCAACTCTGTTGTAATAAAATCTCCCTAACAAAGAATGTTAGACAAAGATACGCGATATCTCATGTGATATGCAATGAATATTTCAAGAAAGTGTTCAGAGACCTGGATTAGGTGCGGTTAGGAATAAGGGTAAAGCAGAACAGCAAAATATCTGCGCTTTCCTGATGACATTGCCATGCTGTGTAACTCAGAGGGCGAATTTCAAATAGCAATTTATAATGCGAAAGCATCACTTCGCCATGTTCACAGATTTGTTCGCAGACCGCGTACGCATAAATCGTATCCGCAGCAGTTGTGAGTAATTGAGAAGTGATAGAGGTCAATGAGTTGTGCCAATTGATATAGGGTGAAGTTTTGTTGTGTCCGAAAAATTAATTAGGCCAATAAGTTATACAGGTAATTAATTATAGGCAAAAATATAAAAGTTGTTCGCAGCATTTGTAATTGAGAAATGGTATAGAGGTTTATGAGTGGTGGTTATGAACGGGTTGAAAGAGAAATTGTCGAGGCTTATCACATTCAGAATGCTGGGGCCACGTGCATTAGCACTTCGTTGGTAAAGCTCAGCGCCCGGGAGCTGGATTTTTTAGACGGTCATTTGTGTACTGTCATTTTAGATATTAGGTTTCTCATGCTCTCAAAAAATTTTGTGACTTGTGCTGGGTGTGATAATGAACTGCCCTGCAGATAAATCGTGACTATGTTGTTTTCCTGTTGTCTTGCTCGGGAGAGGATAATGTACTGGCATATAAAAGAAGCTGTTTTTCGTAATAAACTCTGTTGGTTGTTGGGGCTCTCACAGTCCGTTCCTTTTTGTCGTTTCCTGTGCGTGTGCCTTTTGCGCCGTTAAAATTTTGTAGGAAAAACTACGTATCTCCACGAAGTGTCCCTTGCGCGAGTGCTACTGTGTTGTTGCAAGACTTCGTATGCTGAAACCGGCCGAAACGGTTCGACTGCTACTTAAAGCTTGTCCCAGAGCGACTATCATCGCCTTTGAGCACGCTGAATGCTGTCTGCGCGATTGCAACACGAGGATTTTTTAAGCACATTTTACTTATTCAATGCTTGCTGTCAACAATGCGCTTACATGCACGTGGTGCTCCCGGCAGCACCTCTGACGCCACTTCTCTCCACATAGCTTCTTTAACGTGTTTATTTTCATGCTGTCTGTGGCTGGCGAGTCGCAAAGAGTGCCGCCGCTACACTGCGGCAATTAAACCTTTCGTTGTCGATTGACTGTGCTCCATCCATCTCTGCTTACCGCAGCACCGATGTAAAAAAAAGTAAACCAGCAAGCGCCGGGGAACTCAGCTCGCGCCTGGCACCTCACGCATGCGCAGACAGACTCCAGCGTACGTTCGTGAACGTAGGCGCGCCCCATAACGCGAGGTCTTTAGACATTCACATGAGTGGCGACAAATCACCAAAACGAAAAATGTACAAAGAGAATTTATTGGGTACATACATACATACAAAAACGCACATCACTAACAGACCAAAGCTATAAAACACTGGCAAACGAAGAAATTCCTGATCCGGAAATCTTTCTCTGGGGGGATACCGTGTGACTCGAGTCGACTCTCTATGCAATCTTGGCCTAAACATCTTGAAAGAATAAAAGCATATCAAAAGAAAAAAAGACGCTCACACACGCCAGATAAAAACATAATTATGTGATTTTTTTAAAATATCATATCAAGGAAGGAACGGCCAGATATACATAATAAACTGAAAAACATGACTCCCCAGAGATGGGAAAGTAATAGTAGGGGAGGGAGAGGGTTCGAGCTAAAACCACTTTCCAACAGTTATTAAAATCGCGGCCGTTAGCTAACGGCCTCAGAATGTCATGGGTTGAAACCTGCATAGATGCGCTAAGTAGTTACGTATCACCTACCAGCTCTAACAAAGGTATTCATTTCCATATTTTTAGCCATGCGCCAACTGCATTGCTTACCATACATTGCAAGCAGTTGTTATCCTTCCTTAAAAAAAAAACAAATCTTAGAGGGCGTACTAATGATATTCACTCAGGCGCACAGCATCCGCGCGAGTGGCCAAGTGACGTCAAACATCGCACGAGTGGGCCGTCTCTGTCCTTGAGCCGAACGCGCGAAAGACTCGCAGAGTGCCGTCGTTCTTTCTGCCTTCTGTTCTGCCTAGCCTCCGAGACCGTAGACTGTCTCGGAGGCCGTTCTACGTCAACGCCGGCGCATGCTCGCGAAATTTCGCGATTATGGCGGTGTAGGCTTGTCGCGCACTACAGCAGTTTTATGCTTACCGGTTTCTATTTGTATATTTTATGATGTACACATTACAGACCTTCAGCTACACATGGGTCGTCGGCCAGTGGCTGTGTAATGGCAGTATGCATTGCAATTGCTAACATGCTCGTCATTTTTTTTTTTTTAATATATGCCCAATTGAGATGTTTCGTTTACTTTTTTTTTTTACGAAGCTTCTCTTTGTAGAATGAATACGGTTGCGACGACAGCGTCGTGTGCACTCAGCGTGTGATAGGGAGCGTTGCATGACAGGATTATAACATACGCTCCACTGTCGGGCCCCACGGTGGCCCGGTGCCGCACACTCGTGTCATGCTCGCCCCAGCCGAAAGTACGATATACTGCAAAAGTGGAGACCAGCTGAACGTGTGGCAGCGCACAAGTGCCGTCAGCCGAAGACACCATAACTTTTTAAAAGGTTCTGTTAAAGTTGAGTACAAAGCAGATAGCTATGCAACGAAAAATGGGGGTTGTAATGTTAAGAGATAGGAAGCGTGCCGAGTGGGTCAGGGGAGTAACTCCAGTGAATGACATCCTAGTGGAAATCAAGAAAAATATGGGCATGGGCAGGACTTGTAATGCGAAGTGAAGATAACCAATAGTGGCTAAGAATGACAGACTGCACGCCAATAGGAGGCAAGCGTAAGCAAAGGGGGGCAGATAGGTGGGTTAACAAGTTTGCCGAGGTCAAGCGATGCAGTTAGTACTGGACCGAGTTAAGTGAAAGAATATGGGAAAGGCATTTGCTCTGTAGTGCTTGTAGGCAGGCTGACGATAATAATGAATACCGCATAACTGTCAGGTAACTGTGGCCTCGTACGACATTCGTATGATCATATTTATGGCAACGACTTAATCTTTTGGATGGCCAGCAATATCTCGCTTAAAATGGTGGTCCCGTGATCGCAGTCAGTAGTTAAAGCTACGGTAAAAAGGCAATGGTTACGTTGGGGATACTAGATGACAAAAATGAAAGCCATAAGAGAGATGGTCTGCGAATATATTTGTTGCAATGCTTCAATAGCGCGGTATGAGAAAGATTTCCGGCCATAAGCAAATTTCCGTACAAGAAATGAATTTCCCCAGAATTTCCGGGTATAGATGTTTGGAACTACTACGTATTTTGGCGGAAAATCTTCAGTAATGAAATAAAGCAACCCGAGTAAGATATGCTATTTGGAATAAAATGCTAGAGGACACATAAGAAGTAGCCGAATTCGAGAGCGTTCTTACTAATCGATGCCTCATGTCCCCACTAGTGAAAGTCACATCTACGCAGTTTAAGATAGGCAGGTCCAGTTTATATCCAGTAGATATGACAGCTATGTCACAGCTCATCTTAGAGACTTTTCCTCCAATAGTGTCATGCCCTGAGGACATTTCAATCCCAAAAGTTCTCCTTGTAGGACTCGGTTCGGCAGTTGGGATAGCTGGCGTCAAGAATAATATTAACACCACGGAAAATGAACATAGAGAAGGACCACAGATCACAGGACGACAACCTCGCGCTGTTCATGGGTGAGTATCCAAAAGCATGCATTAGTAGACATAGCGTGTACCTGGCCGGCCGTGCGCTTCTTGTCAACGACGATCCTCTCGAAGGCTACGGTAAGCACGTGCGTCATGAATCGGTCTAGCACGTGCAGGCAGGCGTGGTAGCGAGGAGGCTGACGGGACGTCGGAAAGGCCAGGCCCCGGTCATACTGAACGTAGAACTTGGTTAGGCTCTCGGGCTTCCCGTCGCTTGTGGTGACTGCCGGTGCGACCCACAACAGGAACCGCAGTGCGAAAAAGTGGGCGGTGGCCAGCCTGAGCACACATGCCTCGCGGTTGATTTGAGTTTAAGACCTATGCGCGTTATACTCACGGCTTCCGTGCCAGCGTTTCGTCGATAGTGCCTTCGAAGTTCTGGAAGTAGGGAATGTACTCGTATCTCAACTGCGTCTCGTTAACGAACTCCGTTCCGCTGAACGGCTGGAGAAATTCGTTCCACTTCCAAGACTTTGCTCGCATCCACCGGAGGACCTGGACACCACGCGCTGCCAGGTTGGGCTTGTCCAGCGAGGTGCGCCGGGCATTTTTATACGCCTGCGTAGATGGAGTGGCCGATGTGGAAGATCAAAATGCTTTGCCAGGAGAGGAAAAAAAGAACAGTTCTGGATACTTTGGTAGCCCTTTGCCTCAACCGCATCATAAACCCCTAATATCATTTTTTCTGTGACAATGATTCGGCAACAATCATTGAGTACGAGTCGTGTTCAGGTTATGGCCAATTACAACTGGAGTTACTTTTTCCCAAATACAAGTGATTGCTGTGGCCAGTTACAGCACACCAACTGCAACTAAACAATTAGTGGAAAGTAATCGACGATCACGATTTAGTGACAGCTTTTGACCGTGCGGAAACTGTGGGATATTATAATGTACTCTTATTATGCTCGTATTCATGGGAATGCTCTAAGCTTTCAATCCGATGCAAACAATTTGTTTTGACGCCTTTCTGCGCTCGTAGCCAGTAGTTAAAAGGGCGAAAAAAAAAAGCAATGCACCGTGATATTGAAAATGAATATGAGGCAATTGCGTAATGATTAAGATACTTTATGAACATATTGATATAAATCGTCTAACGTCCCCACAGGTGGCAAAATTTTGCCGCTAAATTTTGTGCTAGGCTCACACCAAACAATTCCCACTACCATAGAAACTCAATGAGAATGCTTTTTTGAAGAGTAATAGCAAAGAAACTAGAAGCTTGCCAAGAAAAATGTTCGCGGATGTATTGATCACTTTCGTCGAGTTATATAATATGTGAAAGATTTGCGGTCAAAAACTATTTCCCAAAAATGTGCAAAAGTTTAGGTATGCGTTAGTATCGCGGCACTTTTGTTCCAAAATTTACTAAAGTAATAGATATTCATTCCGACTACAGCAAATTAATGCACCTTGCCCCCTAATTTGCTGACCATGGCTATTTTTAAGAAGAGTTGCGTTTTGAAATTGTTGTAGCGAATATTTCCTCGCGTTGCGATTACCAGGCATACACTCAACGCTCGATCAACGCATGCTTTGAAGGGAAGAATAGTATCCTGAAGAGCGAACATCTTGCGTATCACCTCTTACTTTCTCAAGGTTTCTATGCTTGTGTTTAACGTGTTTTAAATGCTGTGATTGCAGCCAATGAGCTCCAAGCTCGCGAAGGAACTTGCACTGCTTCGAACGTGACTGTTTCCGGCTAACTTATACTCTGTGAACAAAACGCCTGAACGGCAATGCAAATTTTATTTTTCCCGCGTTTTTATGCCACCTTAAGTCAAACCAGCAATTTTAACATGCTTTCTTGAGAAACAGGCGATCACCCGATAACAGAAAACGGCATCAGCTACAAAACGTGCACGAGAGTCGCTCACAGGTGATATTAGAAAAATTTAGCATTTAGATGCCCGCTACTGCTTACCACTACCGTCTACAGCTGCCACGTGCAGTGCGTGGCGCACACGCTGATTGGCCCGGCGCACAAGATGCGCCGGCACATAGCAGACACTAGGCGTTCAATGTCATTGCAAGGTGCCCGAGAACGGGAGGTAAAAGCATTTCACGCTTAAAAATAGTCTACGAGCTGAACTCGTTAGCACGCTGAAATAACAGTCGTGTTGCGACGACCACGACTCGTTCTAGTCTGCTACGGACAACAAAAGCGAAGAGAAGCGGTGGCAGAGGATTCAGGTCTCCTAAATGTCTTAACCAGCAAATTAGCTACGAGGACAGAAAAATTACAGACTGTCTCATTTTAGATTGACGTGTACGAAAGAACGGAATAAGGGACGAAGGGAAGTGAGGAGGAAGGAAAAAGAAAGAGGCTCTGCAGAGGAGGAATCCGATTAATTCTGGACGACCTTGGGTTTCTCTGACCTGCACACGCACCGCTGAGCCTAGGGGCAACGTTTTCGCCTCGGCTTGCCTAAAATGAGGTCGTGATCAGGTCTTGCAACACTGGGTTGAGCAGCTTAGAGGGACAGTCTACAGACGTTTTTAGCAATTTTTTTTCTGAATTCATTTGAGCGCTTCATCCCGAAATTAACGAACGCCCGACAATAGAGCTGAGAAACAAGGCAGAACAATTAAAATGTTTTCACATTTCTTATTTCATTTTTATACAGTGGTCTCCTTTTATCATTGGTAGGCATGCAGCTGGTATAAGTAACTCTATTCAGATCGATGAACACAAAAACTGCCGCTCCGCCTTGGTCGCGTGGAGAACGTGTCATGAACG
>JAJIZL010123191.1:0-29770 GCA_023969395.1 Amblyomma maculatum
ATGTGTGTGTGTGTGTGTGTGTGTGTGTGTGTGTGTGTGTGTGTGCTTGCGTGCGTGCATCTCTTCGCCGTTGAAAGGCGAGACGCCGTCGCCCACAACTAGGTCGATCAGCTCGTCCTCTCAGTTACATAAATCTCAATGCCCGGCTGTACTTGCCGGTTCATGCAGTAGAGAAACACATCGCGCCAGAGAGCTCTCAGAGGGATGTGCGGGCTTTTGCAAAAAAAAAAGAAGGTATCAAGGAGTGGAAGCTTACTGAATGGACTGGCAGGACTGGTGAGACGTGCCTATGGTCGATTCAACTTCTTAAGCAGTCAGGCACAGAAAACGAATAATGATCAAGACGAGACGATATCGTTTTATTGCGATGAAATTGGAATATTGTCACAGGGCGGCCATCCGATGAACACAGGAGAACAGAGGGATGATGATCGATGACCATGAGGTGATATTATTGAATCGCAACGGGCCTAGCGCGAGCGCTCCTGCCCGCCCCAGTGCCCGCTTCTTCCCCGTCCATAACATTACCTGGGGTCACCGAGCGATCATCCGGATCGTGGACGAGGAATTTTTTCGATAGTGATGAAATCCACTGCATGACAATGGGCGTGAATGGATGAAGAACAGGAAGCAAGAAGGAGGCCATGGATTGCCGCCACGATGATTCTCGGATGAAGCCTGGCCCAGGACGCTTTCGGGCCATAGGTCGCCAAGATCCGATGGCCAAAGTCAGGCACGCACCGCATGACATGGGTGGGACGAATGTCCTCATATGTGGTGTTGTACTGGGTCGGTGGGGCCGCCTGGTCAGCATCTCAGCATTGGGGTCATCAGGTCAGTCGGATCTCTCGTAGTGTCTAGTGGTCGTGTGCGTGGAGTCTCAGATCGGTGGAATCATTTAGTCTCTCCTTCGTTGGGTCTCGTGGTCGGAGCAGGGGATGGGGCAAGGTCGCGTCGGGTCCATGGGTCAAGGCAATGCGATCCATGGGACCCGCTGCCGATGGCGCAAGCAGACGCAGGGCGCCGATGCTACGGGCCAGGATGGCGAGTGATGATGACGTAGCACGAACCTTCAACTAAATGTTAGGGGCGGCGAGCCGATGGAGACAGGAGAACAGAGGGGTGATGGTTGGTAACTGTTAGATTATTTAATAAATAGAGGGGGCCTAGCACGAGCGCATTTGCTCGCGCCACAGCCCGCTTCTTCCTCGTCCGTAACAATATGTCGTAAAATATCTCTGTTCCGATTTACGGAAATGAAACAATTCCTTTAAACAGGCTCTTTCCTTGGTAGCGCGAACATATCTGCTGTCTCTGCATATAAGTATTTGGGGGTATTTTTTTTAATGACCTGTCATGCAATAGATACGCAAAGAATATATCGGCTATCGACAGTCTCACATTAAATTTCTCCAAAGAAAATGTAGGAATGCTCAATTCAAACTTAAAGAGACCTTATTAATGCCAGCGTACATCGTATATTTTAATATTGAGCCGCTTGGTACCAATGTACAAAACAGAATATTAGCGAACGGGAGCTATCAATGTGCCACTGGTAATTTAAGTTTCCCAGAAAGGGCTTCTGAGTTGCGCGAGAGGTTGGGGTGGCCGTTACCTGAAAAGGGGTGGAAATCTTTGACACTCTCTTTCTTTTCAATGTTGTTAATGGCAAAACTGACATTATAGAAGAGAAATACGTATATCAGCCAATTTAAGTTTCGGCCCTCACCGACAATCCACTAAGAGTGAGTGACTACGATTACCAAATAAACGCATTCATATAAAGCTTTATTTTCTACAAACAGCACACGATTAGAATTTCCTACAAGAACTAATAGTAACTGCCTCTCCCACATTTTCTCACCGCGTAACAAAACCACCTGCTAATGTGATTGTATCGATAAGTTAACACGAGTGTTAAAGTGACTTTTAAAGACTGTTACTGACAGTGTAGCATGAATTCTCCAAGTGCATTTTGTTCTCTATTCCTTTCGCTTGTGTCATGCCCGTGCTTTTAATTTCATGCATGATACCTGTTCTGCTTTGTCTTCTCATCCTGTCTTCGCACATTTCCTCATTTTTCTGTTTGTTTTGTCTGTTACGAAAGCAGTGTTGTATTTTGACATTTTATTCCCTTCTAGCTTTCTGTGCGCTTGTTTGGTTTTCTGCAACGTTTTCATTTTTGCTTTTCCGTTCATTTTTACTTTCCTCCAATCTGCCAAATGTGTTGTATTCTACGTGTGTTGTTTTCATAATGTTCCCCCCCCCCCCCACACACACACACACACAATGACAATGTGGACGTATAACCCTGCTAACGCCTCGTACGATCATCACGGCGTGTTGCCAGGGAATCGGAAACCACAACTGTCGCACTGATGCCCTTGGAGTGGTTTACTGATCAAAACAACGATGCTGGATCCGTTTTAGAAATTTCATCACCATGATCCACCTTAGGACGAGCTGATAGTGGCTGTACCTTAATGACATGATTATTTATCCTCCTGGTTACTTCAGTAGGTGCACAATTTCCACAGTACGCAAAGATGGAGATTATTGGAATTGGAATTGGTTTATTGATTCCTCGTACAAGCGAGAGGAGGCAGGGACTAAAGGCTATGTGAAAGCCTGACAGAGGTCCCTGCCCCCCGCATAGACTCTGGCATTAAAAATGAAAAACATGTATCAGTAGCAGTTTGTCATTTCACACACTGTTAGGATAAAAACGTACATAATACCGACAGTGAAAAATGGTTACAATTACTTCTACCATATACTAATTACACAAGAAAAATGTTTATCTCAAAGTCATACGTTTCGCACAGGATATTTTCATCTATAAGGAACAATTTAGGAAAATAAAACTGATATGAACACATTAAACAGTTCCTATAACTTATGGAAAACTACCTACTGAGATGGCTATACAAAAGTTTTCATCTCAAAATCATACATTCCGCACAAAGCCATGCCAGCTTGGTTACATCATCCCTGGGGTCAATAATTTCCCCATGTATTATTTTTCTTCTACGTGTCCCAGCGAAATTGGCGTTCCCGGCAATACTTGACTCCAAGATCATTTATTTCATGTCTGTGAACTGCGGAGCATGTATACTGCAATTTTTATAGTTACTGCAATGAGAACATACTTCTCGGTTATTGTAGAAGGGGTATGTGGACTACTTATTTATGTCGTTCCTTTGCAGTGCCTTTGCCCAGGGCAGACTTTTTAATTACGAAATAATTTTACCGCTTGCACTTTAGCCAAAGTGAGACCTCAAGACGACCTTGACGCTGATAGATATTCGCAGATTTTCTCTAGGAATGCTACTCAGCAGCAAAAAAGAAACAGGAGGCAAATGAAAGCCTACGCTTAACGCATCTGATTGCCATCTTCCGGCGAAAGGCCTGAAGTGATAGAAGGCTGAGACAAAGCCACTTCACGATTGTCCACATCCAGTGAGGAAACGCAGAGAAGCGCACTGCGCAATGCTGTAAGCGACCGCACTCCCGTGGCTGCCCGAGCAGCTTGGCTTATGGCCTGGACTCTTGAATTTTAAGCTTTCCCGCTTTCCCGCTCTGCGGCTGCCTCCCCGTTTTGGATGGCCTAGGGGCAGTGCGTTTTTCGAAAAGGCACACCCCAAAATCTTTTCGTTACCGAGTTGCCAGAGAAATGCAGTTCGAAAATTATTATGGGACAGGAGCTGGAAAAAAGGGAGGGATTAGTGGTGAGTGGAAGCAATAAACTGCTTCGTTTCCAGGACTCAAACGCCGCTGACAGCTTCGGTCGGCGAGGGGCTTGTTTAAATCTCTGATCTCTTGCGCAGTGCCTCAAAAAGAACATGTACATCGCGTGCCCGCGCTCTTCATAGCTCGCTCTGACTTCATTACGTCACTGACAACTAAAACCTTCTTTAAGCTTGAAACTTGAAACTACCCGATTTTCGTACAGGTGCCAAAAATAAGAGGTTTATGACTCCCGCATCGCGTGCCTAGATTTGCCGTCAAGGCTCTTTAGAGTTTGGGCAGTCACTAAATCAGCACACTTGTGAAACTGGAGTTAATGGTTAGGAATATTGTCAAGGGATGGTGACAATGCCAAGGACAATGCTCTGGTTTGCTTGTCGTGGGCACAAAAAAGCCAAATAAAGTCAGTTCAGTTCAGTCGTTCAGTCATGTCCGACTCTTCGCGACCCTATCGACCATGTCACGCCACGCTTTCCGGTCTCTCACTATCTTCTTAACATCACATAGCTTCATCTGCAATGCCTCGAGAATGCCATCTAACCATCGCGTTCGCTGCCTACCCCTTCTCCGGCGACCCTCAACCTTTCCCAACATCAAATCTTTCTCCAGCGACTCCTCTCTTCTCATCAGATGACCAAAGTAGCTGAGCTTTAACTTTAGAATTTGACCCTCCAATGAGCAGTCAGGGTTTATGGTCGACAATATCGACTGACTTGATCTTCTGGCAGTCCAAGAAACTCTCAAGAGTCTTCGCCAGCACAATTCAAACGCGTAAATTCTTCGGCGGTCACCCTTTTGCACAGCCCAACTCTCGCATCAATACGCCACAACGGGTTATACGGATCTTGGTTGGCAGACTAATGTCTCTGCTCTTTACTAGGCGGTCAAGGCTAACCATTGCTCTCTTTCCCAGAAGCAGGCGTCTCCTAATTTCATGGCTGCAGTCTCCTTCCGAGATAATCTTGGAGCCCAAGAAGAGAAAATTTGTCACAGCTTCCACTTCTTGTCCGTTGATGCTCCAGGACTTGATAGGGCAAGACACCATGATCTTTGTCCTAAGCCCAATAAAAAGCTAGTAATAATGTCATGCCAGTAACCTCATTCATTATCACGATCTCGGTTGTTATCAAAGAAAAGATATCTGCTTGTCTACGCGGCATTCAATATAAACCTGCCGAACTTTCGAGATACTGCGAAGAAGCAATATACTAGAATTTCGAACAATGTAGAAGCGTTTGAACGCGGATTCAATTCTTCCAAATGTATTTGGTTGGATTTCGCGTCCTGAACAAGTGATAAGCCGCGCACCAGTGGCTTTAGGCGCAAACAAAACAGCATTAGAAAGTTTCGATACATTGTGCTCTGCCCAAACTCCGCTCGTTCTTTGATGGTGCAGTGGAGAAAATGTGATTAAAAGCCGCACTAATCTGAGCAGGGCACATGACAAGAATGGGTTGGTAATAGACAAACGGACTGGTGTCGTTCCGCTTATAGCTGCTTATTCTCTTATGGCGCTCTTTTATCTTGTGCGGAGAATATCTTTCGTGCTTTCGTATGAAGGAGCGTTGAACAAAGGTAAAGGGGTTACGCCTCTCAGTTCACAGGTCGAGCCAACCTCTCGTCAAGTGGACTTGTTTTCATCTAGGCCTCGTGCTTTGGGAAATTCGCATGGTTTCGAACATATATATCTGTGTTTTTAACCTTGGGGACCAAGCGCTGAGTCGCAACTTATGACCTCTGCTCTCACGATCGCAGTGTGAGCTGGTGCGAGACTTCGGCTACTCCTGCGAGACGAGCAGTGTCACCACGGACGACGGCTACATACTTGAAGTGGACAGGGTCGGCAGACGAGGAAAGAACAAAACTTCTTCATCAGAGGACTCCACACGCGGCATCCCTGTTCTTCTGGTGCCGGGAATATTGTGCGGGTCTGGCATATGGTTCCTCAACTTCCCATCGCAAAGCCCAGGTGACTGAATTATTGCATTCTAGATACACAGAGAACGCACAATATTTCACTGGGAACTTTAGGTTTACGTTATGGTGATTTTAGAAGTGCGTCATAAAACTAAGCAATCAGGCAAAGGTGGAGGGGGAGAGCTTGCCACGAGATCTTACGTCAAAAAGTAACCTGATCAGCTTAGAGCAGAGCCGTAATCCTGGACTCTGAAGTCCCTCCAAGCACCCGACTTCCTCTAAAGTTCTTCGGAATAAACGTCCCAGCTACTTCTGCTCTAAGCTTGCAACCAGCTGTCGAACGCCATTGTCCGTTAGCCACCATGGCGCATTCATTCTGTTCAGAATGCGCAGTCGTTAACAGCATGCACTATATGAGCTCGAACGAGCCCCGCCGGGGTGGCGCAGTGGTTACTGCGCTCGACTACTGTTCCCAAAGACGCGGGATCGATTCCCGGCCTCGGTGGCCGCTTTTCGATGGAGACGAAAAGCAAGGTGCCCGTGTGCTGTGCGATGTCAGTGCACGTTGAAGAACCCCAGGTGGTCGAAATTTCCGGAGTCCTCCACTACGGCGTCTCTCATAGCCTGAATCGCTTTGGGATATTAAACCCCATTTGTAACGAATTCTGCATCTCGTTTAAAATCCTAGGAGCGCTGAGGCATTACTCATGTGCTAGGGTTTTCTGCAGAATTTCTTTTGGTTTAATTGCCCTGAAAACAATTTCACCCTTTTCATTTAAGCGCCGACATGTCGCTCAAATGGGCGGTATTAAAAGCTACAAGTATATGCATCCTTCTTTTTGCGGTAGGCTTCCTTCTGGCTGATCACGGTTACGACGTGTGGGCTATGAACACAAGAGAGGTCGCATTCCGCTCTCGCCACCTCTCACTCAGCCAGAAAGACGACCGATACTGGCAGTGGAGGTAAGATGCCTTATATAAGATACCAATGTTCACAGATACAATGCTTATTTGTGTCTAAACGATACTATATAAAACTTTCAGCGGCTTCTTTCTGCTCTCATTTAATACTTTTGAACAGCAATTTATATATACGGACAGAAAGTGTTGGCATGTCAAACGCCTTAAAAGATTTCACGTTATCTGATGTAAGCGCGGCGTGGAGCTAAACTACCGTCCAATATGTCTGGCTGGGGTATGGTACACAATTTATATGGTGGAAAATGGTGGCTTCTGTTTAATCCTCCCTGAAAGCTATCATTTCTGGCTATTCCGCCACAGAGCTTGGCCACCCTCATTCAGGGATGAAGTTTGTAAAAGCTGAGTGACATCATTCCTCCCACTGCTACACGCACTCGTGCAAAAGAGTGTTTATAAAAAGCTTTATTAGACATTCACATGAGAAGTGACCAATGGCCAAAACTGAAATCGCCCAATCAAAAGAACCGACGGCAGTGCACATAAAATATCGCATAAAGGAAAAATATGTCACAATTCACTATTTATTATTTGTTAATGATGATATATGCAGTTTTGAATAGCGATACATAGTGTAGAATAATGTGTCAAGTAAAGATAGACACAAACGAATTAGTGATGGCATGCACAGTGTGTGTGCGTGTGTGCGTATGTTGTGATGTGTACAGCTATCAATTTACACAGATATTTACACTACATCACATGTACCAAGATGGCTTAAAAACCACCCAGTCGCGTCCACCCGACGCGGGAAAAAAAGGCCAACACTATTGGCGAAGGAACTCTTGGTCCCAAAGGTAGAAAAGCTCCTCGGCCAGAAATCCTATGATCTCCTTTCATTGACGCGCCAGAAGAGGAAAAAGCGCACTTCGACGCCGGCTCGAGCTCGCAACAACTGCGCATAACGAGAAAGCGCCAGCTACGATCAGCAGTCGTGCAAAGCGATCACGAGGACATCTACCGTTGATCTGAAATCGTTGACACCAGGACTTCTCAAACCGACATGGACTGCCCTCAAAATAAAGACGAACAACGACGGATGTCTGGGCCATCTGACGACCAGATTATTGAAGTCGGCAGTTCTGTAAGGGCGCTGTCAACGCAATACCTCATCGTTGCCACCGGTCTCGTCTAGGCAAATCCCCCCTGCAAGATTCACATATAGTCACCTAAATACCCTGGAGGAAACGACGCCGTGAGTGGTTACCAAGAATCCGCCTGCTTTCTGCAGACCCCAGCGGAAGAAGCCACGTTTGCAATGCCTGTACTTTTTTGTTTCCGAGGTGACCAAGTCCGGTCTAACATGATGGACGTGGCGAAGAAATGCCACCAGAGAAGAATAAAACCAGGCATCTGCAATGCCTGTGGACCCTTTTGAGTGGCATATTAGAGACGAAAAAAGAAAAACGTAAATTTATTCATCATGATATGCAATATCCACAGGAAACGGGTATTGAAAAATAGAGTAGTTAAAGCTGAGACTCAGAACGCTTTGCTAATTATAGTTTAAATACGAGAGCATACGAAGTTCTTCAAGACGCTGTTCCATTTGCAGACTCACAAGATTGTGAAAATTTAGCTCTTGAGTCGCGGGAAGATAATTCCAAGCATGAAGCTGCCATACACATGAAAGCATCGACACCGATGCACGATGAGAGATGAAAGCCTCTACCGATGTCTCGTTCACAGGCAGGATATTAAAACTCCAATTCGTCGAAACCACAGAAGCACCTAGAAGCATTGAGGAAGAGGTAAGCTCATGGCTTTGCAAAAGGAAGTACTTATCGCTGAAGCTGGATAAAATAAATGGCTAAACTTCAACGTAAATATAGGCGGTCCCTAACCTTGTTTTTTTTACGCAAATGTTTTGCTGCATATTTTATGCCTTTCCCGTGAAACAGTTACATCTGCATATATTTACTTTAGGCGCCGTCATTTTCATGTAGCAAATACAATATCTTAAACATAGGGCGAAAGTTTCTTATTGTGTCAGAAAATTGTTGTTTCGTCGTATTGCGTACTTGCTGTTATAGCCCAAGACACGGTAGTTCTGTTCCTGTAAAACGTTGACAATAAATGTTCAGATGAGTACGTTAGTTTCCGCAACAACGCGCCTAGGCTTTTGAAGCGAACGCGTCAACGGTGCCCAAAGCAATACGTGATTGGAATAACAATATAATATTGAGAGCCCTCCACGTATCATCATCGTCCCGCGGCGTCGGCTCTGGCGCGCGCTTGGGCTTTCTCCATCAGATTAAACGCTGACACGGCATACCTTGCGCCTTGCCTTCGCGACCTTGCCGTCTGGACCTGGCCTTCTTTCACAAGTGGTGGAGGTGAAATTCGATCCCCTTGCTGCCTTGTGCCCTGCCTCTCGCTGGAGCTACGCTTCGGTCGCCGTTTGGCAACAACCCGGCCGGACCCTCTACCTCGGCTACACCGCCTCCTCCGATGGCGCCCACACGACAACGCGACCCGCCGCTGTTCGCTGGTCGTCGCGACGAAGACGTCGATGACTGGCTTGACACTTATGAACGCTGCAATGCCTACAACCGGTGGGATGATGCTTTGAAATTTCTGAACGTATCTTTCTACCTTATTGAAGTCGCCAGAAATTGGTTTATTAACCGCGAGCCCCACACCACAAACTGGCCCACCTTCAAGCAGCAGTTCCGACAGTACTTCGCCGACCCGGCTGTTCGGACGGAGATCGCAAAGAACAAGCTCGCTACCCGCCGTCAAGGTCCCGATGAGTCCTATGCGTCATACATAGAGACCGTGATTGCACTCTGTCGGCGTATCAGTCCCACCATGCCGGAATCTGAACGTGTACACCATGTCTTGAAGGGAATCAATTCAATGGCTTATAACACCCTGGTTGCCCAGAATCCATCAAGTGTTGATTCCATTATAACGACCTGCCAACACGCCTCGACCAGCTACAGTCCTCCCGATTGCAGCCCGGCTTCACTACTGCTCCGACCTCTACTGACGTCGATCTACGAGCCATGATTCGAGCGATAATCCGCGAGAAGCTTCAAGCCCTCAGCCCTTTCTGCCGGCACGGGTGCGATCATTCGTCTCCTCCTTCTAACGACGCCCGCCTCCGCCACATCATTAAAGAAAAGTTGGCCACTATCAACCACCCTGTCACACCTGATCCTCCTGCACCTCGCCCAGCACCGACTTACGCTCACGTCGCTGTATCCCCTCCTCCTTTTGTTCCCCCACCCCAAGCACCACCCTATAACCACATCAACGCCATGACGACGGCTCAACCAACGCCACCCTACTCGCGCCTTGGCGCCCCTATCGCCCTGTGTGCTATTATTGTGGAATTCGAGGACATATATCTCGCTTTTGTCGCCGACGCATTCAGAACGAGCGACGTGGTTATGACGCCTTCGAAAGTGACATACCTGCATATTATCAGCGACGACCAATTCCCAGCCAACCTCATCGATTCTCTCCACCGCCGGTATCCTCGTCTGAACCAAGTGGGGCTCATGTATCCCGACGCCGGTCCCCTTCCCCATACCGCCGCTCTGTTTCGCCACTTCGACCAGCAACAGCTCTCCCTGTCCGTAATTCGGAAAACTAAGCATACAGTTTCCGGAGGTGAAACTGCACTTTGCGAACTTACAAAAAGTCTTCCTCATCGCCCGTATAATATGATTTCCGTTTTAGCTAAAGGATTACCGGTAGAAGCTTTGATTGACACAGGGCCTGCACTTTCTGTTATTCACGCTGATTTGTGCCACCGTTTGCGGAAAGTAGCGACACCATATGATGAACCTGAACTTCGTGGAGCAAATGGCGTCCCTCTGCACCCTTCAGCAAAGCGTACAGTTCGAGTTGTTATAGACGGCGTCCGCCACCATGTGCAGTTTACTGTGCTTTCACCGTGTGCGCATTTGATGATTTTTTAATGGGATTTTTTGTCAACCGCTTCAGCGTTAATTTCTCGTGGCGACCGTGTCATCCATATGACAGACAGTGGTTTTTCATCTGACATCTCTGCACGGCACCATTCCCTCATTGCCGCAGCTGATACTGTATTGCCTCCACATTGCGAAACACTTATCACCGTTGTTCCTGAACACATCACTGACGGGGATGTACTCATCGCACCATCTCATCGTCATCTTGCACGTGGAATCGCCTTCCCATCAAGACTTGTACGATTCCGTAGCAGCTCAGAGATAGTAGCTGCCACGAACACTTCCCGTGAATCCCTCGCGCTGACTAAAGGAACTTCCCTGCCATGCATAGTGGATGCTCACCCTATATCCATGATGGTGCTCACTGCCCCGCTACCTCCGCAACGTGATTCATCACAAGTCTCTCTTTCCATGCTATCGAAGACAATCAATCCGAACCTCATGCCGCACCAACGCCAAGAATTGCTGCAATTGCTTCAAGCCCACCAAGCCATTTTTGATGCCACTTCCCCACCACTGGGACGGACTAGTGTTGCACATCACCGCATGCTTACCGAAAGTAACTCAATTGTACGCCGACGACCTTATCGGATTTCTCTCTCAGAACGAAAAGTAATTGAAGAAAATGTCAATGACACTCCGTTACGATATTATTCGTCCATCAACAAGCCCATGGTCCTCCCAGTAGTATTGGTTAAAAAAAGGACGGATCGGTACGATTTTGTGCTGGTTATCGTGCACTCTACAAAATTACCCGCAAGGACGTCTACCCGATGCCGCGTATTGATGACGCTCTTGACTCTCTCCAAGGCGCCGAATATTTCTCGACCTTGAACCTCCGCTCAGGTTATTGGCAAATACCTATGCGCGAGGACGACAAAGAAAAAACCGCTTTTGCAACTCCCGACGGACTTTACGAGTTTAATGTTATGCCCTTCGGCCTTTGTAACGCACCCGCAACATTTGAAAGAATGATTGATGCTGTACTTCGTGGCTTCAAATGGAGAACCTGTTTAGTTACTTGGATGACATTGTTATCTTTTCATCAACTTTTACCGACCATCTCTCGCGCCTGAATTAAGTCCTCACGAGTCCTGCTTCAGCGGGGCCTTCAGCTCAACACCAAGAAGTGCCATTTTCCAGAGAAGGAAATTAAAATATTGGGACATCTGGTTAGCCATGACGGCATTCGTCCAGACCCTGAAAAAATAATCGCGGTCTTGAACGTTCCTCGTCCGCAACGGATTACAGATTTGCGCAGTTTCCTCGGCCTGGCGTCCTATCTCCGGCGATTTATAAGACATTTTGTAACTATTGCTGCGCCACTTCATGAACTACCTAAAGCGTGCAGCCCTTTCGTGTGGACTGAACAGTGCAACACTGCTTTTAACGACCTAAAGCATGCCCTCACATCAGATCCCTTTCTTGGCCACTTCAGCGACAGCGCTCCTACCATCCTGCACACTGATGCCAGTGGTCACGGTCGTGGCGCTGTCTTGCAGCGCGATGCAACTTCGCGTGAGAAAGTGATTGCCTTCGCCAGTCGGACCATGACTCCAACTGAAAAAAACTACACCATTACCGAGCAGGAATGTCTCGCCGTCGTCTGGGCTGTTCAAAAGTTTCGCCCTTACCTATATGGTCGGCATTTCACAGTTGTGACCGATCACCGTGCTCTTTGCTGGTTATCTTCACAGAAACATTTGAAAGGCAGACTTGGCCGTTGGATTCTACGCCTGCAAGAATACCATTTCGACATCGTTTACAAATCGGGTCGCCAACACCAAGACGCCGATGCTCTTTCTCGCTGCCCGGTTTCGGAATCAGCCTGCTGTTTTTCTTTACAATGCATTTCCACCTCTGACCACAGCCGGCCATCACTTCCACCGACGCATATCACTGCAGTTTCTTTTGACGGCTCTGAGAACAAGCACGCTCTCCGCTCACAGCAATTAGCTGATGCCTACTGCCGGCCCATCATCGACCGCCTTATCGGCGCTTCGAGCCCACCCAACGCTAGGCTGCGCCAACAAGCTCCACAATTTCAAACTTGAAGATGACATACTACGCCGCTACGTGTATTGCCAGGGGGCGCTCGAGGTGAAAAAACGACATTGAAGTGAATCGGCTCCGGACTCGCAGGACGTACCTAAACTTTGGACCGTGTAATTCCACCTGTACCGGCTCTGTTAACCTAGCCCCAGTCGCCAACACTGTGACAGTGTTATCCTGATGGAACTCGCTGGCTCCCAGTCGTACAACGTGTGCTTCGCCCACGATGACGCTACTGCAGGTCACCTTGGTTTTGACAAAACATACAACCGCGTGAAAAGACGATTCTTTTGGCCCGGCCTGTCTACCACCGTAGCTAAATACGTTGCTTCCTGCCACCTGTGCCAACGTCGCAAGCGGCCGACTTCTTCCCCCGCTGGCCTCCTACAGCCCGTTTCCTGTCCCGCCACACCATTCGACGTAGTCGGCATCGACTTATATGGTCCCCTACCTCTCTCCAATGGGGGTAACCATTGGATTATAACAGCTGTCGACCGCCTTACACGCTATGCTGAGACGGCCCCTGTACTGACTCGTTCCGCTGAAGAGGTAGCTAATGTCTTTTTGCAGTCAATTGTATTGTGTCATGGCGCTCCTCGGGGACGGCCTTCTTATAGACAGTCGTATTCGAAGTTCTTCGTGCGTCATCCACCCTCCATAAGACAACCTCAAGCTACCATCCCCAGACTAACGGTCTGAATGAGCGATTTCATCGCACCCTATCGGATATGATATCCATGTACATCACACCGGATCATCGAAATTGGGATATTGTTCTACCATTCGTCACATTCGCCTATAATACTGCAGTGCAGCGGACTACCGGTTACTCCCCAGTTTTCCTCGTTTTCGGTCGTCCTCCCACTACAATCCTCGACACTTCCTTCTTCTCTAAGCCCGACTACTCCTCATCCATTACCAGCTCAGTTCTTATCCCGTGTAGCCAGATGCCGTCATCTTGCTCGCCTCAACACAGAAGCGTGCCAGCAAGACCGCAAGAGGCGCTACGATTCCAAGCATCGCGTGGTCTCTTTTCGTCCTGGTGACGAAGTACTGCTCTATACACCACTGCGCACCCTTGGCCTTAGCGATAAATTTCAGCGCCGCTATCTTGGTCCCTACAAGGTCATCAACCAAACTTCCCCAGTAAACTACCAAGTCACACCTGTTGATCCCCCAGCCGACCGACGCCACCGTGGAACTGAAATTGTTCATGTATCTCGCTTGAAGCCGTTTGTGCGCCGTGGTACATCGGTTCGTTAGGAGCGGCCCAGCGGCCAGGCTGGCCGCTTCCGACCCCCCGGGCAGATTGTGTGATCCCTGCACGGATCTTATTTCATTTGTACATACCATGATCTTCTTCTTTCTCTTGTACATACCATCATCATCGTCCTGCGGCGCCGGCTCTGGCGCGCTTGGGTTTTCTCCATCAAATTAAACGCTGACACGGCATACCTTGCCTTGCCTTCACGACCTTGCCGTCTGGACCTGGCCTTCTTTCACAATATTTTGGTTCACAGGACGGGAAAGACGCAGTATCTGTCACACTTGCGCTGTGGGCACCTGAACCGCGCCTTAAGGGAAGGTAGGAAGGTCGGAGTGAAAGTGAAAAGAGAGAAAAGGGAGTCGTAGTGGAGGGCTACGGAGTAATTTCGACCACCTGGGGATCTTTAACGTGCGCAGACATCGCACAGCACACGGACGCCACTTCGTTTCGCCTCCATCGAAACGCCGATCCCGCGTGGTCGAAATTACTCCGTAGCCCTCATAAATCACCTTTAGGAAATGCTTGAATTATGTTTAAAAATCTTTTTTTTAAGCTGCAATAACTGTTCCAGGCTTGCGGTACTGTTTCTTTTTCTGTTTTGTTTTGTCTTTACTTTTTATGCGATGTTGACTTGTTTCCGTTGCTACACTGCTTATGTCATGTTTTTTTTTATGTATACCCTCCCCCAGGGTTATGCGGCTTAGCTCTGTGCTCAAATAAAGGAATAAATAAATAAATAAATAATGGTGCCCTTCGAGCGGCTAGTATTGGGTCGCAGTAGCTTCTGGGTAGGGTTGCGGCTATAGGCAACAGTAGAACGACGTGCGCGGGCTGTAAAAGAGAGAGTGCGCGTACTCCACTCCTTCAGAGCCTGTACACATATCCTCCTTACTCTCCCTATCCACGTTTTCAGTACATTTAAGGATACGCAGATAACCAAAGGCGTCAAAGCATACCTCTTTAGCAGACACTAGTATTCAGAGTATTTTTCTTCCATGTTCTTCGGCCTTGAGTGATTCGAACTGTGGCATAGTCTTTGTCATGTTCTTACTAAGTTCGGTTCGAGGCTATACCAGTCAGCCTAAAGAAAATCACTCCGTATTTTCGATAATCTGCGCCTTTGTCTTTCTATACACAACAGAAGCACCGTCCGCAATTAATGCGTCCTACTATCTTTTCTTTTTGGGGCAGCTTCAATGAGATTGGCCGCTATGATGTTGCTGCTTTCATCGACCTCATCATCAACATAACCGGCGTGGCCAAGCTGCCGTTGCTGGTCTACTCACAAGGGTTCACGGCAAGCATGGTTCTGCTCTCCACGAGGCCCGAGTACAACGACAAGGTTCGTTCACGCAAACCGTGCTGGTAGCGGGGGGGGGGGGAGAATAAAATTTACTAGCTATGTTGTACAAGAACGTGTTTGGGCCCAGGCCTTTTTGGCCTCTTTCCTCACAAATTTGGAGGAGCTTCAATTACGGGGCCCCAATGGCATCTAACGCAGCTCGTGCCCTGGTGACCAAGGTCCGTAGGGTCATTAGGTCATGGCAGCTGACGAGCACCGCCTCTCAGGCCTCCTTAGAGGGATAGGTGAAGAAAGATTGGAAATAATAGGAATTGGAAGGGCAGGCCGAGACCGCGTGTGGGAAACATCTCGGAATGCTGCTCCACACAGGCTACCGCTTCCATCAAACGCTGTGTTGAATTGTTTCTATTTTGCAGGGCACCATCATAATAATTCTAAATAATTTGAGAAGCAACGTCCGCTCTCCGGAAACCTTTGCATGGCTCTGGAAAGCGATGGTGGCTGGCCTGGCAGAGCAGCAGAACGAGGCGGTCGCTGCTTGATACCGGTACTCAGCGGTTATGGCGCTCGATTATCATGACGGGTGACCCGAATTCTATCCCGGCGAAAGCCGCCATGCTTTTGATGGAGGAGAAATATTGTAACCCGCGCTAACCGTGTCAGTTCTGGAGGGAGAAGAAGACGAAGTTCTGCGGAGTGCGCGTGGTTCTGGGACGCCGCTGCTTTTGCCTGGTGAAGCGCCTGCTCTCTGCCTCCTGTGCCTCAACCCCGTCCTTTGACCCTGTCCTTCTGGACTGCCGTCCGGGTAGCGATAGAACCCGTGACATTCTGGTGGAGACGCGGGGTAAATGCAGCACAGCCCCTCAAAACCCGCTACTCTGAGTTCGCCCCCAAGTCTCAGCCGCCGCCCCTTCGACGAGGAGGCCGAGATACGTGCCAGCCGGCGACTTCAAGGACTTGCTCCTGAATTTGGTCTGTTGCCGAACTCCGGCTCTCCACAACTTACAATGGCCCGGAGTACCACGACCCAATGTCAACAGACGGACTCGTTTCTCGCACCGTCCGTGGTGTGCCTACCGATGGCTCCTCGAGCGGCTGCCACGTTCCATGGCGATGCCTCCGAAGATGTGGAGGATTGGCTGGAGCAGTACGAACGTGTGGCCCGCCACAATGGCTGGGATGCCGAAAACTGTCTTCAGAATTTGTATTTCTGCCTGGACAGTACGGCTCGGCACTGGTTCGAAAACCACGAGGCCTCCCTTACATCCTGGGACACCTGTAAGGAAGAGCTGCGACGGACGTTCGCCAATCAGTATCGGCGACAGCGAGCAGAAGACCTTCTGCAAACACGAGTACAACGACCCGACGAAACTGTAACGAGTTTTGTTCAAGACGTCCTACGACTTAGCTCCCGTGCCGACCCCCGTGCCACTGAGGAAAAAAAGGTGCGTGCACTCATGCGGGGCGTCAAGAGTGACATTTTCGGCGGGCTTATTCGTGATCCGCCGACTACAGTGGCACAATTTGTAAATGAGGCGACAAACATCGAGCGAGCCTTGGTTACGCGAGCGGACCATTATCGTCGCCTTGCTGGAGGTCCCAGCGTTTCGAACCTTTCAGCTGCTCGTTTCCCTGTTGGTTCCCTCGACACCGCAAGCCTACGCGAGATCATCCGCGAAGTTGTACGCGAGGAAATACGGCAGCTGCTTCCACCTGCTGATGGTACGGCATCCTGCGCCCTCACGGATGCTGTCCGCGAAGAAGTACAGCGTGCCCTTTATCCACAGTGCTCCGTTGCTTCTTCACCTACTCAGCCCCCTACTCAGCCCATTGAGACTTACGCGTCCGTTGCTAGTCGCCCGCCGCCGCAGCAGCCACCACCGCCGCCTGCTCGTCGACAGTACTTGCCTGCACAACCCCGTAGCCCTGTGTACGATCTTCGTCCGCAGCAGCAATGGATGAGCAAGGCTGACGTGTGGAGGACAGCCGACCAACGCCCACTATGCTTCCACTGCGGAGAAGCAGGCCACGTCTACCGTCGCTGCCCTTACCGCGAGCTTGGTCTTCGCGGTTTCCAGCGGAATGCTCCCCGCCCGGAGTTCGGCGAGCAACCCCGCGACATCGCGGATTATCTGCGCCGTTCACCACCACCCGACCGGTCTTCACGTCGCGACCTTCGCTCGACACCGTCCCGCCGATACGATTCTCCCCTTCGCAGCAATCGACGGCAAAGCCTGTCCCCTCATCGGGAAAACTAAGCCCGGCGACGTCTGGAGGTGACGTTGCCGAACCCGTTCCTGTTAAAGAGCCTCCACGTTTTTCGCCCCGCTCCCCCACGCGACCCGACGATCAACCCGACGACCTTCCCGACGAACTTCGCGCCGAACTTCTCGCCGAACTTCCCGCCGAGCTTCCCGCCGAGCTTTCCGACGAGCTTTCTGACGAACTTCACGACGAACTCCCCGACGGAGCTTCCGACGACCGTCGCGCCACAGTGTACAATAACCTCGATGTTGTGATCGACGGATACGACGTGACGGCACTCGTTGACACTGGTGCAGACTATTCTGTTATGAGTGGGGAGCTATGCCGCCGACTTCACAAGGTAACGACGCAGTGGGATGGCCCCGATATCAGAACCGCTGCAGGCCACCTCGTGAGACCAATCGGCAGATGCACTGCTCGTATTGAGATTAACGGTCTCAGGTGCCCGGTTACCTTTGTTGTACTATCGAAATGTTCCAGAGACATTATTCTCGGAATGGATTTTTTGAGTGATTGCAGCGCTGTAATCGACTTTACCGACCGCCGCCTCACGCTTCGTCAACCTCGATATACCTCGGCGCAAACAAAGCCCCAAGTTTGCACGGCACGCGTCTTGGCGGAGCACGTAACCGTACCGCCCCAGTCTAGCGTATTTCTCCCTGTCACGTCCGACCACGTTGCTTCTGGCGAAGTTCTGCTGGAAGGAAGTGCTCAGCTGCTTCTTGAACGGGGTCTTGGTGTTGCTCGAGGTATCGCGCAGCTGGATACTGGCTGCGTACACGTCCTAGTCACCAACTTTTGTGGCACTCCACAGCGCCTTACGAAAGGCACGGCTCTCGGTACCAAGGAGAACATTACCGCCCCTATTCAAGTTGTTGCCCTGTCCGAAGGTGCTTTCTCCTCATCTTCGCAGCAGAACGATGCACCTTTGGGTGTAAGCATTGCACCTAATCTCTCTGTGAGCGAGAGGGCCAAATTGATAGCGCTGCTTGCAGAATTCCAAGACTGCTTCTCTACGTCATCCGGAGTTCGCCAGACGACCATTGCCAAACACAGAATAATTACCGATGACGCTGCTCACCCTGTTCGTCAGTCGCCTTACCGAGTTTCTTTCAAAGAACGTGAAGTTATTCAGAACCAAGTGCAAGAAATGCTGGCCGACGATATAATCCAACCCTCGCACAGCCCATGGGCAGCTCCAGTGGTACTAGTAAAGAAAAAGGATGGCACTCTTCGATTCTGTGTTGACTATCGCCGTCTCAACAACGTCACCAAGAAGGATGTTTATCCCCTTCCTCGCATTGATGACGCACTTGATCATCTACGACATGCCCGTTACTTTTCATCCATAGATCTGAAAAGTGGTTACTGGCAAATCGAAGTGGATGAGCGCGACCGAGAGAAGACTGCTTTTATCACCCCGGATGGTCTATATGAGTTTAAAGTGATGCCGTTCGGCCTCTGTACCGCCCCAGCAACCTTTCAGCGCGTTATGGACACCGTCTTGGCCGGACTGAAGTGGCAAACTTGTCTGGTCTACCTTGACGATGTTGTAATCTTCTCAAGCACGTTCTCCGATCATCTTCTTCGCCTGAGAGCAGTACTACAAGCTATGAGAAGCGCAGGCCTCACTCTGAAGCCAACAAAGTGCAAGTTTGCCTACGATGAATTAAAATTTCTTGGCCACGTCGTCAGTAGCGCGGGTGTTCGTCCAGATCCCGATAAAACAGCTGCCGTCGCCTCCTTTCCTACACCATCGGACAAGAACGCCGTACGGAGGTTTCTGGGCCTCTGTGCTTACTATAGGCGCTTTGTTCCCAATTTTTCTCATGTCGCTGCACCGCTTACTCATCTCACGAAAGAGAACGTCGCCTTCCAGTGGACGGATGAACAGCAGTGTGCATTCGACCGCCTTAAACAAAGCTTACAGACCTCCCCTGTACTCGGGCATTTTGACCAGGACGCCGAGACTGAAGTTCATACAGACGCCAGCAACAAGGGCCTCGGAGCCGTGCTCATTCAAAAACAGAACGGGACCGAGCGTGTAATCGCTTACGCAAGTCGAACATTATCGAAGGCGGAGACTAACTACTCGACCACTGAAAAAGAATGCCTCGCGGTAGTTTGGGCGATTAATAAGTTCAGACCCTACTTGTATGGACGCCCATTTCAGGTGGTTACCGACCATCACTCTCTGTGTTGGCTCAGCACTCTGAGAGACCCTTCAGGACGACTTGCACGGTAGGCCCTTCGGTTGCAAGAATTCGATGCTACAATAGTTTATAAGTCCGGTCGCAGGCACACAGATGCTGACTGCCTCTCCAGAGCCCCTATAGAATCAGTATCTGACGGTCAAGACGACGAGTATGAAGATGCTTTTATAGGTACCATAAGCACGGTCGATATGGCAGCGCGGCAGCGGCACGACACTGAACTCCGTGAAGTAATCGTCCATCTGGAAGGTCAAGAAGGCACCATTCCACGCGTCTTCTTGCGCGTTCTGCCCGCATTACGTCTTTGCAACAATGTGCTATACAAAAAGAGCTTCGCAGCGAGTGCGAGGTCTTGGCTACTGGTTATTCCGGCTGACCTGCGTAATGAAATTATGGACGCCTGTCATGACGACCCAACTTCCGGGCATTTGGGATACAGCCGAACACTCGCACGAATTCGTTCCAAGTATTACTGGCCTCAACTTGCTAAGACTGTTCGTCACTATACCAGGACATGCCGCGAATGTCAAAGACGTAAGACTCCGCCCGTACAACCCGCAGGACATCTTCACCCCATTCCGCCGCCTATGACTCCGTTCCAGCAGGTAGGCATGGACCTGCTCGGACCTTTTCCTACGTCCAACTCGGGACACCGCTGGATTGCTGTTGCTACGGATTACCTCACACGGTATGCCGAATCGCGAGCTTTACCTTCTGCAACAGCGGCTGATGTAGCGAAGTTTTTCGTCGAGTCCATCGTCCTCCGTCACGGTGCTCCCGAAGTCTTGATCACAGATCGCGGTGCCGCGTTCGTGTCCCAGCTAATGGCAGAGATCTTGCGTTTAAGCAACACGCACCACCGCAAAACTACCGCATACCACCCCCAAACGAATGGGCTCACAGAGCGCCTTAATAAGACTATGGCCGACATGATATCTATGTATGTGGACGTCGAGCACCGTACATGGGACGATATTCTTCCCTACGTAACTTTCGCTTATAACACCGCAACTCAGGAAACAACCGGGTTTTCGCCGTTCCGCCTGGTGCATGGCCGAGAGGTGATTACCATGCTTGACGCCATGCTTCCCCATGAGCCGGAGGCCTACTCTTACGACGATGTCCAACTGGTAACCCAGCACGCAGAAGAAGCCCGACAGTTGGCACGACTACGCATCCAAGACCGCCAGCACGTCGATGCACGCAGGTACAACCTCCGGCATCGTGAAGTTAATTTTGCACCTGGTGATAAAGTGTGGGTGTGGACTCCCGTTCGCCGTCGCGGTCTCAGCGAGAAGCTGCTAAAACGTTACTTTGGCCCATACGAGGTCGTTCGCCGTATAAGCGACCTGAATTACGTGGTGATTCCGATTCTTCCGAGCACATCTCGTCGGCCCCCTCATCCTGAAGTGGTGCATGTGGTTCGCCTCAAAACTTACTGTGAACGCTAGAACCACGTATTCTGACTCTGAGCTCTGCTCGATTTAACGTTTCAGTAACGCTGGAGCGCGCATCGGGACGATGCGCCTTTCAGGGGGAGGAGTAGTGTAACCCGCGCTAACCGTGTCAGTTCTGGAGGGAGAAGAAGACGAAGTTCTGCGGAGTGAGCGTGGTTCTGGGACGCCGCTGCTTTTGCCTGGTGAAGCGCCTGCTCTCTGCCTCCTGTGCCTCAACCCCGTCCTTTGACCCTGTCCTTCTGGACTGCCGTCCGGGTAGCCATAGAACCCGTGACAATATAAGGTGCCCGTGTACAGTGCGATGTCAGCTCACATTAAACAAGAGTGCAGGAGGTCGGAATGGTGTTTCCTATTTTTCGAGTTCATTTGAAGCACTAAGCCCCCTAACCCGACTGGCCGACACAACCCATCGGTCGTCCGACCGAGTTATCGAGCCATCAATATACAGCTTGGCTATGGAACGAAAAATGGTAGGGGTAACATTAAAAGATAGAAAGCGTGCAGAGTGGGTCAAAGAAGTAACTCAAGTTACCGACATTCTAGTGGAAATTAAGAAGAAATGGACATGGGCAGGACATGTAGTGCGAAGAGAGGATAACCGATAGTCGCTTAGGGTAACAGACTAGATTCCAAGGGCAGGAAAGCGTAGCAGGGGGCGGCAGAAAGTTAGGTGGGCGGATGAGGTTAAAAAGTTCGCAAGGGTCAAGTGGATGCAGCTAGCACAGAACCGGGTTAATTGGAGAAATATGGGAGAGGCCTTCGCCCTGCAGTGGGTATAATCAGGCTGATGATGATGATGAATATACAGCTTGAGACACGCAGTAATTTCGAATGTATAGCCCCCATCTCACACGCCGTATTCGCTAGCAAAACGTGTTCTGCACTCTGTCTGCACTAAATGTACACTACGCCAGAGACGAGTTCACCATCCACACATAAAAAGTAAAAACAAACGTACGTGTGCTAATATTCTTAGTGCTCTTTGTAACGACATGTGGATCGACCAGCTGATTGAGAAAGAAAATGAATTGTATCCTTCTAACCGATGATATCGCACTAACCTTGACGATGTCGTGCAAGCTGGTAGTTTCTATTTACTAAAGATGGTTTGTCAATGATCATCGGCGAGAGTACCCACAAATCATCGCCGCAGAAGCCGAGGTTAGGAACTGCTTTCGAAAGTACCCTGCAGCTCGAGCCGCTGGAGCAGAAGCTCCAGCCTCATTTAGAAGACTCTTCCACTGGAGTGTCCTCGGCCAAAGCGAGACGCAAAGCAAGGCTCGGAAGAATGAGCGCCCAAAACGACGTGCCAGTGGCAGTTTAGAGATAATCCTTTTGGGAGCGTGTAGTCAGAATTGAATCTTGTCAGGTACTAAAATGGTGGTCTGATGTATGGGGCTGAACTTC
Organism: Amblyomma maculatum; assembly: GCA_023969395.1. NCBI lineage: Eukaryota > Metazoa > Arthropoda > Arachnida > Ixodida > Ixodidae > Amblyomma > Amblyomma maculatum. The sequence goes on from JAJIZL010123191.1 coordinate 22,548, forward strand.
CCAAAGGGACTCAGACTAGGAGGGACACCGCAGTGGAAGGCCCCGGAAGTTTCATCCATATGGGATTTTCTTAACGTGCACTGACCTCGCACAGCACGCGGAAGATTTGTTTGGTGCCTGCACGGAAAGCGCTGAGGGCGGGATTCGACCCCGCATCCTTCGCCACGGCAGTCAATCTCCCTAACTACTGCGCTACCGCAGCGGGGTCTACTACCAAAATGACCTGATTCTACTCCCGGACACGTGCTCCGAGACCTTCTATATAGAATTTCCCTTCTGTGTGAGTTCAGACTGCGTTTGACGTGTACCGAATCTGTGCGGAAGCGTGATATTCCCCATCTATCCAGAACGAACGCTTACAAATATCCCCGAAGGAAGCGCACATTATATAACTCAGTGTCGTGAGTGACGGACGCGTATCTCCGAGCATCCCGTTCGTCCAATTATGACGGCTGATGCACCACGGAAGCCATTACGGCAATACTGGGCCTGTTTTGAATGCTTCCCTTGATTAGCACGAGATGGTCGCATCTTTGCGCGATGGTATCAAGCAATACTGTTCCCTAAACGTACACCTGAAGTTACCCGGCCTAGCGAAGACGGAATATTTGGTTGGGGCGTTGATAAACTTTGATCTACTGTCGTTTCCCAAGGCGAGAACACACTTTATACACATTAAAGAATCAAACGTGAATTTATCCGTTTGGCTGATATCGTATAAGTATACGAGCAGGTAGGTACACAGTCGAGTTGCACCCGAATACACTAACCTGATGGATCTGATACGGATGGCCACAATCAGGATGTTCGCTTAGAACACCCTGATAAGGAACGAGGACACGTTTTTTCTGATTACTCCCATTACTGATGGAAAGCAGCCGCTGAGCATCCTCTATGACAAACACGCAAAAGAGCTCTCGTTTAATCAGGTTAGCGTCGGTGAGCCATACCGCATAGACGTAAGTGGCAAAGCAACCGTCTTCACGCATGTTATGAGCCAGATCCGCAGGTCGGAACACTAAGCCGCCACCCCGCAGCACGTTTATTTATTTTTTTTTTTTTTTACCCAGCAAGCTTTTCGCACCGCATTATTCATACCCGGCCACGCAAACGCACCATCACATTGACCGCATCATTCCTGCCCCAATCAGCTACAGACTGGAATATACATCCACACGACGACGTCGCAACCACTTGCTCATCGAAATGTTCAGATGCGCAGGAAATCAACAGCATTTATCGAACTGAACTTGTGAATAATGAGTCCGTATTCAGTGATCAGTGAAGAAATTTGTGCGAGGTGGCCGTGAGTCAGCAATGACGTATTCTGTGCCTTTACTTCGACCGACTGCTCTGTGTCATTCTCAGCGTCCTCCAAAGACTCCGACCACTACAACTCAACCACGGCCATAGAAGCAGAGGATAAAGCTGTTGCATGCACAGCACAGGATAAGATCGTTAGGTGCAGGTCTATGCAAGATAAAACAGAGCATTTGGTAAAGCCAAAACGTATACACTCAAAGCTGAACTGGGAAACCTGCCATCTAAAATAACGCTGTGTATTCATAAACAATACACACTAACCCTCATCATGGATGAACTTGATGGTCTGGTTAACTGGTCGGTAGGCACCCTGCAATAGCCCCAATACGATACGAATCTACAGCTGCGAAGAACATGATTGGAGTTCGGTGAGCTTGGCTCCAATTTTGTGAATGGAACCGTGGAGGCCACCAAATCCCTGTTATTACAGAAGATCAAAAGATACATTAAGCAAAACTACATACTGCTTGAAAGGCTCACGGTCACTTGCGTAGCCAATAAGGTGTCAACACCGGTGAGGAGATGGCAGCTTTCCCTTCGACAGAATGTAATTGTCTTTCATAAATTTCAGGTTGTATGTACTCTTATGCCAAGTACTCCTATGCCAAGAATCATCCACAAGAATTTGTGTATGCGGCACTGAGTTGCACTACTGGTATCAGTGGCCTCTACCTCACCAATGTGGACAACGACTTCACATTCAACCGTGGACAATCCAACTAAGACAGAACGCTAGTCGATGCATCTGCTCGGTTGTAGTCACAATATCTCGAAACTGTCACTTACAAGCATACACCCATGATTGAGCAGCGCGCTTTGAAGACTCTTCGCTGAACGTTCATTTGTTTCCTTGAAGCGCATGCAAAGATGTTTATCGTGATCACATTCTACGGCACGCCTGTTATTTATTTTGAAAAATCTAGATGGTTCTCGAACAGCCTCTTGAAATTATATAGACTAGCAGTACTGCGCTGTGGTGCTAGCACTGACTGCCTGCAATACCCTCACAAAGAAAAACGTTGGGTGCTGCCAATTTGGACACCGCCTTGCTGGTAGTGGCTGTCGACATCTCGCGTACAACGCTCACCAGAGGTCCCAGGGAACTCCACTATAGACCAAAAAAAAAAAAAAACAAGAACGTAATACCAGTTATGCGCGAAAAAATCCCATTCCTCTCCCCTGTAATTCTTCGCACTGCGGTGGCAACCTCGTGAAACACCGGTATAGACATCCTTCTTTTTTTTATAATGATAGTATGTCCGACTGCAAGCTCTCTCTCATCACAATGCGGGACTGGGAAAGGAGTCTGAATTGAGAAAGTACGGTAGTATTTGTAGAAACGAAAGTGTGCTCTGTAACTGTAGAAATGTTCGTCACCTCTTTAAATTCATTTGCGCCAATATACCGCAAAATCAAAACACGTAAGCAACTGATCTTAAATTTCGCATTGACGATTATCGCAATCGTTGGTCTCTTTTGTTTCCCCTTGTGGTTTTTAATACACTATAACGAAGAAGGATGAGTGTGCCCAGAGAAACTCGTAGTGATTGTTTTCGCTATGTTATAAATGGTGCGAGGCTGGTGAAAGGGGTGGCACCGGACCATACAATAAATCATCAGCATTGTCATGATGTCGCACACTTGTTCGTAAAAGAGTAAGATGGGAGCGGCCCGAATTTCGGAATAACGCAAGAATTTTTCATCACGATAGTACCCCAGCTCACAGTGCCCTTTCAGTAAATTACTTTCTGGCTCACAGCAGGGAGCGCATGAGGGCTGGACTACGCTCCTTACTCACTACACAGCTGAGTGGCACTTCTGTACTTGGATACCAAGATGAAGTCTCATTGAAGTGATGTGATTACAAGACTGTCAAAAAAAAAACGACTGCACAACTGAAGGAGATGACAAGTGAGGTCACAAGCAGTGCTTGAAAGAGGGGAACATTCATCTGCAGTGTTACCTAGACAGCGGAAGGGGTTAGCTTTACGGCGACAACAACAAAGATTCAAGGTTACAGCAGTAAACGGTATATGTAATATCACTCTTGTTATTTATTATCGCACCTGGTATTTTCAAGTAGAGAGAAAAATCTAATCTATGTAAAACTGCGGGCTCACTTACAAGCACATAGAACTTGTTTTGTTCCGAATATTTCAAGCATTCTGAATAAGAAATCGCTTTCTTTCAGGTGGAGATTTTAATGGCTTATGCTCCGGTCGGATACCTGACACATGTGGGGTATCCTCTGCGACTGCTCATCCCTTTTGCCGGTCCATCACGTGTGAGTGATACATATTTAACGCGGCAACCTCGGTTTGCTTTTTCGAGTCCCTGGGTATAGACTGGATTCCTATTTGAATGGTACCCGTCAGGAGATGAGCAAAATTCTCTAACTTACCACCGCAATACTCAAAAAGGCAAGAAGGACCGGGAGCATTAAATGCACTAGCGTTAAAAGCTTCGCCGGGAAAAAAGGGCGTATGCGCATTACCACCTGCCGCGGCTAGCGCATTGAAGCGCCACCTGTCACCTGCCATAGTTAGCGATACGTGACTATGCATGACAGTAAAATCTTGTTTCAGCTTGTAGGGTAGATGACAGATTGGCCTAAATGTTGATGCCACAGGAAGAACCTCCTAAAAACAACTGTAAAATCTGTAAAATTGATAATGCCTAAAGATAAATAATATTGTCAGAAAAATTGAAAGTGAGCGAGAAGGACCCAGCAAAGGGCACAACACAGTTGCTCAGAAGTGTGCTCAACAGAGTTTGGCTATGATATTTAGCGATTAAAAGATGCACGATGTAGTATATACCGCCGATCCTAGTTGAATGAGACCAAGTATTTATGTATAGCCTCATAGCCGATAGGACTCTTAGAGGGGAGGTGGAAGGTGGAAGAAAAAAAAGCAAGTAAACAATGTGAAACAAGCAAGTAAGTGCATAAATAAATAATATATATATATATATATATATATATATATGTTCTTTACTGAGAAATTGACAATTAATTTGTTAATATGTATAAAACTGGCAGCACTTAAAAAATAGGCACCGCTTTGCGAAAGTCATTTACATATTTAAGAGATAGAATTTAGAATTTAACCTTTTAGTACGAAATAATTAGGCAGCATTTTATTATTGACTCGTGAACATAGTGTCAGGTCAGTAGATGTAGATAGTGGCAAATAAAAAAGCCGCTTGCAATCTTCGCACCAAGGCAATATTTACACGGTTCAATTTACAGGCCAGCTGACATAGTTGTCCTCTGCGCGCGCAAAGCCCCATTGCTCGAAATGAAAAGCTAGCGCTTAATGAGCCTATTTAAGAAAAGTTAGAGTGTGTATTTGATTAAATAATTTAATGAAATGAATAAAATGCTTCCACATGTGTTTTACTGCGCAGAATATGCAGCCAATGTTTGCTGATGCTATGTATCGATGCATAAGTTTTTTTAGATGTAATAATATAACTAGAAAAAAAATTGATAAAACGACAGAACATCGCGCGTGAAACGCTATCACGTCATGCCCTTCACGACGCAGCTCAAGTGGCCCGACATTACGCAACCAGTGCGTTTAGCTGAACGCACAATGGGACGCATCAAGTTTCAAGAAGCGGTGCGTGAGGATACCGGTGGCATCATCGCCCGGTAGGCTATAATAAAAATGGATAAAAAATTAAGCAGTGAAAAACATTGCCCATGAATGTGAAACGCTATGTGTCCATACCCTTAACAGCGGAATATGTGTCCCCCTGTCTTTTTCACTTTTCGAGCTTTCTTTAAAGTTCTGCTGCCGCTGTTAGTTATGACATTCAAATCATGAATAAGCTGAATTGTCATCCGACATAGAGGTCTTTCGGTAATCATAAGTGCAGAGGAGACATTATTATTCAACACCAGAGCTGCCACAATGCACCTTAGTTGACATTGTACTCCTGCGGGTAGTAAATAGTGCTGTACAGTCGGGGGCTGCCAGAGTATGCTGGCTCGGCTTTTGTAGCTGAATGTGCTCGTGACGCATGAAATTCTTTCTGTGCAGTTACTCATCGACCCAGGCCGGGACAGTGGCTACATTCACGTCCCCAGTGCTCTTGAGCGACTACTCCAAAGTCTGTGCGCTTTCATCGGAAAAACGCTCTGTTCACTACCGCTCAGTCTTACATTGTTAGACAGTGCGCAGCAAGTTAACAAGGTGAGGTACTCTTTTCATCAAAATTTAAAACGGGTCAACGCACATTTACTTACCTAATAAAAAAATCCTCAGACTACCGAACTCTCGAGCAAGGCGAAAGTCTTTCCGCAAACCTGTGAACCCATGTTAACTATACAGTGTTTGTACGAATTGCTCGTACAAAGCGCCTTTCTGCCAAATGCAGCTAACATGGATGGATGGATGGATGGAAGAAATATAATAGCGTCCCCTTTGAAACGGGGTGGTAGCAGTTGCTATCAGGCTCGTTTTTTCCTCTATATCTTTATTGCTTTGGATAGGTTAACTATGCCGTAATTCTATTTATTCTACATTACTAACATTATGTCACTTTTCAGCTTTTAAGCCATCAATCTACGAATCGTTTTTTGCTAGCTTCCGTCGCAGAATTATTCACCCGGCCACTGGTGTCTCTAAACCCCAGGGCCTCGGGAAGAGTGACTGCGCCTGCATCGACTTCCGGGTGGATACCATCACATTCGAGCTTAAGATGGTTAATTGTTTATATGGATTTACCACATACTGCACATGTGTCATCTTCATGGTTAAATTTCCTTTTATAGCTGCATTTTCTAAGGCAACCCCATCTAGCTTCAAAAGGTAGCGCCCTGCCTCCTGAGTTATCAAAGAAAGCTTCCTTCCTGATCTGCTTTTTCCTCTTTCGGTATAGTTGTACACTCTGTTTCTTTTACATAGAATTTATTCAATTTTTGCCTTCTGTGTTTTTCACCTGTTGCTTAAACGCTCTTTATTTTTTCGTCCTGACCAGCATGCTTACTGGTAATTTTCCTAGCGCTTTTCCTCCATCGTGCGTCAACGCATTTTAGGTATTGGTATTTAAATACTTTAGCTGCCCACCTTTTACGGTGCAATTTGCTCAGGCGTTCATCATATAATATTTTACTCGGAGCTTCCCGTACTTCGAAACATGCCCAGCCCATATCTACCTGCACTGCCTCATTTGTGGTTTTGCCGTAAGCACCCAGTGCCAATCGTCCGATGTCTCTCTGGTTTATTTCCAATGTCGACTGTACCTCTGCTTTTAAGCACAAAACCGCAGTTCCGAAAGTAAGTCCGGGCACCATAATTCCTTTCAAAATACCCCTCAGCACCTGATACCTGTTATATCCCCACAATGCCCTATGCTTAATTATCCCGACATTTCTTCGCCCTTTTGCCCTAAGTGATTGATCATGCTTTCTAAAGTATGCCAATCCTTCGCTTACCCATACCCCGAGATATTTATATTCTGCCACTCTGGGTATATCATGGAATTGTATTTAAGACCCTGATCAGTTTAGCCGTTGACAAATCATCAGACCCAACTTATCTGCGCTAAATTGAAGCCTAGAGCATCCCCTTCGTCTCCGCAATGCTTAAGTAGAGTTTGCAAGTCTTCCTGGCTATCTGCTAACAGCACAATATTGTCTGCATACATTAAACCAGGGAGGCGCTGCTCTACGACCTTTGCACCTTATCTATCTATATCTATAGAAAGATACAAGGTTCTCAATGCGGATTTTCAGAAAATAGCAAGGAGAGATAAGAATGCCTTCCTGAACATACAGTGTCAAGCAGTTGGGGTTGCTAGGATACAACCCCAAAAACGACCGAATGATTTCACTTCGGATCCAAGGTCACCCTTTCAACATAACAGTTATCCAAGTCTATGCACCGACCACT
>JAJIZL010123191.1:39770-50261 GCA_023969395.1 Amblyomma maculatum
CCCCCCCCCCCCTCCCTGGCGTGTTTGCGACGCAACCTTGCAGCTGGCGCCTTTCTGGAAGAAACGCCGCCTGGGGTCTGGGGACTAGGTCACTCAGCCGCCCCGTTCCATAAGAAGGGGAGGGGCGGCACAGTCCCGAAGAAGTGTACCGTCACCGTTGCTCGCACCCGATGAGTCGCTGCGGGGGTCAAGGGGGGCCGCGCCTATTGTCGCCTTCAGCCGGACATTTAGTGAGCGCTTGTGGCAGTGCAAACGGCTTCATTAGCGGGGTCTCCCTGCAACGATGTTTGGAGACACAGCGGGAGACCGCTGGGCGAGCCGGCTGTAAAGTGTTTCGCAGAAACGTGCTGCTGTTGTTCCTGGCCGATAAGGGTGTGTCTGCCGTCGCTTCCTCGCGACGCTTGGGGGGCGAAGGGACGAAACAAACTGTCTCCTGCGCGCCCCGCGGAGCACGGCTAGCGGCCGAGTAAAGGAAAGAAAAGGAAAAAAATGGGCGGGGGTTCGACCGCCAGCTCGACTCCACGCGCAAGTCGCTTTTCACAGCGGCCTTACACTTGCCAAGCATAAAGACCAGTTAAAAACCAATTTTATAGAGGCATTTGATATTCAGGATGGCGGGTCCATCAGCGATCCTTCAAGCTCTCAACGATAAATAAATCTCCCATTTTTCCCATAAAGACATCTGTGCATTCTGTATGTCAACCGTATGCCCTGTTTTCCTGCCGTTAAAATGCAACTCGGCACGGTTTCAAGAACATTGTGACCACTCCTGCTTTGACTGCCAAGAGGCAGTTGGCAGTATTTAATAAATAAATAAATGAATAAATAAAGTATACTGTCGTTCTCACATGCAGCACGACAAGGGTGTGTGTGCCTTGTCACCAACATGTGTAACTAGTATTGGATTTCTTGTTTTACTTTTGGTGTTTCTGGAAGGGAAAACACTTAAGGACGGTTTTTTTTTTTTCGAATACAATTCAATTGCGCAGAACTTGTGTCATTTTTCGTGCGTCCCGTTTTCCCGCGCTGTTTTTTCCATATGAATAAATACCAACCCGCCAAAATAGCTGCCATATATTTATCAAACGTTCTGTTAGGAATTTCCAATAGTACCGCATTTCGTCACTCTACAGTCGCCTGTTTAGCACCAAAACACACGTTTATTTCTTTCCTTATGCCTCAAAGTTCACAGAAAAGATGCACAGGTTCAAAAATGCACGTTTAAGTAAAACAGCGAAAAAAAAACTTTAGCACGCTTTCACCTTCGCATCGGCACCCTTGCGAAAAGAATGAAGAAAAAAAGCATTTTTGTTTTCATTGCTATCAAAGTTGAATAGCGTTTTTCGAATGGTTAAGGAGGCTCTATCAGGAGGGCGTAATATCTAGAAATCAATATTTTACCAAAATGACGACATTTACTATTTCGTTCGTCATCACCACAAAATATGAATAGAGCACCTTTGGGCTCGCAAAATGGAAATGTAATATATTTCAGAGAGCTAAAAAACTGACCTATCCCGTGTTCGGAAAATATAAGAAAACTTTTTAAACTAATGTTTTACTTGAACTGAAATGAGCAGCGCCCATAGACGAAAAGGGTGTGCCTTTACAGTTCCTAAATCTTTAATGAGGCTATTTGAACTCTATAAGGAAGCACTGCGGCGTGTAATAAAGGTTCGTTGGGGAGGTTCTTACTTGCACACGTACTGTTCCCCTGTGTGCAATGAAGATGCGACAATCGTTCCCAAATGTTCCTCTCATTTCTCTTTTCAGACCAGGATTCCAGTGTATCTGCACCATGCTTTAATCGGCACTTCGATTCAAGACCTGAGTCACTACGTCCAGGTGAGTATAGGAAATGCGGCAGCATAATCTCGATTGCATTCAGCGCGTTCGGTGCTTGGAATGTATTGCTCCACTTGCTAAGCAGGAAGTGGAGTAAGTGAGCAACACCGCCGATACTTTCGTGTATGCCCTGCTCACTGTTCCCGACGCTCGTTTCCGCCTCTTCCTCCGGTGCCTGTGGAAGCCCCATGTTCGAGCGCCCACAGAATTATCAGCTAGCAGCCAACCCTGTGACACCTGATGTCCTATTTGCGTCGCCGGCTCCCACACAATTCGCACATCTGCTCACTACAACCCCATGTTTCGCATGGCCTCACTAACGCCGTTCTGCGCGACCATGCCGTAATTTCTTATCGCATTAAATCCTATCGCCTACCCTGTCCACGCAGTGGATCAACCACGAAACATTACCGAGGTTACATTTCCTACTTCGTCGCTCTGACTGTTTTCAAATGATGAGGAAAACCTCGCCTGCTAGGAAGCAGCCAGGCTGATCTTGATGTGCTTAACCCCCTGCCCTACAACTATGCACGGACGTTTCGATATGAACATGAGCTACCTGTTCCTCCTTTTGACGTTTTGTTTTTTGTGCGCGCCTTTCTGTGTACTCTACATATTTGAGCTCATCTCCCCCCCCCCCCCCCCTATCTAGCGCAAACTCAGATTCTTAAAACCACTGATAACTTCAGATACCCAAAACCACTCAGGTAACATTTAGCAGAAAGCCAAACATGTTGTCTGGTTAATGGGGTTTAACACCCCTAAGCGACTTAGACTATGAGAGACGCCACAGTGGAGGGCTCTGGAAATTTCGAAAGTCTGGAGTTCTTTAATGTGCGCTGATATCGCCCAGACTAGAAACAAGGCGCTTGTGACTTAATATTCGCCTCCATCGAAAAGCGGCCGTGCAGCTGGGATTGGATCCGACCACATTCTTCGGTACAGCAAACGACAACCAAACCAAACGTATGCGAAGAGAAGGTAAACCAAAAGCAAATAAACAAGGCTAAAAACTGTAAGGATTGGAGTTTAATGTCCCTAAAAACATGACGCCAAGCATGACGACAAAAATTGGTTGGTGGTGGCTTAACTTAGTTAAGCCTGGATATCAGAAGCAAAAAGGTTCGGCTATGCCACGACGTAGCTTGTTGTTCCTTGGCGTAGTTGCCCCACTACACACACTTTCAAATGGATTGTCTGGGAAGTGAGGCGTGAGGCTGAAACTCGGGAGTAGCATAGCCAAGCTCACTTACCCGAATTTCGAGGTCCACTTTTCGTAAACGGTTAACCTCATCGTCACATCCAGTGTTCTTCTCAGCAGTGAAACGCGACCGTCTTGCTGCGTCACTCATACGTCTCTTTTCCAAACACTCGGCACGCTGTTCTTCACTTTCATCGGCCCGCCACCTCCTCTTGTTTTCATTCCGCCATGCAGCAGTGGCTTCGGCCTGAGCAGCAGCACCCGACGCCTCGTCTCCTGTCATTCTTCTTCTTCTCTTTCCCGGCATACGGTGTCATGGTGCCACGCCGATATCTTGAAAACCTAGCGCAGTGCATCATTCTTCTTCTTCTCCTCCTGCGACGTCACGTGGTTTGCGCATGCGCAGCTGTGCCTTTTTCTAACGACGGAGCACACGCGAGCCTAGTGACGCTTTTCGCTTCAAAACGTGATGGGCCAGAAAGAAGCCAACAATTAACAGAGGGAAACAGGAAACACAGCAATGGAGGGTGAAGAAGCTAAAACTTTTGTGTGAAAAACAGGCCATGTAAATAGCGTTGTTAAAATCTAAAATTTCCAGTCAGAAAGGCTACAGCACTTTTGCCACAGAAATTGAAGGCGTACCCACGCACTGATGCTTAAACCAACGCACGCTCGCAGTCTCTATTACCTCGAGTGTAAACGTATCACTTCATCACATTATTTTTTTTTTCCAGGTCTGGCGAGCATCCTGATTTCACAGCATCACAATCGCAGTAGTGAATGTCGATTGAAAGTAAAGAAATGCCGTTCAGAAAAAAGTACTACTAATTGTTAGGTACACTTCAGCTAATCGCCACTCATTACATTTACAGGTTCACAGGAACAAGAACTTGCAGATGTATAATTACGGAATCTTGGAAAATATGAAGCAGTACGGACAGGTGAGCGGGCTTCTCTGATAAAGGCTGGTGTTGCCGCATTCATTTAGTGCGTGTTTCATATACCGGGTGTTTTAGTGAATCCTTCCAAAAATCCTTTAAACAATGGGTTCAAAATAGCAAAATCTACGTGGAGGAAAAACGTATCAGGCGTGGAGGACGCAGTTTACGAAAATCTATAGTCTACAAACATTACAAATGCCATTAATTACCTTAAAGTCACTAACTACATTTTCATTGTCGCAGTTGCGTTGTCAGTGCAGAGGGAAGTTTGATGCCTTGTGCAGACGATGCGATGAGTGTTTGAAACAAGAAAACCCATTTTATATTATTCTGCAGAGCAAGGAAATCAGAGCCATTACAGCGCGAAATCGGAAACAGAACAAGAGACGCGCAGTGCGCTCAGCAAAAAGACCTACGCGACGTGTGCTGATTGTACGTTGCCGTGATTACGGCACTGAATTAGAACTTCCTACTGTATAATGCCATGTCATGCATTTCGTAATGCTCTGTTGCACTAAAAAATTAGAGCCACATCGTTTTCAGTCACTTTCCTTCCGAGGCAAAATGATGTATACTTGTCTTGGCGCAATGCCTCTTACAGTTCTAACTCGGCATCGCAGCATCGCAACATGTAATGACCGGAAACCGTGAATTCACCGTTTCCTTTTCGTCTTGTGGGCTCAGGTTCAGTTTCTTGGAAGAAAAAAATACCCGAATTCCTCCCTTTTCAAGGTTGTACGTTTATCGTCGTTTGAAAAACTGTAATGTCATCGTCTTTTCCACGGCTTTGAAGGGCTCGTTGGCACTGACCACTAAGGCCGTTATTTAAAATGTTATTTGCTTCTTACTTTATTTCAGCAAGTTACCTGTGCAATTAGAAAAATATTGTGTTAAATGGTTTCCACCATGGGTGACAGTTTGTTCCTGCAATTTGTTTCTATTTAGAACTCAAATTTTTGATCAACTTTTTGAAAGTGTTCAATAAACATCCTGTATATAACATGTAAATTAAGCTCGCATGAACATGTGCCAAACTTTGGGTGACAATCATTGTTGCTGTAACACAGTAAGGTCCGCAGAACGTGTTCTTATATAAGAAGAAAAATATTATATCTGAACCCGAATTGGCTTTATTCTAGTAAGCATACAGTATTTTTGTAGGTTTAAGGAACATGCCAGTGCATGTTTTAATACTGGTTGTACCTGTAAACTGACGCAAAAGCATTCTGAGTCCTGCTACGATTCGCCATCGACGTGTGCGACAACCTACGCGGCCACAGCGCAGCATCAGGCAAAGCAGCTAGCACTTCGGCCATTTCAGCGCCCTGAAATCGGCCGCCCATGCTTCCTCCCGCGAACGTGTCCCAGCGTGTCGGTCACACGCGCCGAATGTGTGTGTGTGTGCGTAGGTAGGTAGGTAGGTAGGGGTCTTTGGGTTATTCTCAGGGGGGGGGGATACCGGACACGGGTTATGCCGGCCTTAATTCGCGGCGGCACTCTTGGTGTCCGGGGGGAAGGGGAGATGGGATGTTGGGAGGGGAGGGGGGGTCATCATCGTGGAGTCGCTCTCGTCGTCGTCCTCGTCATCGGCTCCGTCGCCAACGCTGTGGCCAGCAGGTCAGCAGGCCCGGTGGTAGGCTACAGTCGTGCAGCCAGGCCGGACTCCTCCAGGAAAGCCAGCAGGAGCCGGTGGGCTGCCAGGGGGCTCCTGGCCGGGAAGAGCAGATGGTCCTGGGTGGCAGCAGGAAGTCCAAGGGCCCGGTAGCCTGCCTCCATCTTGCGACGGTGGTGGGCGTGTGCTGGGCACACACAGAGGAGGTGTCCCAGCGTTCCTGCATCACCGCAGGAGGGGCATGCTGGGGAGGGGGCCCGGCCACGGAAATACAGCTCCGTGGGCGTCCAGGAACCTCCGGTGCGGAGGCGTAGGAGGAGAGCTCGCTCCCTGCGGGCGAGCTTGTCAGACAGGCGGTGGAATATCCTCCCCTCGGCGATGCGCCGATCAGGGTGCAGGGCCCTCACCGCCTTCTTGAGGGGAAGCCTGGAAAAGTCAAAGGCAGATACATGGTGAGTCATACTTACCTGGTCGGAGTGTGCCGCTTTCGCAAGTGCGTCGGCCTCGTCGTTGCCCTGGATGCCCGCATGGCCCGGGATCCAGTGCAGTGAGAGGACGAAGCCGGCATCCTCCAGGGCCTGGAGGCGCACTCGTAGGTGGCAAGCCGATAGCTGAAAGCAGGACGGCTTGCGCAGGAGCTGCAGTGCCGGCCTCGAGTCCCACAGGATGGTGTAGAAACCTGGGGGCTGACCAGTCTCCAGGTAGTCCGCTGCCAAGTGGAGGCCCGCCAGCTCGGCTGCAGTAGAGCTACCTGGAAAGGAGAGCCTGCAAGAGCTGGACACTCCCACCTGTGGGGCCGTCATAGCCGCTGCAGCCTGGCCCGTGGAAGGCAGGACCGAGCCGTCGGTGAAGAGGAGGGTGCTCCCTTTGCACTCTTCAATCAGGGCTGCGGCGGCCTGGCTGAGGGCAGCAACTGGGGAGCGGCGCTTGCTGACCCCCTCCAGGTCAAGGGTGACTTGTAAAGGAGGACGTGTTGGTGGAGGAGGGAGGATGGACTACCTTGGGGCGTTTCCGATGAAGTCCTTGTATACAGTCGTCAGTTGTCCCATCCGTGAATGGGGGGCGCTGCGCAGCCGTGCCAGGAGGGAAGCTCCGTCAGGGGCGTGGTGAAGGCGGTCCACGTGAGTGAGGCCTCTCTGGAGGAGCTGCAGGGTCAGGGGGTAGACACCGGCTTCCGCCAGTGTTGCCGCAATCCTAGAGCACTGCGTTGCTCCCAGCAGGCGTCGGATCCATTTCCTGCGTGATCCGTCCAGGATGTTCACTCTGGTGGGCCTGAGGGAAACAAAAGGGAGGGCATAAAGTATGGAAGGGGTGGCGGCCGCCTAAAACAGCCGGATTGCCCATGATGTTGAGCAGCCGTTGCCCCCTGCAAGAAGACGTTGGGCTGCTCGGCCAACCCGGTTCAGATGACCCAGGTAGGCCTTGTCTGCAGGGATCCATGTGAGGCGGTGATCGATCACCAGCCCCAGGTACTTGCCCTGGCGTCTCCAGGGCAGGCTAGTGCCGTCGATCATCAGGGTGGTTGCATGGGCTGACGCTCGTGCTCCCGAAAGGTGCACCATGAGGGCCTCCGACTTTGCGGCAGAGAGCTTGAGCCCCCTGTCGAGGAGGAACTGCTGCACGGAGTCGAGGGCTTGTTGCAGGGCTTTCCTAGCAGAGATCATCCTCCTCCTTGTGCGTGGGTGTGCAAACGCTGGCCAAGCCCGGCGCTCAAGGGAAAGAGCATCGCCCTCGCCCGTCAGCAGGGGGTGGAGGAGACTCCTGTCGCGACACCGCAACTGACTCATCACAGCTTGTTCGGACATGAATTATCTCCCTTTCCCTCTGAACTGACGATCGTATGAAAAGCAGCGGCAGATTCTGCTTCGAGGGACTTCGTAGAGAGTCTACTTGAGAGACGTAGAGGCGACGCCAGACACCAGCTTTGTGAGGGTGTCAGTTTTCTCTCCGGGCCAGCTTCTCTGCCCGTTCCTACGTGATGTTGAATTATACGTTGGTTTTGTTATTCGACGCCTCGACTTTGCCGGGACCGTTGATGCCGTCCGCCGAACCAAGGAGCCGCCAGGCCAACGATACTTATGGGGCCGCGACCAACATGTAACAACTGGTGGCAGCGGTGCGATACCCAGGCGCAAGCCAAATATAACAGTCCTAAACCTCCGAAACGGCGCAACTTCTGAGGAATAGTGTATGGCCCCTGGCACACTCTTCATGCTGGCGTAGACTAACGAGCCCGCGAAGGCGCAGCTCCTCTGTTTTGCTACACCGTGCGGTTTCACGCGTAAAACGGCAGTTTGGCTAGGACAGATATTAATACTCACAGGCCTACCACTACGACCGACAGTACAAACAGCTAAATCATATAATTTTCTAGATGTCACTGTTTTATATGTCACTGAGAAGTCGCATGAAAGACTACTGAAAAAGGGTTGAGGGGGAGCCTTAGTTTTCAAGTCGAGCGAACGTTTCAACAAGAGGACTGGTCTTAGTCTGGTCCGTAGAAGTACCAGTACTGGATGTATCGTAGAAGAAATTGTAGAAGTACATATTGGCACATATATAGGGCAGGGGGGCGGCTGTATTTACTTTGCACTTTCTGTCTTCATTGCTAGGTTGTTCTCGGATTCGCAAATTCTGCACCAGATACCAAAACCACTGGGTGAACAGTGAAATTCTGTAATTAAGGGCACACCATGTTTATGCCGCCATCACCAGATCATCTTGCTCATATACACAAGGACATTGCTCCCTCTTTCACAATCACAATCGTCACTCGAAAAACCGCACGATGTTGAGTCCACATAAATAAGATAGCGTAGCATTTTCGCGCGCCAGTTACTGGGTGGGCGCATTCCACAGCATGAAACTGCTCTCCGTCTTATTTCATGCCCAAAGGGAGGTCATCAAGCCGAGGCCGGCTGCCAAATGCTCTGTCGCGAGCGGCAGAAAGTAGATGAGCGGACGAGATTAAGACGTTTGCAGGTGTCAAGGGGATGGCTAGCATAGGACCGAGTTAGTAGGACTAATATAGGAGAGGAATCCGTCCTACAGTAGGTATAATCCTTCTGATGAAGATGATGGTGGTGGTAATCCTATATTTATTAACCTATATGCATTAAAATCAGTAAAAACTAGAATGTTAATGATTTCTTTGCGTATATTACTCTTCCTCACCAGGTGAAACCTCCTGTTTACCCTCTGGAACGCATCGCTCTTCCTGTGGCGCTCTTTTCGTCCGAAGGTGACACTGTCGCCGACAAAGCCGACGTGTCCCACCTCGTAGAACGCTTGGGCCCTAGGCTTCTCTTCAACCACATTGTCCCACCGACAAACTTCCGTCATGCTGACTTCATACTCGGTTACCACGCCACAGGTTTCCTCCACAAGCTGATGATTGACACCCTCGACAGCCGCTATGGCAAATAGGTGACGCTGGGAGAGACGTTTGTTGCTCTCGGTGTCCCGTTGTTAGTTTTTATTATTACTGTTATTAAGCAAGAAATGAATAATACATGTCTCCAGTTCTGCTTACCATCACATGAGCATGGGCTTCTCCATCACTCAATGACAAAATGCGTTGGCTGGTGACGGCGCATACGGTAGACGAATTACAACGGGGACATGGTCTCGAGACCAAGGTTTTACTCGGGATGCGAATTCTGTCAGTCCAGCTTCACCTTTGAGCATTCTAAGAGTCTGCCTCTTGCTAGAAGTGTTAATTGCCCCGTAGCGTGGATGGGTGCACAAAAAATTATAATATATAACAATGGCCGTGGTTCGCAGTCAGGGACGCTAACTTAGCACTTTAGAGCTAGGGTGGTGAGTGGCGTTAGAGCTGGGGGAAGCCCCAGCAGCTGCTAAATACGTGCGGAATCCAGAGAACGAAACTTTTTTATAAATGTCGGGTTACGAGTTGATCCAGCTCTCCTCGGAATGTAAACTAATGTAAAGTTCATTGATGTTGGTGCAGCTTTAGACGTTTCGTCATTACTATTGGAGTGATGAAATTGACACCAAATAACGCATATTTAGAAAGGTGTATACACTGACGGGCTTTGTTTTTGGCATAATGTAGAATCCATCCTTCAGGAAATCTGTAAGTAGCGCATCTAGGTTAGCGTCACAGCAAGTTGGAGAATGAGGATAAATATTTGAGTGTGTAAACGTTGTATTTACAGCTTGTGGCTCTTTCATACTGCTATAGACCATTCTCTTTGGTGTTGCTACATTGGAGACTTTGTTGACTGCGCAACCCAATTGCATATATTTAAACTTATTTGGATAGGAGCTTTTTGTGTGTATAATAAATATTGATTTAACAAGGCTATCATCTGAAATCCCGAGGCGCCGCTGTCCCGACGCGGCGCACCTGTGAACGCACTAAATCTGCACCTCACGAGAAATAAGCGAAAATTTAAATAAACAATATGAAGGGAAATCAAGGTGCTTACAACGCAAATTAACTAGGTACTGTGTTGGATCATTATGCTATCTGGTGCATAACTTCTGTAAATATTTTGTTCAAAGAAAATTGTTTACCATAAAAATGTTTACTCTATAGAGGGTTTACAAAAGTACGTCTGGCAACCATGAGCGGCACCCTGATCCCGTGCTGGCCGCCATATTTTGTTCGCTCCATCCGTTCGCTTCGTGTCCGTCCGTCAGCGCTCGCCGTTCTGTTCGCGCTTTTCACGTTTTAACCTAGTGTGCTGTGCTTGGACCTCTGTTCGGTCCCTGGCGGTTTCTGTTAGAGACGCCTAGAAGCGTATTTTGACAGCCGAGACGTGACAGGGCCCACCGGCTGCGCTGACGAGCGCAGTTACAAATTGCTGTACGAGTCGTGCATGCCCCCCCCCCCCCCCCCCCCCCCCCCCCCCCCCCCCCCCCCCCCC
>JAJIZL010123191.1:65261-79160 GCA_023969395.1 Amblyomma maculatum
TCCTCAAGATATATTACTTCAGTTCTACATTTGCTACCGCACATACTTAATTAGCCCGTATCAGTGAAGTTAACAAAGCCAATACAATACAGCTAAGTTGCTTGTTGGGCGAGTTGGTTGGACAGTACGTTAAAAGAGCGCTAGAAACATGGACAGATAGAAAGACAAACACGCATTGCTATCTACCCGTATAGCGCGCTACTCAGACGCATCTGCGGTTCAACTTCGGCGCGCTGCATTCACCATACAAGAGAAGTGGAAAGTTACTTACTGTTGAGAAATATGAGCTCCATATCACAGCACAGCAGTGGTTGTAAAATACAGCGTGGGAAAGCTGCAAAATCAGCGTAAATGTCCAAACGCGGGAAACAAAGACAGCACACCGAACACACACCATCGAGAGCACGTTGAGCAACCGTCGAGCATGTTGAAAGACTAGGAAAGATGAGTTGAACGATTGGTGCGCGCGGGTAGCAAGCAGTCGCTAGCGACTGCAATGCCAAAATGCCTACAAAACTCAACTATTACAAAAGCAATTATGAGTTTATTTTGTTTTTCAATTTAACCTCATGTTTTGCAAAGAAACAAGAAAAAAAAAATCTGAAATAATAAAGCAATGTTGACAAATCGTAAATTGCATCGGCATCGAGCAGAGCGCCACCACGCAGCAGGCTTCAGCGTGCGGAACGATGTTTGAGCGTACGATCGGCTCTCCTGCTGACTGTTCTCTTGCCCAAGCAACAAACATTATTTGTTATGCATTTTCCGGCAGTGCGGAGATTTTCTCGTGCTCCCAAGCAAGCCAGAGTAGAAGTATGTCATTCGAGTGCCTCCCGTCTTCTTACAGGACCCGTATGCTACCCCAGTGCGGCCGTACGAACGGCAATACGGTGGTTTTCTGGTGTTGGCCAGGCAAGCTGGAATGAAGAGGCATTCGCATCATAAAAAAGTGTTGTCATTCGCGTGCCTCCCCTCGTCTTTCAGGACCGGTGTGCAACCCAGTGCAGTCTTACGAGCGGTAGGTTAGCTGGACCGTAAATGACGGGGCTTTGGTTTCCGCTAGAACGAACCGCAGTTTCAAAGTTCGAGGTTATTTTAAAGCGCTCTCTTACCTTCTGTTCCTGATTATCAAATAATCAAGTTGAGACATTGGAGTAAAGCAAAGCTGTCTAACAATTTATGTGCCGTAATTATTGCTTAGTTCCGTGGCTGCAATAAACCATTCGTAGAAAATGTTCGCTGTGATTTGTGATCATTCTTTGAATAGGGATTCAACATTCTGAACAGGGAAAACATGGAGTATTTTGTATGGACTTTTAGAAGTTAGTAAACCCTTTCTACAATAGCATTTGTGAAACGTTTCTGAATAAACATCCCTGAGAGGTCTTCGAAAAAATATCTAATTGATGTCTCCAAAAAAACATATCTGAGACGTCTTTGAAAAGGCGTCTTAGTATAGACGTGCTAACGAAGTTTTCCAGGAAACTTCTTTCCGTCGACGTCTGTGAGAGGTTTTGTTCTAGAACAAGATGTTTGTAGCCTTTGTTCTAGAACAAGATGTTTGTAGCCTTCCAGAGCTGTTTAAAGAAGTTTATTAGACGTTATGTGTTTCGTGGGCGGAGACGGAGGCGAGTGTACCGTCCGGGAGGAGCGTAGCATCTATCTTTGTAGTCAGTTCCCGTTCATGCCGAAGGTGAAAAGGCGTGTAGCCGGTGGTTCCTTCCACTGCGGTGTTATATTGTCACGTGGTGGTGACAAGATCGATGACACAAATGAAGTCTGGGAGTGCACTGAAGAAACTCTTTTTTGGGCTGACTTGCGCCCGCAAAAGAACTAAGCGATTCGGCGACGGCGATGGCAACAAACGTGCTAGGCGAACGTCGAAAAAAGAATGCCTGTTTTACTTGTCAGCACTGAATATTAAAGACGGCGAGGAAAGGTCTAGATAAAGCTGCAAATGGTACTAGCATGACCTGGAACATTGTAGAAACAAACGCGAGTGGCTGGAACCTTCGCAATACGTCCCGAAGCCTCTTTAGCGACAAAGAAAATGATAGCCCGTCGTATCGCGACAATGACCACGAACAAAAACGGAATACAGAATCGATAAGCGCGCCAGAATCACAATGATAAGGCCGCATGTCGGAGGCTGTCGAACAAGAACAAATAAAGATTTAAACAGTTCGCGGCATTATTCCTCCCTTCAAAAAACATTGCCTCGATGTTTCAAAATAAACAGACATGAATTAACATAAGCATTGCAAAGCAAATATGAATAGCCTTTAGCGCGCATTATATGGCTTAAGGCGTACAACATGCACAATTACTGGATGCACTCGGCGCCGCTGCGATGCGGCCGCGCCGTCGGGAACGACCTCGTAATTCAATTGTCCTAGTCGGCGAAGCACCTTACACGGGCCGAAGTATCGGTGTAAAAGCTTGTTGTTTAGCCCGCGGCGGCGAATCGGCGTCCAAAGCCAGACTTGATCTCCCGGCTTGTACCCAGCATCGCGTCGTAGTAAGTTGTAACGTCGGGCGTCGGTTCGTTGCTGATATTTAATGCTCATTTGAGCGAGTCGTCGGGCTTCCTCTGCATGTTGCATGTTGAAGGCTGAACGGGGTCGACCTGGTTTCTCCTGGATGGTGGTAATATAAGCGAAGATGACGTAAGGTAGAATGGCGTCCTATGTCTTGTGTTCGGCGCGGACGTACACTTCAATCATGTCCGCAATAGTATTGTTGAGACGCTTCGTAAGTTCATTTGTCTGGGGATGGTACGCAATAGTTCGTCGATGGCTTGTATGACTGTATTCCAAGATGGCTTGCATCAGCTCTGCCGTAAATGCCGCTTCCCTGTCTGTGATGAGCACTGCGGGGGCGCCATGTCGCAAAAGAGTTTGTTTGACAAAAATTTTAGCGACTTCTGCAGCAGTACTATTGAACAGTACTTTTGCTTCGCCGTAGCGGGTAAGGTAGTCGGTGGCCATGGTGATCAACTTGTTACCCGCAGATGAAGATGGAAAGGGGTCGAGGAGATCCATCCGAATTTGTTGAAAGGGCGTGGTTGGCGGCGGTAGCGGGTTCAGTAGCCCAGCTGTTCTGATCGGGGGCGTCTTGCGTCGCTGGCACTCACGGCATGTTTTCACATAATGGACAACGTCGGCAGGCAGTCGTGGCCAGTAGTACTTCTCCTGGATTCGATGCAATGTGCGCGCAAACCCGACATGCCCTGGTGTTGGCTCGTCATGTAACACATGAAGAATTTCCTGCCTCAGGCGTTTAGGCACGACAAAAACTGCGCGGTCTTGTTGGGAGCGAAGTTCTTTACGAGGACGTCATTGCTTAAGCGAACGACGATAACTGACGCCTAAATACAGCAGGAAGGGAAGTGGTCTTGCCTTCCAGGTAATCGGCTAGGTCTTTCAGCTGAGGATCTGATCGCTACTGCTGTGCAAAGCTGCTATCGCTTACTGGTCCCAGAAAGACGTCGTCACCGTCCTTCGGGGGAGTGTCGACGGGAGCGCGGGATAAGCAGTCTGCGTCGGAATGCTTGCGGCCCGACTTAGCTCATGTGGTCGACTCCTAGGTACACATGGAGCATATCGGTAAGGGTTTTGTTCAAGCGCTCCGTCCGCCTGTTCGTCTGCGGGTGATAGGCGGAACTTCTTCGGTTGGGCTGTGCAACTTAGCCGCATTACTTCCTGCACGAGCTGTGCATTAAATGCGGCTCCGTGGCCTGTGATAACAACAGCTAGAGCGCCGTGGCGAAGCACAAAGGTTTCAACGAAAAACAGCGATTTCGGCAGCAGTATCGCGCTGGAGGGCTTTTGTTTAGCAAGGACGTCACCATCCCGTCCTCTCCCCCCTGTGGGTACGCGTCCTATTTCCAGAGGCCAACAAAAATAAAAGAAAAGATGTGATGTCGCCTAGGCGCAGAAGTCGCCTGGTGCCTACGGTGTAACATACAGTCGACAGGTGTTCTTTCCCGATGCCTGCCAATCAAGAACGGTTCCCATCGCATTCCTGCCGCCACGTGCGCAGTGGCATTTCCCTCTGCGTCTGGAAAGCCGGAGGCATGTCCAAATCTCGGGGACGCCGGCACAGCGAGCTGCTGGTATCCACAGTGATTCGCCTCCGAAACGAAAACTGTAACGTGATATGTAATTGGTGGCATCAACAATCCATCCTGTGCCCCTGAGATGGCAGGAAACAGCCCCGATAAGTCGAGACCGACTTGATGAAACGGTAATTTTGGCAGAGCAACAGGTTGGAGCAAACCGGCAGACTTCACAGGGGGTGGTACGGCGCTCGCAGTCACGACATGATTTCACATATTGTCTCAATTTGGCCAAACGTTCGGGCCAGTAATACTTTTGACGTATTCGTCTTGCACAAAGGCGTCTGAGGCCAAGATGTCCAGATGATTCATCGTGACAGGCGGGCAGAATTTTAGCGCAAAGAAGAGAGTGAGTGAGTGAACTTTATTAACTGCTCGGGGATCTTTTTCTTCGCCTCTTCAACCGAGGCTGACGAGCGGTTGGCGCCCCCAGTCCAGGGCACCACTGGCTTTCGCCAGTTTGCGAGCTCTTGTGACCAGGTAGAGCTGAGCCTCCGGTTCAGAGCTGGCCAGCAAAGCTGGGTTCTTCCCGCACCACGGGCACTCGTCTCTGTATGTCGTGGGATGCATCATGTGTAATATGTGTAAATTAATGAAGGTGCCGGTCTGTAGCCGCCTCAAATCTGTGGCCTCCTCGTTGCTGAGCTTTCTATGCGGCTCCGGATATACTTTTCGCAAGCCTCTGTAGTGTTATAGTATTGTGGTGTAGTCAGGGTCAAGCGGAATCAGGTCCTCTGTCGCGAGACTGTTGGGCGCACGGTAGGTTGCATGTCCTCGTGCTACCCTGTCTGCGTACAAATTCCCCCTGATCCCTGCATGCCCCGGAATCCACACTAGTGTTTGAGTGTATTGTTTTGTTGGCTCGCTTGTGGAAGAAAGGATTTGATGCGCTACCTTAGATAATTTACCCCGTTGAAAATTTCTGCACGTGGATTGAGAGTCTGACAGTATCGTCAGACTCTCAATCCACGTCTGACAGTATCGTCAGACTCTCTCCCATTTCTCTTCCTTGCCTAATGACCAGTGCGATAGCCACTTCCTCTGCCTCCGTGACTGTACAGTTTTGGATCGAGGCGCTAACTACCTCCCGGCCTTCGCAGTCTGTGACCGTGGCTATCGCCCTCTTTGCGTTGGTTTCGTATAAGGCTGCGTCGGTGAACCTTGACGTGTCTTGTTGACTGAATGTTTTTTTTCATAATACTCTGCCCTTGCCTGCCTCCTTCCCGGATGTAGGTGGGGGTCCATGTTTCTTGGTATGGGCCGAACTCGGTACCAATTTCTGACTTCCCGCGATACCTCTCTTGTCTTGTTATAAGCCTCCAGGTGTGTGCTATATCCCAGTCTTTCCAACACCCGTATTCCCGTCCTCGTGTGTAGAAGTCTGTTTAGCTGTGACTTCATTTGGGCTTCTGCTAATTCTTGTATTGTATTGTGCAGACCCAGAGCTGCTAGCTTGTGGTTCGGTGTGTTCTTGGGGAGCTTGAGTGCGGTCTTGACAGCCATTTTGATGATGGCGTCCGCTCTGTCTTCCTCTCTTTTGGTCGTATTGAAGTAGGGTAGAGCATACGCTACTCTGCTAATAACGAGGCTCCGGACAAGTTTGAGTGTGTCGGGCTCTTTCATCCCCATCTTTTTGCTGGTCACCCGTGCTATCATTCGGGCGACCTGCTGGGTCGATGTCTTGAGCAGATTAAGTGTGTGTCGACACCTTTGATTCGATTGGAGCCACATCCCCAGGATCCTCACGGTTGTCTTTTCGGGTACTGTCTCCCCTTGCAGCCGTATCTCGAGCTTGTGGCCTTGATCTGTGGGAGCAGAGCGGTTGCCCTTCCCTCGCCAGAATCTGATCATTTCTGATTTTCTTGATGAGCACTCCAAGCCCCTCTGTTTTAGATATTCTTCGATGACAGATGCTGCTTCTTGCAATTTCGTTTCCTTCTCCCCGAGTGATCCTGTGGTCGCCCAGATGGTGACGTCATCAGCATACATAGCGTGCTGTATGCCCTCCACCTTCTCGAGGCGCCTGGCCAGGCCAATCATTGCCACGTTGAACAGCGTGGGCGAAATGACTGCTCCTTGAGGTGTCCCTTTGTTGGGCGGGGAGGTCTCTGTTTCTATATTGCCAATCTTGATTTCGGCCGTCCGGTTACTCAGAAAGCTCCTAACGTACTCATAGACTCTGGTTCCACAATTCGTGTCTGCCAGACCATATAAGATCGCCTTGTAACTAACATTATCAAATGCACCTTTAATGTCCACTGCCAAAACTACGTGTTCTGCCGAGCGTGGGATACTCGTCAAGACCTCTTCTTTGATCTGCAGGAGAACTTCCTGGGCTAATAGCTTTTCTCTGAAGCCAAACATGGTG
Source organism: Amblyomma maculatum (assembly GCA_023969395.1). Lineage (NCBI taxonomy): Eukaryota > Metazoa > Arthropoda > Arachnida > Ixodida > Ixodidae > Amblyomma > Amblyomma maculatum. The sequence continues at coordinate 71,747 of JAJIZL010123191.1, forward strand.
TCCGGCATCTGAGCGCTATCCTCTAAGTAATTTTTCAGTCTATTATTGACAACCCTCTCGAAAATCTTTCCCAGGCACGAAGTTAAAGAAATGGGCCGCAAATTCTCTATTGCCAATTTTTTGCCGGGTTTCTGGATCATAATGACCACCGCGTGTTTCCACTGTGCTGGCACCGTTCCTGCTTCCCAATGCTTGTTCATGAAATGCGCCAGTGCCTTGATATTGCTGTTGCTCATGTTTCGAATTATGCCATTAGTGATATTGTCGTCACCAGCCGCTGTGTTTCGAGTGGCACATGCTATTGCCGTCCGGACTTCTTCCTCCGTGATCGGCTCGTCCATTTTCGGATTTGGGTCTCCTTTGTAATCTTCTGCGTATGGATATGGATCCTCTAACTCTGCTCCGTAGCATTTGTCGTGGACGGCCTTAATCACATCTTCCTTCGTGCCTGGGAATGTGTGTAGCAACCGCTCCAGCGACTTCTGCCCCTCTCGCTTTGTCTTGGTGGGGTCCATGATGGCTTTTAGAATTCGCCATGTCTTGGAAGTGCTGAGCGTGCCCTGCAGAGAGTCGCAGAATTTGCCCCAGTTGGCTCTCGTCAGTTGTTCAGCGTACTCCGCCGCCTTCTTTGTGATCTCCACGATTTTCATCCTAAGCTTTCGATTGTGCCTCTGTTTCTTCCATCTTCTTAACAGTCCCCTTCTCGCTTCCCACAGGTGGAGTAGATGGGCGTCTATTTTTGGTGTCTCATTTGTGCGTGTCAGTTCTTGCGTAAATCTCTGCTTGTTTTTCCGCAGCGCCCCGCACCAGCTATCAAGATCCTCAATCTCGCCTTGATATCCTCCTGCGCTTCTCTGAACTTGTGCCAGTTGGTAATCCTGGCTGCGCCAAACTGACGCCTGATCTTGTAGGTGTGGATGGTCATGCTCACTATATAGTGATCACTGCCCAGATCGTTAAGCGTGTTTATCCACTCAACATCACCGCAGTTCTTGACCATCGTAAGGTCCGGGGTAGTGTCCTTGCTCACACTGTTGCCCGTTCTCGTGGGCACTCCCGGGTCCGTTACCAGTGTTAATTCATGTCGGTCTATTAGCTCTCTAATAATGCGGCCTCTCTTGTCCTGTCGAGTGTATCCCCAGGCCAGGTCTTTTGCATTAAAGTCGCCTAATATAATTAGCTGATTTCCTCTTACCAAGTTTAATGTTTCTCCGAGAAGCCTGTCGAAGTCGATCTTTCGTTGGGAGGGGGGGGGGCTGTATACATTTAGGATAAAAGTGCCCTGTTTTTTGTTACTCTTTTGGACCACCTCCACAAGGATATGGGGTGCTTCAATCCCTTTAAATTGGTCATGCCGAATTGTAATGGTCTTCTCCACCATTGTCGCCACCTTCCAGCTCTCGTCATCGGCAGCAAAGACCTCGTACCCGCTAATTGAAGGGGAACTGCCAACCTCCTGTAGGGCTATCACAGCCGGTGGTTCTGCTTGTGAGGCCAGCAGCTGTGACAGCATTCCCTTCTTGCGTCTGATGCTTCTACAATTCCACTGCCAAATCTCTAGGCGGTCTTGCTTCGCCTTCTGGTGTCTAGTCATGATCGGTCTCAGATTGCAAGCTGGTTAGTCCGGGCCTGTGATACGGCTTCTCAGCCCTTTCTCTTACTGTGGTGGCTGTTTTCTTCCTAATCAGTTTGGTCATCTCGATTTGCATCGCCTGAAACTTTTGTTCTATATAGCCGGTGACTTGTTCCATGGCTTTTTTTGTGATTTGCTCAATGATGTGTGGGAGCAGCTGTGCTAGCTTTTCCTCTACTATTCTTCCTACGTCTTCGGCAGTCAAAGGGGGTGTCTGATTTACCGATGGTGTGGATTTTTCGAACTTGTTTTGTGTAATGTTAATTTGGTTCTGTATCTGATCTAATCGTTGCTTAATCATTGCGTTCTCCTTTCTTATCCCTTTTAGCTCGGCTAGAATTTCTGTTCTTTCCTGATCTAGCTGTTTTTGGGAGGGCAATGCTGGCCAGCTCACCTGATCAAGGTCTTTTTTCTTCTCTTCTTTCTTCTTCTCCCAGGCGCCTGGCTTGCTTTTCTTCGCTGGCTTCTTGGGTTCCGCGTTGGCCTCCGACCTGGACTGGGACCTGGACCGCTCACGCGATGTTTCCTCCTCCCCGTCCGAACTGAACCACCTCTGATGCTTCTTCATGATGCCCTTCGTTTCTGGGCGGCTCTGACGTGACTTTGGATGTCCCTTTGTCTTCTTTGGTATCTCCTTGAGCTTGCTTCGGCAGCCGGTGGCTCCAGTCTCATGTGCTCCTCCACAGAGACTCCACAGAGATTGGGGTTCGCACTCGTGACTTTCCACCGGATCTTGCTTGTTGCATCTTCTGCATGCCCTGATAGACGGGTTCGGGCATACGTCTGTTCGGTGTCCTGGCTTTCGGCAGGTGTAGCAGAATTGCTTCGTTGGCTTGTACGGATCGCATGGGATCTCTCCCCCATAGTAGTACACCCACTTCGGTACGATTGGCCCCTCAAAGACAATGAGGGCCGACTTGGACTTGCCCATTGCTCTGGCCGCGATAATTTTCACGCCCTGGGTCCTGACGAACAGGTTCTCCATTAATTTTTCTCCGTTGCCCCGGGGTTGATGCCGTGGGCCCCCCCTTTGAGGTACTCTTCCGGTGTAGTCATGAAAGCGTTGACCGGATGGTCTTTTCCCTCGAAATTCAAGCTTCGGATGCTCATCATGCGCCCCGCCATCTGCATGTCTGGGGTGCTGGTGACGATGATGTTGGATCCCGGTCGGAGGCGGACCAACAAGTCTTTCAGACGAAAATTCTGTGGATCTCCGCAGGCTTGCGCTATAGCCTTGGCTGCTTGAGGTGTTGTCAAGTTCTTCACCACCAGACCCTGATGGGGTCTGAAGATCACCTTAGCGTCATTCATCGGCAGTGGTTACGCGCGCCTGAGTCGCCGCTCCGCCTCTCCGCCTTTAAAACGGTTCGAATTTCGCGCTCCCTCCTCCGCGCCGGGCCGGCGTACTCTCGGAACAGGCGCGTCAGCTATGTCGTGACGTTGGCTGGAATCTTGCATGGTGGCGCTGCCTCCGCGGCCTCCCCGGCTGCTCTCCGCGCCGCTCGCCATCTTGGATTTATGTACCGCCGCAGCGGCCATCTTGGCTGGTGGTGCCGTCGTCGCCGTCTCGCCCACTTGAGTGTTTGCTGTCGTATTCTCGGTAGTCTTGGCCTGACGCTCCCGTTTTTTCGCTTTTTTCTGCCATAGTCTCGAAACTACGGTTGTCCACTCGCCTTGATAGGTATTTGCCGTGGGATTCGTATCGGTGGAGCTGGTGTTGGCAGCCGGCGTTCCGCCTGTTTCCCCATCGGGTGGAGGCAGGTTCGGGCACGGTTTGGTGTCCATCGATAGATCTTGGCCTTGGGTGCCGTTCATTCTCGAGCGAAATGTTGGCCCGGATGGACCTCCTTTGTCTAGATCCTCGCCTCCGCGGTGACTGCCGCCAGCCGCAGGGCGCTCTCGGTCCAACTCGCTCCTCCGCTGCCGCGCTAAGCCTAACGCCGGCGTAGTCGATGGAAGTGCTGCGATAATCGAAAACCACTGACGCCGGACAGGGCGGACGCGTCCACTTCGGGTCCCGACAAAAGAGCCCATTGTGGTGCCAACTTCCATCGGACCACCTTCAAATTACCAAGCGAAGATTGGAAGATGACAGGAGTCTGACAGTACCAACTTTTTGGTGAGCGGACCACCGATTTTTCGATTATCGCAGAGCAAAGAAGAGAACGTATATTAGATACATGGGCTGAAAGGCTGCGAACGTTCCTTTGTGCAAGACTTCGTTGCGTAGCGGAAAAAAGGCCAGCGCTCGCGAGTAACGGCGCGGTGGTATTCGCGTGCTTTTTTCAAGGTAAGCAATGAGCGGACAAAGCTCAAGGTGTTCACGCTGCATTTGAACAAAGGTTGACGTTGTGACTACTCAGAGGAAGCTCTCGAAGTCCGCATCGGCGTCAGCCATGTCGAGCGGCAGTGGCGCGCGCGGGAGAAAGTCTGCGTAAGTGTGCGTTTGGCTAGACAGACTACAGTAACGTCGAACTCTTGGAGCCGTAAACTTCATCGAGCAAGGCGTCCAGAAGGGTTCTTGAGGTTCGCCAAACAGCACACGGAGTGGTGGTCAGTGAACACTCTGAACGGTCGTCTTTAAAGGTACGGTCTGAATTTAGCCGGCGTCCACACCACAGCGAGGCATTCCTTTTCCGTTGTCGAATGGTTATTTTCGGCACGAGAGAGCGCACGGCTGGCTTCGGCGATGACACTTTCATCGCGTTCCTGCCACTGTACTAGTACGGCGCCAAATCCAACAGTGCTCGCCCCTGCGTGGACTTCCGTGGTGGCGTTCTTGTCGAAGTGGCCTAAGATCGGTGACCACAGGGACGCCTTTGAAGGTCGGCGAATGCAGCTTGTTGTTGGTGGCCTCAGACAAAAGCAACGGCATCCTTGGTGAGGCGAGTTAAGGGCTCTGCGATTCTACAAAAATGGGCGACAAAATGCCGGTGTTATGCACACAAGCCAAACAACTGGCGCACGAGCGCTTGTAGGTTGGTTTCGGAAACGCCGCCACCGCAGTCGTCTGGTCAGAATCAGGGCGGATGCCATCAGAGCTAACTCGAAAGAGAAGTGCCACTTCTCCGGTTTAAGGGACAAGGCAGCAGAACGCATGGCAGGGAAGACGGCGTGAAGGCGGTTCAACTGCTCCGAAAACGTCTGAGAAAGAAACAACTATATTGTGAAAGAAGGCTAGGTCGAGACGGGAAGGCCAGCGATGCCTTGTCTAGCGTTTTAGTCCGATGATCAACCCAGGAGCGTGCCGGAGCCGTCACCGCGGTACGATGACGATGGTAATGAAAGAAGAAGATCATGGCATGTACAAATGAACAAGGTTCCACAGAAGGCTGACACTATCTGCCCGGGAGGTCGGAAGCGACCAGCCTGGCCGCTCCTAACTAACCGATGCATCGCACCGCAGAAACGGTTTCAAGCGAGAATCATGAACAATTTCAGTTCCACGGTGGCGTCGATCGGCTGGAGGGTCAATAGGCCTGATTTTGTAGTTCACTGGGGAAGTTTGGCTGATGACCTTGTAGGGACAAAGGTAGCGGTGGTGGATTTTGTCACTACGGCCAGGGGTGCGCAATGGTTTATAAAGCAGTACTTTGTCACCAGGACGAAAAGAGACCACGCGATGCGTAGAATTGTAGCGACACTTGCAGTCTTCCTGGCACGCTTCAGTGTTGAGGACAAGATGACGACATCTGGCCACACGATATAAGAACTCTGTAGGTACTGATGTGGAGTAGTCAGACGTAGAGAAGAAGGAAGTGTCGAGAATTGTAGTGGGAGGACGGCCATAAACGAGGAAAAATGAAGAGTAACCGGTTACTGCTGTATTATAAGCGAATGTGACGAATGATAGAATAGTGTCCCAATTTCGATGATGTGGTGTGATGTACATGGATATCATATCCGATAAAGTGCGATGAAATCGCCCAGTAAGACCATTCGTCTGGGGATGGTAGCTTGAGGTTGTCTTATGAAGGGTGGATGACGCGTGAAGAACTTCGGCAACGACTGTCGATAAGAAGGTCGTCCCGCGCTCATTTAGGAGCACCCGAGGAGCACCATGACGCAATGAAAATCATCGCAAAACGATATTTGCTACTTCGTGATCGGAACCAGTCGGTACAGGTGCTGTCTCAGCGTAGCGTGTAATGTGGTCGACAGCTGTTATAATGCAATGGTCGCCCCCATGTGAGAGGTAGAGTATCATATATGTCGATGCCGATTACGTCGAATGGCGTGGTGGGTCAGGGAAGGGGTTGTAGAAGGCCAGTGGGCGAAGAAGGCGGCAGTTTGCGACGTTGGCATAGAGGGCAGGATACGACGTGTTTGGCAATGCTGGAAGACAGGCCACACCAAAAGAATAGTTTTTTCACGCGGTCGTTGGTTTGGTCAAAACCAAGGTGACCTGTAGTAGCGTCATCGTGGAGAGCCGCCAGTATAAGTGGGCGAAGCACACGCTGCACGACAGGGATCCAGCGAGCGAGTTCCATCAGGGCAATAGACGTAGTGGTGTAGGACGCCATCTTTGAGCTTGAAATTGCGAAGCTGTCGGCAAAGCCTAGAATTCGGCAGGTCGATGATGGAGCGGCAGTAGGTATCGGCTAATTGCTGTGAGCGAAGAGCGTGTTTGTTCTCGGAGTCGTCAAAAGAAACTATTTTGATATACGTCGGGCAAAGAGATTGTCGGCTGTGGTCACACATGGAAATGCATTGGGAAGAAAAACAGCAAGCTGATTCCAAAAGTGGACAGTGAGAAAGATCGTCGGCGTCTTGGTGTTGGCAGCCCGATTTATAAGTGACATCAAAATGGTATTCTTGCAGGCGTAGAATCCAACGGATAAGTAGGCCTGTCAAATATTTGGGCGAAGACAACCAGCAAAGAGCACGGTGCTCGGTCACAACTGTAAAGTGCTGACCGTACAGGTAAGGACGAAATTTGGGCAGCCCAGACGACGGCAAGACACTCCTGCTTAGTAATGGTGTAGTTTTTCTCAGCTGGAGTCATAGTTCGACTGGCGAAGGCAATCACTTTCTCGCGTGAAGGTGCCTCATGCTGCAGAAGTACAGCGCCAAGAGCGTGACCACTGGCGTCGGTGTGCAGTATGGTTGGAGCGCTGTCACTGAAGTGGCCAAGAACAGAATCTGATGTGAGCGCGTGCTTTAAATCATTAAAAGCAGTTTCGTACTGTTCAGTCCACACGAAAGGGCTGCGTGCTTTAAGTAGGTTCTGAAGTGGAGCAGCAATGGTTGCAAATTGCCTTATAAAACACCAGAAATAAGACGCCAGGCCGAGGTAACTGCGTAAATCTGTAGTTCGTTGTGGACAATCAAAGTTCATGACCACGATAATTTTTTCAGGGTCTGGACGAATGCCGTCAGGGCTGTACAGATGTCCCATTATTTTAATTTCCTTCTGTGCAAAGTGGTACTTCTTGGTGTTGAGCTGAAGTCCCGCTGAAGCGAGACACGTGAGGACTTCATTTAGGCGCGTCAGATGGTCTATAAAAATTGAAGAAAAAATAACGATGTCGTCCAAGTAACATACACAGGTTCTCCATTTTAGGCCGCGTAGTACAGTATCGATCATTCTTTCAAATGTCGCTGGTGCGTTACAAAGTTCGAAAGGCATAACAATAAATTCGTAAAGGTCATCGCGAGTTGCGAAAGCGGTTTTTTCTTTGTCGTCCTCGTGCATAGGTTCTTGCCAATAACCTGAGCGGAGGTCCAAGGTCGTGTGCTGTTATCATCTGTTTTGGCTTGGCTTGACTTGGCTGGCAGCTG
>JAJIZL010123191.1:79260-110365 GCA_023969395.1 Amblyomma maculatum
CCCCCCCCCCCCCCTGCCTGGGCTAACACGACATGGTGTCAGAAGTGGCCGTCTACGACATGATGTCAGATGGTCAAGGATCTTCCCACTGAGCCAGGCACCTTCCATCCACGATGTCGAAGACGCCTTCAATACGGCTGCATGGACTGCAGCAACCGCCACCGCTGGACTTTGACCGCGCGTCAGAGTGGCCGGCGTGGATCGAACATTTCGACGACTTCCGATATGCAACGGGACTCAACGAATGCTCCGGGGAGGCTCAGGTACGAACGTTGTTGTACACAATGGGGAGGCAAGCTCGTGACATATTCAAGACGTTTTCAGTATCTGACGAAGACGCCAAGAACTATGAAACCGTAAAGAAAAAGTTCGACGGGCACTTCGTAAAAGAGAGGAACATCGTGTACGAAAGCGCCTGTTTTCACAGACGCGTACAAATGCCAGGAGAGTCGGTAGACCAGTTCGTCACTGCGCTACACGGCTTGGCGGAACGTTGCGACTACGGTGAACTAAAAGAACGAATGATCCGAGACAGACTGGTTGTCGGGCTCCGCGACGCAAAGCTCTCGGAAGCTTTGCAAATGGATTCTCAGCTCACGCTGGCTTCGGCGCTGTCGAAAGCTCGCTTAAAGGAAAGCGTCCAACAGCAGCAAAGTACTCTACGAGGACAACACAGCCATCAGTCATCGGAAATTCGTGACCAGGACCCCAATGTGGACGCGGTGGTTCAACAGAGGCACAAGGGACGTCTACGTGGTCCTTGCACATTTCCACCATTCGTAGCAAAGCATCAAAGACGCTAGGGTATTTCCGCCGTAATTTGCACAAGTCTCCGCCCACCGTACGTAGCCTCTCTTACTTAACTTTCGTCCGTCCGCAGCTAGAATTTGCTTCAGCTGTTTGGTCACCGTATCAAAAATATTTAACTTGCCAACTAGAATCTGTGCAGAATAGAGCCGTTCGCTTCATTTCAGGCAATTACAAACCATACTCCAGCATTACAGTAATTAAACAGGACATTTCGCTTCAGCCATTAGAACTTCGTCGACAACTCGCCCTTTTATGCCTCTTTCAGAAATATGTTCATAGCCCGAGACCATGCCCCTTTCCCCTTGAAGCTCCATTGCGCACATCATCGCGGCTACATAATAATCTCAGCTTTTGACGCATTTCTGGCAAAACGCTGGCGTTCAATTCATCTGCACTCCCACGAGCCATTTCACTGTGGAATAGTCTTCCCGACACAATCGCTTCTGAAGTTGACCGGGCGCTGTTTCGAAAAGCGCTGGAAAAGTTGTATAGGAAATAAATAGAACATGTCAGTGGGTGTTATTCGTGTTTTTCATTCTTTTTCATGACCTTGATGTATTTTGCTTTTGTATAATCTTGTATCTTGCCGTTGCCTGTAAGTAATTAATTTTGTGTTTCACTGTTCATGTGCCTTCCTTACCCAATGCTCCGCCTTAGGAGCCTGTAAGATATACTGAATAAACGAACGCCGGAGGTGCGGCACCATGGGCAACGAACGCCGGAGGTGCGGTGTCCTTTCTGCAGTGGCGACGCCCAGCCCAGAACAATGTACCCAGCCAGAGCTGCCAAGTGTCTTCACTGTGGCAAGAAGGGACATTTCGCAAAGGCCTGCTTGAAGAAAGCAACGGCTTCCGCTGAAGGAAAGGTACGCGTCTCAGCGGTCAACCAGGAAACTGGAGAGACTTTCGTGGGATCAATAGATGCATGCAGAAAAGCGCGATTTGTTCAGGTGCGCATTAATTCTGTGCCCATTTTTGCAAAGGTTGACTCAGGTGCTGAAGTGTCAGTATTACCAGCAACGTTTCCGGGATTACCGTCCCGACTGGTAAAAACCGATGAAATCTTGCAACGTGCAGGAGGCAGTAAGCTTAACGTACTAGGCAAATTCGTAGCAGAGATCGCATGGAAAGAGAAAACAGTGTATCAAACATGCTGCGTTGTCAGTCCGTTACGCGACGTCCTTCTAGGATTACCTGCACTTGAGGTCTTAGGTATCGTGAAATTTGCAGACGCGGTCGAGTCGGGAAACCTGCAGTACGAGACGCGTTTTCCAGAAATGTTCCGCTGTCTAGGTACGATGCCAGGGCAGTACACCATCAGGCTACAAGCTGGCGCTATCCCGCATGCCATAAGCGCTCCACGCTGGGTACCAATTCCCCTGAGGGAGTCCCTGAAACGCGAAATAGATAAAATGGAGCGTTTAGGCATAATCAGAAAAGTGGATGGACCCACCGAATGGTGCGCCGGAATAGTTCCGGTAGTGAAGCCCTCAGTAGACCTGAGAGTTTGCGTAGACCTCACTAAATTGAACAAATGCGTAGTTCGAGAGCAATTTACATTACCAACTGTGGATCAAGCTCTAGGGTCACTGTCGGGAGCGAAATGGTTTTCAAAGCTCGATGCCAACTCAGGCTTCCACCAGGTGCGACTCAGTAAAGACTCGGAAGAGCTAACCACGTTCTTAACATCCTTCGGTAGATACTGTTTCACGCGACTACCCTTTGGAATTACCTCCGCTCCGGAATACTTCCAAAAGAGAATGTCTGGGATACTAGGTGGCCTGCCGGGGGTCGTTAATTTCATGGACGATGTCCTAGTGTTTGGCGAAAGCAAAGCTCAACACGATGAGCGCTTAAGTAACGTGATCACACGCCTAGCAAGGGCAAATGTGACGTTAAAGAGAAATGCTTATTCGGCGAGGCAAGTGCGTTTTTTGGGTCACATTCTGAATGAAGAAGGTATTCATCCTGATCCAGCGAAAGTCAGTGCTATAAAGGATTTGAGAGCACCCAGAAACGTTACTGAGCTTAGAAGCATTTTGGGCATGGCGAATCATTTGGGCCGCTTCCTGCCACATTTAGCCCAAGTGACTGCTCCCATGCGTGTTCTTTTGCACAAGGATAGGGACTGGGTCTGGGACAGCAATCAGGAAAAAGCGTTCCAAGAACTCAAAGAGCTAATTTGTTCAGCGCAATGCATGGCTTTGTACGACGCTTCGCTACAAACCACTCTTTCAGCTGACGCATCGTCTTTCGGTCTGGGAGCAGTTTTGTTTCAAAAGCAAAAAGACGGGCAACGTAGACCAGTTGCATTCGCTTCTCGTTCGCTCACCAAAACCGAGCAACGGTACTCCCAGATCGAAAAGGAGGCGCTGGCGTTGACGTGGGCAGCGGAAAGGTTTGATGAGTATATACGTGGCCTGGAAGTTGAGAGAGAGAGAGAGAACAACTTTTATTTAAAATGCCTGCAGAATCGGTTAGGTTCCCTCCAAGCAGGGAGGACAAGCTTTTACCGTGACGCGGCCACTACGTCAGTCTCGTGCGTTGTGCTCCTTGAGGTCTTGTTACGTCACTCGCTACTTCCGCGGGTTCGAGAGGGCCGCCGCCCCCTTCTTGGGGGTGCTGCCCCCCCTCTCCTCGGTTTCGCTCGGTCGCTGCCTCTCTAGAGCTGCCGAGACCTGCTGGACGGCCTTAAGTTGTGTCTCTTGATCACAGCTCCTCGTTGCAGCCTCTAGCTGCGGCGGGATCGTCGTCTTCTCGCTGGCTTCGCGCGGATTTACGCTACAGTCCCAAAGGATGTGAGCCGCGGTGGCTCTCTCCTTCGCGCACAGTCTACACATGTCGCTCGCGTGCACACTCGGACACATGTGCTTAGCTAGCACCGGGGTGAGCAGGGACCCCGTCTGTAACTGTCTGTATAACACTGCCTCCTTCCGGATAAGCCCCGGGTGAGGTGGCGGCATAGTCTGTCTGTTCAGTCTGTAACATTTCACTATTTCGTAGAAGGTGGTCATCTTGTCCTTGGCACTGCGCCGCGACCAAGACTCCGAGTCGGCCGTGCTTGCAGCCGCGCGGTTGGTTAGTCCTCGCGCGGCCAAGTTGGCCGTCTCGTTGTGGTTCACGTTTCCGCGTTCCGACACGTCACTGCCCATGTGGGCCGGAAACCACTTTATCACCACAGGACTTTTGCGTCCGATGTCTTCGGCCTTGCGCAGTATGCGCGCGGCCTCACTACATACCCTACCCTTGGCGTAGTTCTTCACTGCCGTTCTAGAGTCACACAACACTGTAGTGCATCCGGGGTCGGAAACGGCCAAGGCGATGGCCACCTCCTCCGCCCGGTGCGCTTCTCGAGTCCGGACGCTCACCGCGGTCTTCGTTGCACCCGTCGATGCCCCGACAACCACCGCCGCGTATGCGTTGGTGTTTCCTCGATACTCCGCCGCGTCGACGTAGGCGGCGCCTTCTTCTCTGGCGTGGAGGTCTACGAGAGCCCTGGCCCTCGCCAACCTCCGCTCCCTGTTGTGCTCGGGGTTCACGTTCTTCGGGATCGGGAAGACCCTGAGCTTTCTGTTGATGCTATCCGGTATAGGTACGTCTTTCTGCTGCTTGCCTTCCCTCGGTTCGAGGCCAAGGTCCCGCAGTATCTGTCTTCCGGTTCTCGTTTCAGAGAGACGCTCGAGTTGTGCCGTTCTCTGTGCTTCGGCTATTTCGTCCAGCGTGTTGTGGACTCCCAGCGCCATGAATTTTTCGGTGCTCGTGCCCCCGAGGAGACCGAGTGCCGCCTTATACGCCTTGCGTATGGTGGCGTCTATCTTGTTACGTTCACTCGGCCTCCAGTTGTGGAAGGCGGCCACGTACGTTATGTGGCTAACTGCGAAGGATTGAACGAGCCTAGTCAGGCTCTCCTCCTTCATCCCCGCTTTTCTGTTGAACACCCTCTTGATGAGTCTCATTGCCGCAGCCGCTTTGCCCGCGAGCTTGTTGACCGTGTCACCGTTGGCTCGGTTTCGCTGGATGAGCAGCCCGAGTACTCGAATCTTCTCGACCTCCGGTATTACTTGTCCTCCTGCCGTCTTGACCGTGATCTTGGGATGCTCGTACTTGACTTCCATATTCTTTCTTTTCCTGCCCGATCCTTTCGGGGGAATCACCAGCAGTTCTGACTTGGCCGGAGAGCAAACGAGTCCAGACCCGTCCAGCTGCTCCTCGATGGCGTTGACCGCTTCTTGCAGCGTTGTCTCGATGTGTCCGTCGCTTCCTCCCGGTACCCATAGCGTAACGTCGTCGGCGTAGATGGTGTGCCGGACTCCCGCTACTCTTTCTAGCCGGGTGGCCACCCCGATCATCACGAGGTTGAAGAGTAGCGGGGAGATTACCGACCCCTGCGGAGTTCCGACGCTGCCCAGCTTCTTCTCTTCGAGCTGCAGGTCTCCCGCACAGATTTCGGTGGTCCGTTCCGTCAGGAAGTCTTTGATGTACTGGTATGTCCTCCTGCCCATGTTTAGCCTGGATACTTGGGCCAGGATAGCCGAGTGCCTCACTTTATCAAAGGCGCTCTGCAAGTCCAGCCCGAGTACGGCTCTGTTGTCCTTGGTGCCCGTCGTATCGTCGATGATCTCGTTCTTCAGTAGGATCATGGCGTCTAGCGTCCCGAGTTTGTTCCGAAACCCGATGATGGAATTTGGGTAAAACTCCGATTCTTCCAGGTAACGCTGCCACCTGTTCATGAGAACGTGCTCGAGGACCTTTCCCACGAACGAAGTGAGCAAGATCGGCCTGAGGTTCTCTATGTTGGGCGGCCTGTCAGGCTTGGGGATGAGGATCGTCTTGGCTGCTTTCCATTGCTTGGGTAGCCTTCCTTCTTGCCAGCACTTGTTGTAGAAGTTCGTGAGCGTTTCGATGGCCGCTTCGTTGAGGTTCTTGAGCGCTCTGTTGGTCACTCGATCGGGACCCGCGGCAGACCTTCCATTGAGATCCTGCAGGGCAAACTCTGACTTCCCAGGTCTGGATGTCGCGATCTAGCGTCTCGTTCTCTTTGCCTTGGTAATCCGGGTGTCTTTTTGAAACTGACCACAAGCCCTTGGTGTCGCTGTTGGGTCACATGGCAATCGACGCTATGCCGCCAAGAATTCAACGTTTTCGTCTGCGCCTGATGCGACACAGTTTTTCTGTGTTATATGTACCAGGCAAATCGCTAACCACTGCTGATACTCTTTCACGTTCGCCGTTAGCTCGTACGAAAGTGGAAAGCTGTTTAACCGTCTCGGAGGTAACGCTTACTCGAAAGCTTGTTTACTGGGTTTAGAAACAGGCGACGATTTCTTGAAAAGAGTAAAAGAAGGTCAAGCAAAAGACGAAGTGTGTCGAAGCTTCCGCACAGTGTGCAAAAAAGGGTGGCCCAGGAAACAAAATGTTCCCTGTTATCTTCTGCCATACTGGCAGGAACGTGCATGTATTACTTTGGTGAACGGGTTTCTGCTCAAAGGTACGAGGCTTATCATTCCTCAGACCCTTCGCAAGGAAGCGCTAAGCAAACTGCATGACGGTCACCAAGGCATCTCGCGATGCCGCAGTGTGGCTAAAGGTTCTGTCTGGTGGCCGGGACTTAGCACTGAGATAGCGTCATTCGTGAAACAGTGCAGCGTTTGCGCGATGCATGCGCCAGAACAGATCGAACCGATGATTGCATCGCCAACGCTCTCTTTTCTTTGGGAGAGAGTAGGGGTCGATCTGTTTCAAATTCAGGGGCGGCAATATCTTCTCGTAGTAGACTATCTTTCGCGATACCCAGAGATTGCCATTTTTCCGTCAACAAAGTCTGCTATCGTGATAAGCCGAATGAAAAGCATTTTTGCGAGACATGGCATTCCCGAGTGTGTGGTGACCGACAATGGTCCCCAATTTGTCACTGCCGAGTTCAAGAAATTTGCAAAACTGTATGGCTTCCGTCATGTCACCTCGAGTCCGAGGCACCTCCAGGGAAACGGGGAAGTCGACCGTATGGTAAAGAAGGTTAAGAATCTCATTCTAAAATCGGACGACCCTTACTTAGCCTTGCTGGCTTATAGGGGCCACACCTGGTGTTTTGAACGTCAGCCCAGCGGAGATACTGATGGGTAGAAGGCTTAGGACGAGAGTCCCAATGCTGCCTTCGCACCGCAATCCGAGACAATGCTGTCTGCAAGAAGCGGCAGCCAAGGACCGTAAAGTCAAAAAGGAGCAAAGCCGCCACTTCGACCGACGTCACCGGTCTAAAAATCTCCCAAAGCTGGAAGCAGGTGATGTGGTGTAGGTGACTGATCTACGTACCAAAGGTACAGTGCTCGGAACAGCACCACAGCCGCGTTCATACCGTGTTCAAACGGAAAACGGGGTTGAAGTCCGTCGAAACAGGAGAATGCTTAACCGTCTCCCAAAAGACCGGGTAGATAGCGGGAACTACGAATTTCCGGATAGTCAGGAACAGCCCAGCAGGGCCGGATTGGTAACTGGAGTAGACAACCAATTTGACGAAGCTCCGGAAGCTTTGGTGCCTCTAACTCAGACGGAGACTGACGGTGGCAATTCTCAAGCTAGAATTGTAAGTACGACCAGATTTGGAAGAGTTGTTCGCAAACCCATAATGCTGGGCGTAGACGACTGATGCTTGGAGGGACTGTGTTCTGTCGTGTTTTCTTGGGTGTGTTGCAATGTTATTTTGAAGTGTATGCATGTAAAGTTAATAGTCCTTGAAAAGGAGGATGTGCTGTTATCATCTGTTTTGGCTTGGCTTGGCTTGGCTGGCAGCTGCGACTGCGATAGTGGCGCAAGTGTATCTGTGGCGCAAGTGTATAAAAGCGGAGTGCGAGAATAAACGGGAGTCATTTTCGTCGTTTGGGAGCGCGGTTAAGTTAAATTGGTTCACAGGAAGGGAAAGGCGCAGTAACTGTCACACTTGCTCTGTGGACACCCGAACCGCGCCGTAAGGGAAGGGAGGAAGGTGGGAATGAAAGTGGAAAGAGAGAAAGAGGAGCCGTAGTGGAGGGCTACGGAGTAATTTCGACCACCTGGGGATCTTTAACGTGCGCTGACATCGCACAGCACACGACGCCTCTTCGTTTCGCCTCCATCGAAACGCAGCCGCCGTGGTCGGGTCTAGACTGCTTTCTCGGGCAGCGTTCCGGCGCGGGTGCAACGGCGCCCCCCCTGCCTGGGCTAACACGACAGTCGAGAAATAATCGGCGCCTTGGAGAGAGTCAAGGGCGTCATCAGTTCGCGGCGGGTATACATCTTTGCGGGCAATTTTGTTGAGTGCGCGGTAATCAACACAAAATCGTACCGAGGCGTCCTTTCACCTGAACGTAGGTACCAAGGTACACGGATACGTCAAGGCCTTCTTACAAAACCGAACAGCCACGCTGCACGTACGTCGACAACATCCACACACAACCCTACACGCTGGCCAGCATAGGAACACCACAAGGCTCTGTCCTATCTCCCTTCCTTTTTAATATAATGCTTGTTCCCCTTGCTTATAGATTACAAGCTATCCCCCACCTTCAGCACACGCTATATTCTGACGACATTACTCTCTGGACAACACATGGGTCCGGCGGACAAATCGAAACTACCCTACAAATCACAGCGGACACCATAGCTATTATCACAACGTTCTCCAGAGAAATCGAAGCTTCTAATCCTGCCACCGAAAGGTGGGATCTACCGCGCGAATATTGAGATGCAAAAACCCAAGATAGATGCGTCGCTCGTGTGAACATGCTACGTATACTTGGTATGTATCTGCAAAACGACGGGAAGAACACGGAGACACTAAAAAGACTGAAACAAACCCTCGCCGCAACCGCGCAACTAATAAGACAAGTCACGGGCAAAGCGCATGGACTCTGAGAAGCTGATAATCTTCGAGGATGCCCAGTTTGTGGTATCCTCTATGCGACGCCTTATCTTAGACTTACCGCAAGCGAAACTCAACAGCTAGACGCCATGATTCGGCAAGCGACAAGAACGACTCCTAATGTACCAGGGAATACAAGAAACGAGAAACTGCTTGCCCTGGGGCTTCACAATACAATACGCGAATTCAGTGAAGCACACCTTCAAGTTCAATACATACGCCTTGCGGCCACACCCACAGGTAGACAAATATTGCACAAAGTTAACATCAGGATCCCTGCGAACGATCCAAAACTAAGCACGCTTCCATCTCACATCAGAGAATCTCTCTACATCAAACCGCTACCTCGAAATTTGCATCCTTTGCGGGATCAAGGCCGTAGGACTGCACGGCCGAAAGCACTGCACAAGTGGTACGGGGACGCCCCAGATGCGGTCTGGGTAGATGCAGTTGTAGACGACCGGGGAGCTACGGCTGTAGTGTACCAAACACATACCGACCTCCTCAGTTTTGAACTGCCACCAGGCACCACAGCAGAAGAGGATTAAGAGACCGCCATCGCCATGTCCATGACAGACACTAGTGCCAACTTCATCATCAGCGGCTCCAAAACCACAATCTTAAATTATGCTAGAGGCAGGGTACACCTCTCTGCCAAATGTCTCCTAGCCACAAAAACCCCGCACTACCCCCGACGCGTTGAGCTCATCTTGGTGCCTGCGCGCTCGAGAAATCCCGGCAAAGAGGCCGCCGACTCCTTATCCCGGGGGTCAAGAAACCTGGCAAAGGCTGAACTCGGGGGAGATTTCACAAAGGAGCGCATGCATACCTTCGCTGAGCTCACTGCACACTTCCGCGCCGAACGGCAACAATACCCACCACCACACTCCTCCATTACCACCAGGGAACAGCATCTCTGGCGACGATTGCAAACGAGGACCCTCCCCACACCCTCATTATTGTCTCACTATCAATCAATCTCGCCAACCAGCCCCCTCTGCCAAGCCCCTAAAGCGACACTGACCCATATCCTACTAACCCACCCGGCGTCTCCTCCCCCCGGCGGATCGGTGCCACTCCGCACTTGGGAAGACTGGGAGACCACAATACGCTCCAAGGACCCGGCGAAGCAAAAGATCGCAGTTCGCCGGGTTGCCAACGTCATGGACAGAGTGAACATGAACGCTTGAGTGCGGTGGGGTCCTACGGGGACCCAGGGGGCCAGGGGGCTCCGAATACTTTTGCGAATATAAATGTTTGGTCCTCCTCCTCTTTTTGTTAACTATCATGCACTACTGGGGTGGAGCATGGGCTTGTTGAGGGACGAATAATATTGCGATGGAGCATGTCATTTATATTTTCTTCAATTACGTTTCGCTCAGAGAGGGAAACCCGATAAGGTCGTCGGCGGCCGATAGAGTTACGTTCAGTAATGATGCGATGGTGCGCAACACTAGTCCGTCTCAGTGGTGGGAAAGTGGCATCAAAAATGGCTGGGTGGTGTCGAAGCAATGTCAGCAGTTCTTGGCGTTGGTTCGGCGTGAGGTTAGGAATAATAGTCTTTGTGAGAACAGAAAGAGAGACGTCTGACGTAACACATTGCTGAGACAGAGAGGCGGTGAACGCCATGAGAGACGAAGGTAGAACATCTACCATGCAAGGGAGAGAGGTTCCTTTTTGGAGGACCTGAATAGTTGCCCGATGGAACTCGGATCCCGGATGGAACTCGGGCAAGCTGCCAAGGCATGCGGCCCCGCACAATGGGTGCAACGCGCCTTCGAAGGGTCATTCCTCAGCTTACACTTTTTCAAACTTTAGTTGGGTTACACTGTTCTACTAAGAATAATTTATCGAAATTAAACGACTAGCTTTGCTCTGGATAGCTTCGAACTTGTCAGTCAAGTATTTCTGATGGAGTGGCCAGACTGATGAAGCATTCTCTAACTGTGGTCTCACAAACATTATGTAGCCTAGTTAAAGCACATAAGGAGTAGTACTCGGTGCTTCGGCCGAGAAAACCTAAAGCTGTCGAAGCGTCGGCGAAAATCGTGCTTATATTTTCAGACCAAAACTCATTTTGTGCAATGTGAATACCTAAGTATTTGTGCTGTGTAGAACGAGCAAAAGTGTCATTATTAATGTATCAAGGAAAGTGTGAATTTCTTGACTTTCGGGTAAAAGAAACTATATGCTGCATTTGGAAATGCCCAGGCTCATTTGCCATGCATTGCACCAATCGTAATTGCAATCGATTCCAATTTGGACAGAAATGTGTTATCCGGTGCCTTTTGTTGAATGATAACTAATGCAGTCGTCAGAAAATGTGTGAGTAAAAGATGGGATCTCTATGGCAGGTCACTAATATAAACTAAAAAGAGTAATGACCCATGGACGCTTCCTTGCAGTTCTTCTATGTGACATCAAGGAGAGGGGAGGAGCAATTATTATTAACGGTGAACTGCTGCCGATCGGAAAGTCATCAGTTAACTGTCTTGACTGACGAATACTTCGTATGCCATATAAGCTCTACACTACCTAAGAGTACTGCCACGTATCGGTGCACTAGGGTATTGGTCTCAGCAAATTATAACACAAATATGCTGGTGCATAGAAGGTGCCAAATATCTCGCAAAGGATCGGCCTTCTCTCGGCTCAGTATAGTGCGTCTCCTTATTTCCTTTCCCAATTTTATATTACGACCTGCCTCTTTCTAGGCTAAAAATATCAGTCTCAGGGAAAACCCTGGTTTCGATCGGGATTATATAACAATGAGAAGTGAGATGAATTATTTTACGTACTAAAGAAGCATTTTAGGTCGTCCAAGCTATTCCGAGCACCCTTAGGTTTAATTGTGGAAAGTTTCAGGGCAACCCATTGCTCCATAAAATGAAAATTACCAATAATTGCGATACCTTCCGCGGTGCTCAAAGACACCGAAGAACGAGCATGTTTGCTCTTATGGCGGCGATGAAAAGAAAGAATCGCAGCATTCGGGCTCGTTTATTAAGAGTTGCGCTTAAGAGCAAGTGCTAATAGCGCGTTCATGTTTGAAGCGTAATTTCAATATGTTGAATAAGTTACCTCGGCCTTTAGCCTTTGTTGCAGAGGAAATTGGACTTGAAGCGACAGAGCCACATGCATAAACTGCCTATTCATTTTAGTCACCTGCAAGCAAAATATTCGTGTAAATATGCGATGATCCAGGCAAACCTCTAGTTTTCAAGGACCACATCAGCAGGAACTGCTCTTGCTTTGTTGTAATTTTCAGTGTAACGCATGTGAGTTAGCCTGTGCTACAAGAGGGTCTCAAAGATTGTTCGGTTATGTGTAGCATCCGCTCACTTCTGCAATGCATTGAAACTACACTGATTACAATTGGGATTGTTACTAGCACTAGTTAGCTTTTTTTTGATGGTTCAATATGCCATGCACGGCTAGTGGTATACATAAGAATACTGCCACCTATTTGCATACCAGCTTACTGGTCTCATCAGCCTATAGGAAACTTTTTGTGTGTCGTGGGTAGCCCCACTACACACTTGTTACTTTAAGCTCAGCACTATGTTTACTTACTTCACTAATAAAGTTTCGATGTGTTGTAATCGTAGTTAAGCAGGACACACATGTGCGAAAGCTTGACCGGCGTGCCGCAGCAAGCGAACTGCCGCCGGAGTGCCAGCAGGGACACATGGAGCACCGTGCGTCCGGCGAGCTAACTCCCTCAAACTCCGCCCACAGCATGTGTCACCGCGCAGCATAGTCGGAACACTGCCTGGCTTGATGAACCTCACATGACTTCCCGCTCGTAGAAGAAAAGACAAAACAGCGACGTTATAAGGAGTATTGTCTGCTATACTCGTGCAACAGCAACATGCCTGCACACGTTGGAAGCTTTCGGCAACGTTGCCACACGCGGACGCGCTGGGCGACGAACTATACCGATTCGTGCCTGCCCTATAGTCATCGCTAGGCCTAACCGGCGTCGCATCGAAGAGGCAGCAGACCGCGCTTAGGAACGGGCTAAAGCTGAAATAAAGGTTCGAATTTAATCTCCTAATACTGGGAAGGGCATCTTATAATAAAATACACATAAGCGCGCTTTGTACGGCGCATTCAGCAGCGGAGCTATCAGGCGTTCGGAGATCGACCGGGCAACAGCAGTGGTTGTGGGAAAAAACTCGCTTGAGTCGCAGTTATCACTCGTAACAGCACTTAAGTGTTGACCAGCGATCTTCAAATTTGCTCGTCGTTGACAGTCCTGTATCCACATAATTTTTATTTACACGAAGAAACAGTACTAAAGCATTTTTTAAATGCCAGCGGCCGGCGCAGCCGGCTCTCCTTCTTGGCAGCACCGCGACCGCACAGCATCTAGTAACTTTGCGCCGAGCCGACGGGCGCTCCACCTAAAGCTCCACCCATGGCTCCACCGCACAGCCCTCTACGTCACCGTGGCGTTGCCGCTCTCCGGAATCCCATTGGCTGCCGCTGCCCGCCGCTACGATTGCCGCGTGCTGCCCATCGTTTGCAATTAACCTGCTGGACGCAGGCGAAGGGCTGCGATCTGCCGTTGCGACGACGTTCGCAGCGGCGCACCGCAGCTAATCGCACCCGCTTTTCGCACATGGGTCCCCGCCTTTAAACTGTCCTGTATTTGGTTGTTGTTGTTTTTCGCGCCAATGCAACATGAAAGAAAACAGATTATATCGTTATACAACGGGGAACTCATGCGCCAGTTCATCCTGTTGGGGTGGCGCTCGCTAGACTACAGTGCCCAAATATCCGGGATTGAACCCCGGCCTCGGCGGCCGCTTTTCCCTCGAGGCAAAAGGCTAGGCGTCCGTGTGCTGTGCGATGTCAGTGCACATTAAGGACCTAGATGGTCGAATTTCTGGAGCCCTCCGCTGCTGTGTCTCTCACAGCCTGAGTGGCTTTGGGACGTTAAAACCCCATGAACGAATTAAAGTTAAATTAAATTAAATTGGTTCACAGGAAGGGAAAGGCGCAGTAACTGTCACACTTGCTCTGTGGACACCCGAACCGCGCCGTAAGGGAAGGGAGGAGGGTGGGAATGAAAGTGGAAAGAGAGAAAGAGGAGCCGTAGTGGAGGGCTACGGAGTAATTTCGACCACCTGGGGATCTTTAACGTGCGCTGACATCGCACAGCACACGACGCCTCTTCGTTTCGCCTCCATCGAAACGCAGCCGCCGCGGTCGGGTTCGAACCCGGGAACTCCGGCACAGTAGTCGGGCGTCTTACCACTGCACCACCCCGGCGGGGCCCATGAACGAATTCATTCGGAAATTCGTTAAGGTTATTTAGGGAAGCAACGAAGTGACGAGGGGCCAAAAAAGCAGGTGTCCCACTCCTCTTCCCCCTCTTGGCCATGTACCGTTGCCAGGACTCGCAGAAAACAAGTGAGACAGTTACCGCGCCTTTGCCTTCCTATAAATAAATCAGTTTTTTTTTTAACCAGAAACAGTTTATTGTTTGATATCGGCTCCTGACATGCGTGCCTTCCAGACATAAACTTGTGAAAGCGAAGTTCGGTTTGGCTTGGTTGGTTTGTAGTGGTTAACTACCAAAGCGACTCAGGCTATGAGAGATGCCATAGTGGAGGACATCGGAAATTTTGATAATCTGGCGTTCTTTCACGTGCAATGACATCGCACAGCACACGAACGCCACTCAGGTAGATGCCCTTAAGACCCCACACGTGTATGAATGCGAATGGCTTAAGGAAGGCTTTCGACATGTATTACAGTTCTTTTCTTTCTAGGGCTAACTGTAGGTCACCCCTTCGTTCTTTCTGTTCGCCTTTAGCGATGTGATGTGCTTCCGCCGCAGGGGCCCACTTTTCTGTCTAGGTATACATATATTATGCATGTAGGTAAATAAATATGTAAGCACATATATTTTTAGGCACATATTATGCGTGGCTTGAGTCCCTGTTGCAAGATGTCCTCTAGTGTCAAGCACGTGTGTGCCACAAATTTCAATAAATTTAATGGCACCGCCCTCATCGCTTTACAGCAAACGACTGCTCACAATGATAAAAAACTGAGGCTAAAATCCTAACGAGCATAGAACTTCCATGCGACCATGAATGCTTTCATACGGCCGTTTGATGGCGACATGCATTTCATGCCAGCACATAATTTAGAACCTTTTCCGCTCACAGATAGGCAGACTCCTGCTTTTCGCGTAATGCAGCTAGCAATGATTTCGGGTTAAAATGTACACATGTAAATAAAAAAACAATGACATACTGAAAAAACAACTTTCAGCTGCGCTTGCAAATGTCCCCAGCACGGCTCACGGAGGCGCGCATCCTGTGTGCACAGCTGCTATATTGGCGCCACCAAAATACAGGTGCCGTAAGCGGTTTCCACATGTGACAATGAACCTTTCGTTCCAGTTCATAACAACCTACCTTTGCCAATACATCCTTTAGCCTTTACCGTCCCCCCCTACACGATGTCACCCGACTAAGTTTCGAAGCAAAGACCAATCGAGGCCAGTAAAAATCTAAAATAAAAGTTCTGGGTCGAGGCAAAGAATCTAATTTTTCATTGGTTCGGATTAAGTTTTCAAAGCAAAAGATTCTTCAATGAAATATACTTTAGCTAAAATAATGTACATTACACCTACGCGGCGCGATAGTTTAGTGTGTATGCGGCTTCCGCCCACAGCGCGCCCCTTCGCAGGATAAAACACCAACCACGACTGCGGTGTACCGGTGGAAAGAGAACAGCTGGAGAAAGCCCGTGTACTGCGCAATGTCACGGAAACTTTGGTTAACGTTAAGCCATGTGCCACTTCCGTCCACTGACTGAAGCCCGCGTACCGGCTATACTAACTGACTCTTCGTCGTAAACTTGGTTGAGTAGGCAACGATTAAAGAAGACGCTACGTGCCCTGCACGGCCAACTGCATTTTCAGAGGCCGTGCTTTACTTGAGTTCGAAGCAAAACCGCACAACATCATCATCATCAGCAGCCTAATTATACCCACTGCAGGGCGAAGGCCTCTCCCATATTTCTCCACTTAACCCGGTTCTGTGCTAGCTGAATCCACTTGACCCCTGCGAACTTCTTAATCTCATCCGCCCACTTAACGTTCTGCCGCCCCCTGCTACGATTTCCTTCCCTTGGAATACAGTTTGTTACCCTCAGCGACCATCGGTTGTCCTCTCTTCGCACTACATGTCTTGCCCATGTCCATTTCTTCTTCCTAATTTCCACTAGAATGTCGGTAACTTGAGTTATTTCTCTGACCCACTCTGCACGCTTTCTATCTCTTAATGTTACCCCTACTATTTTTCGTTCCATAGCCCTCTGGGTTGTCCTCAACTTAAGTAGAACTCTCTTGGTTAGCCTCCAGTTTCAGCCCCGTAGGTAAGTACAAGCTAGATTCAACTGTTGTATACTTTCCTCTTGAGCGATACCGGTAAGCTGCTAGTCATAATCTGTGAGTGCTTGCCAAATGCGCTCCATCCAAATCTCCCGGTGGCGTAGCGGTAGAACATCCGCCTCGCATGCAAGAGGACCGGGGTTCAAATCCCGGTGCCACGCAATTCTCCACCGGATGAAAAAAAAAAAAATCCGCGTATCGATGGAATTGCATAAACAGGTTTGGGGTGCGACCTGATGCCGGTGAACACCTCCGGCAACGCACTCCCTCACCAGAACATGGAAGGCAACCGTAGCAGGGGCGCCAGATGTTAAGGTGGGCAGATGAAACTAGGTAGTTTACGAGGATATGGTAGATGCGGCTGACACAGAACTGGTTTAATTGGAAGGATATGGGGCTGCCTCTTTCCTGCGGTAGATGTATCAGGCAGTGTGTGGTGACGATGGTCCGTAGACCATGCAGGCACGTGCGTACGGCCATACGTACGTACGGTTAATCTGTTCGGGTGCTCATGTCCATATTGTGATACGGTGTGCTAGTTCGTATGAATGATTACAGGAGTTGTAATGAGGAACTATTGATTAGAGGAGTACGAGAGCTCCCATCAATGAGCAGTGAGTCTATGGTGAGCGGTGAGGAACACAGAGGAACGACTTTGTGTTCCTTGCGATTACGGCGAACTTTGACAAACTCGGACGTGCAACGACTGCGCAGTGAGGAGATGCGGGCTCAGCTTTGCGTGACCGTGAAAAGGAAAACAGTGTCCGCGCCTGCGTGGCCAAGAGGTTTCATTCATGTTCTGGAGTCGGGCCCTTTATGACGGCGCTGAAGAATTCCTTGCATTTTGTTGCAAGTGGTGGCTTCTTTGAATTTTCAACTCACTGATATTTCAGGGCGGTTTTTGAGTCAGGACTCACGAGTCATCATCACTGACTCGAGAGGGGCCTGCAGAAATAATAAACGGGGGTACATTCCTCTCTTTGCGCACCGCATCCTTCAAAACAGTGATTACCTCGGGGCCCCCACGTCTCGAGCGATTGTATGGGCTCCAGCTCACATGGGCCTCGAAGGCAATGAAATGGCAGACGCCGCCGCCCGCGCGCTCACTCTCCGGGCAACGCTTTCAGATCCTCCTGATACGGATCCCGAACCCAATTCGGCTCTCACTTTTCGAGAAATTACTGAATTATTTCAATTCGGCCATGCAATTTATCCTAAGCCTTGTAAGGGCCTTACAAAGGTGGAGGAACGCACACTCCTCCGCCTTTACACCAAAACGCTGCTGTGCCCGGCAGTTTTAAAACACTTTGATCCTGCCTGTACAGGAACGTGCCCGCACTGTGCGGAGAAGTCTTCGGACATCTTCCACATGGTGTGGCCAAGCCAGTCAACTCCGAACCTCGCCCCCAAACCCAACCCCACCCGGAAGGACTGGGAGGGAGCCCTGCTCGGCTGCTCTGATCTGGCAAGCCAGAAGGCCCTGGTCCACCGAGCCGCGGCGGTCGCCAATGGGCTCCTGTAATGAGGAGCCCACCTAGTGTTTGCGTGAGGTGGCCTCGGCTACCTCTCTCTCTCTCTCTCTCTCTCTCACACACACACACACACACACACACACACACACGATCTCAGTCGACCCGAATGTTTGGAAGCCTGTGGATAAGAAGTTAGTGAACAACCTCTGTTAACGTTAGCACATGATTATGCTCGCTCAGTCTTTGAAACCTACAATATGCGAAGAAATAATTTGTGGATGCGAGTAGCACGCCACGCTGTATTTTCACACGAACTGTATCACGCCGACATCACATACTGCGGAGGATATGACCAAAACTGGTGGTATGGCAGTGTGGTTCGTAAAGCGCTTTACCATGCGACTGGCATCGATCTGAGTTTTATTAGTTGAGTCAGTGACGAAAACATTGGCAGAATTCATTACGCGTGCTTCAACTCCTGTTGAGCGCTTGAGTATGGCTGGATGGGAGATAACACCAAACGCCTTTTGTAGATCAACAGATAGGAGAGTATGAAGAATTTTCATGTTCTGTTCAGGCTAGTCTGTAAAAGCTACAAGCTGCCCAGTGCTTCTACTGTAGAATGAAAACAGTTCTCGAACGATGGCAAATAACGAGTTCCCATAGCCACAACGCAAGTGAGCAGACGCACGCTCGCATCGCTCCGACTCTTTGAAGATTTTTGGCCCAGACGTTTTTGGGCTAGGCTCCCGAAAGTGGATGGGCCACCCCTATCGTGTTCCCCGTCACCCGAGAACGACGGTTTCAGTGCTTCCGCGTCGAAGACTACGCCAGGAAACCATCCGGATGCATCGGATACGCCTACCGCCGAAGACGCCAACATGGCTCCACAGCAGCTCCGGCAAGACGCCGCGGCAACATCGCTATGCAGTGGCACAGATAACGCGGCCCAACATGACGCCGTGCTGGACGCAGACGAAAACATGACGGATCACGAATCCAGCGCAGTGGTTGCGACGATACCTGTCTCCAACCCTTTCTCTGTTCTTTCCATGGAGAACAAGCCGGGAAACACCCCTGCTCAGGTAGGATCTTGCACTTTTCCGTTTTCGAAATTTGCCAAGCAACCTAGGATGGGGTTAAGCACCTCGCAGATAGCTCAAGAAAGCACTTGCTTTGTGAACACACGACACGGCTTAAAACATGGCCACTCGCAGACAGCTACAAACGCTCGCTTCGCGGACGCGCATTATCGAGCGCCAGGCGTTGCCTCAGCGCCCATAGTCGCCACAATGGGTAGAAACTATCACTTGGCTGATAATGAACATGCTGAAGATGATTGGCAGTTGGTTAGACGAAAGAACAAAGCCACAGCCGCCGATCCAATCAGTGTTAAATACACTGTGATAATTAAGCTTACCTCAGCTGGACAACTAGGCACATTCCCCGCACACTGACTGCACGAAGCTGTTGCCAATGAGCTTCGAAAAATCCATTTTCACTCTGGATTTCAAGTACGGCCACTTGAGCGAAGCAATCAGTTTGCAGTCGACATATCGCATGTACATGCCAGAGACCACCTTATTGCTGGAAAGGATACACCTATTCAAGCTTATGAAACCATACGTCCCGGCCAGATCCGCGGGGTAATTTATCGCGCCAACGGGTTAACAAGCGAACAGCTCATGGCAAACCTAACTGCTACTCGTGCAGGATAATAAACGCCAGGCCTATGGGCAAGAACGGAACAGCTCTAATCACGTTTGAGGGCTCCAGACCTCCCCGCAAAATTCATGTGTACAGCATACTCCTTCCGGTGACACCTTATCACCCGAAGTCTGTCATATGTGAGACCTGTCACAAAATCGGACACAGGGTAAATTCGTGTCCATTAGTCGATCAACGACGAAGCTCGTATTGCGGTCGCCTCGCGCATGGAAACCTCGAGGTTTGTCCGACAGAACCACTCTGCCGCAATTGCATAGGACCGCATGTAGCCACGGACCCAAGGAGTCCTGCTCGGCAGCAGGCCACAAGAACCTTGAGGAATGACATCTTCCGCCGTATACGAGTGTCGCGACGAAAAGAGCACAAACAACAAGCAGAGACTCTACGTGGTAACCAAACGGCGGCGACGACGGCGCACAACAGCCCTGTCAGCATACAGCAATCAACCTCGGAGGCAACTGTGCTTGATAATCAGGATTTCCCTCCCCTACAAAGTCAGCCGTTGCCGAAGACACGAGACAATGAACGTAAAACTAAACGGCAAGACGCGCATAAATCCTCTACACAATCTGATAGCAATAGTCAAAGGAACGCCACCTCATCCCTAGCCACAGTTTCTGAGCATACCGCGACGGCACCAAAGCAAGTGCGCGTACATCGGGCTCACGCTGAATCTCTCCGTGATACGCAACGCGGCGCACAAATGAATCTTGCGAAAGAACGTTCGCATACGCTACACTTAGATGAAAACCAGCTCACGCACATTATCGAACTGGTCCCCGCCGAGGTGATCAAGCGTATGCTGCCTCTCTTGGGAATGTCGCAGGTTTCTCCTAATCAAAAGTCCGATCGGGCACACATCATCTCCAGTTCCGCGTACCTTTCAGTTTAAAAATGGCAGGCATTAGCGGGAAACCACATGACATTTTTGCTTCGGACTCTCCTACATGTTTATTGCAATGGAATTGTCGGGGAATCCGTCGCAAACAAGCGGAACTTCAGAGGAGACTGTCCATCACGTCAACGCCTCCTATAACTATCCTGCTTCAGGAGACCGCCATTAATAAGCCCAATTTAATAGGGTACAATTCTTACTGCACCCCTTCCATAGAGCACCGACGCCCCGGGCCAGGATCGCGAACAGCGGCTCCAATGGCCAATGGGCAGGCAAGCGTCCTTGTTCTGTCGCGTACTACCCATACTGAACTAGATACTTCCGCGTGGTGCACGCAGACGCAGGAGGTAGCGGGAGTACGCCTTAGCTTAGATAGCGACCAACAAGCCTTAGCTTTTTCAGTTTATGCGAGATCATTCGGTACTACGACATATCGAGTGGATATGTCTTTTTTAGAGCACTTCTTAAGGATATATCCCCAGGATCGCGTTGTGGTTGGGGGTGATTTTAACGCCATGCAAACCAGCTGGTGATATAATCGCTCAGATGCTAGGGGAAGGCACCTTTGGCAGCAAATTATCAGAGCGAAATTGACCATAGCCAACGACCTCACTCTACCCACTCGCCTTGGCCAGCACAAAGGTCAACAAGACACTTCCCCAGACTTGACACTAGTGTCTCATCCCAGTGAGATCCTATGGTCACGGGCTGATGATGTCATGGGCAGTGATCATTATCACGTGGTGGTCTCATGGGCTCCTCGAAGGCGAAAGTCATTACAGCGACAACAAGGCCGTCGAATAGAGGAGCATGTCTCATGGGACGATTTCCGTAGGATGCTCGGTGAGGTGGACGTTCCCACAGGATTACACGAGCTCATCACTCAGATCACCGATGCCAAGAAGAAAGCTTCAACGAAGCTTTCAGTCAAATTTGATGCCCCAAAGCCGGACTCTCACCTTTTGCGTCTGTGGAATCGTAGGCTTCGTGCTCTCAAGGCGTGTCGCCGATCAGGCCGGACATCCCATCGGAGGCGTGCTCTCGCTCACATTAGCCAAGAAGTTGAGAAGTATACTTTGCACCTCGCTCTCCAAGACTGGCAGCTGCTGTGCCACTCACTCAATGAAACAGTTAACTTATCGAAGGCCTGGCTCATATTTCGAGCTATCCTTGGACGCAAGAAGCCGATTTCCCCTGCCCAAAGTATGGCCCTGAAATTGAACGCCTCCCCGGCAGAGTTAGCTATACAAGCAGAGAAGGTATTTTTTCCCCAACCTGAAAATGCGGATGCCTTGCCTGCGGACCCCTTATCAGGTACATTAAACGAATACGACGTTCCCTTCACATTAGACGAACTGGAGGCAGCACTTTGTGACTCCAATCACAATAGCGCCCCAGGACCGGATGGTATAAGCTATTCAACACTTCTGAACCTTCCCAGTCACACAAACTTGCCCTGCTGAAAGAGATGAACAAATACTGGGCCGACGGTGATCTTCCTCTTGCTTGGAAGAAGTCAGTGGTAATACCAATTCCAAAACCTGGCAAGCCAAGTCGAACATTACAAGACCTCAGGCCGATATCGCTGACGTCCAACCTTTGTAAGGTCATGGAACGTATGGCTCTAAGAAGACTTGAATGGTACTTAGACAAGTACAACGTCCTGTCTCCTATGCAAGTAGGTTTTCGTCGAGGGCTCTGCGCCCAAGATATTCTCAGAAGGCTTCATAACGACGTTCTCGCATACCCTAGCAGCGCACTGCTCCGAGTGGTTGTTGGGGTCGACGTCAGAAAGGCGTTTGATTCCGTGCCCCACTCGACCATACTTCGCCGGCTCCAGGAAGTAGGGATAGGCGGCAACCTCTACCGATTTGTGAAATCCTTTCTTGCAGAAAGAACCTTTTCAGTAATGGTTGGAGATCCGCAGGGTGGTTGGCAACGCAACCAAACAGGTGTCCCCCAAGGCGCTGTCTTATCACCGGCTCTCTTCAATATAGCTATGTCAGGTCTCCCGTCAATGCTGTCGTTGATACCCGGTCTAAATTTCGCCGTGTATGCGGACGATATAACGCTGTGGACCAATTCAGGGTCCCCTGCAGAACAAGAACAAGCCTTACAGACAGGCCTCAATGCCGCCCATGAATACATCGAGAAGTGGGGAATGAAAACCTCTCCGGAAAAAACCGAGTATGTGGTTGTCATTAACGGCCCGCGGGTACGAGCCGAGGCAGAACGCAAACTTATCTCTCTTCATTTAGGGCACTCGGTTATTTGCCGGAAACCAACAATCCGTATACTAGGCATGCTTATTGACGAGGATGGAGGAGCCAAAAGCTGGCTTCATAACACGATGCTTAGCTGTCATCAGGCTTTTCACCTAATGCGCCGTGTCTCTGCGCGTGGATGGGGAATCAAGGAAGTGGGGCTCCGTCAGATGGCATTAGCACTGTTAGGTTTGTGTCGCGAGTGCTGGGGTAGCGTACCGCTGCCACCAGTTATTACGTCCGGCGCGCGGCCCCTCAGTAGTGTTGGCCTGGCGGCTCCGTGGACGGCAGACGGCCTCAAAGGTGCCAGCAAAGACGAGGCGTCTTTTAACGAAACAACCTTTACTACAACATTGTGAAGATACGGGCAGAGAAGCTGACCCGGAGAGAATACAGACACTCTCACACAGCTGGTGTCCAGCGTCGTCTCAACGGCACGTCAAAGTAGTCTCTGTCTTAGCGGAGTCGGCCGCTGCTTTTTATAGGTTTTCCCGTTCACAGGGAAAGGGTAAACCCTCACAGGAAATGGTGCGCCCAACGTGTCTGGGCAAGATGGGATGACTCAATCGCAAGTGGTCCGAACGCATCTCCTCCACCTCCTGCAGACGGGCGAGGGCGGCGCACTCTCCCACGAGCTCCAGGCTTGGCCGGCGTTTGCACACACACGCAAGCACACACATTTGGCGCGTGGCAGGATCACGTTGAGACTCGCCCGCGGGAGGAAGCGTTGCGCGGCCGATGAACGGCGCCGAAATGGCCGATCCGCTCGCGGTTCTGCCTGTTGCTATGCGGTGGCCGCGTCAGCTGTCCCACTTCTCGGTGGAGAAACGTAACAGCACTCATAACATCGAAAATCCTGTACGCATATCCATACATGCGACTTAACACGACCCAACGCCTTCAGCTTGAGCGAATCAATCGCAAGGCGATGCGCCTAGTTACTGGTCTGTCACAGTACTGCCCAGTAGGAACCTACACGCATGCAGCAATATTAATGCCCTTCGAGATCTGGCAGAGCAGCAATTGCAAGCCCAGCGAGTCCGTCTAGCCACAACGGCGGCTGGCCGACAGATCCTGCAGGCATTAGGCTACAACGTTGACAATTTAGAGCCACTTTCGTCCGCCGCCCCACCATGGGAGTTGATTGACTTAGTAGATGGTATACCATTACCAAAGAATATGAGTTCGGCTAATCCTCAAAGGTGCAAAGCTGCCGCCAAACGTCATAGGAAGATGTCACACAAGCTAGCCCAGGAAGGAGCTATCCAACTATACACAGACGCCGCTCAGTTTCAACACTACGCAGCTATAGCTTGTCACGACTCTGTGTCATGTACCTCGGTAGTTCAACGGCTTTCCGAGGAACACACTGTTACCAATCTCGAACTCATTGCCATACGACTTGCCATTACTCAAATAGTAGCCAGACAAGATCGGGCTACGTGCACCTACCATGTTTACACAGATTCACAAGCAGCATACACTGCATGCCGCGCAGGGGGAGCAGACTATGCCATTCTGAACACTATTCGAACACAAGCCCGTCGCCTGAGAGAGGAGGGCTACACCTTAATTATCAAATGGATTCCTGCACTCGAAGGAATCACTGGAAACGAAAAGGCACACCAGGCAGCGCGCAGCAGCTCTTTCCGCACCTTTGCCTGGATCCACATTCGTTTCCGCTTCGTGGCCCCCTGAGGACGTTACGCATTCGTCGTCGCCTCATATGGATAGGGCGGGGACATGGCATCGAGCACAGCGCTATCGTCGAAGCATACTCCAGCACTTGGCCAACCCTGAGCAACTATATCGCCGCCCAGATAGCTCATTCCGGAGAGTGGAGGCAGTACTCCTTCGCCGAGCCTAGACTGGTCAGCTTCTGTCACCCGCGAAGCTGCACCTCATAAACCCGCAGGTATACCCTTCTCCTCAGTGCCCGACATGCCCGGCCAGAGGCACGGCCGAACATCTCCTGTGGAGCTGCCCTGCTTTTGACGCAGTACGGGAGAGAGCACTCAAGTCCCTGGGTGGGCTTCGACCTGCAACCCTGCAGGCATGGGTCGATCCCCCATCGCACATCGGGCCATCAGACGCTATCCGGCTCTGGCGAACTTTTCTTTCTTACTTCAAGGAAGAAGGACCAGGCCATTACTTCGCGGAGCCGACCTCGGGACGACCCTACCTCGAGGAAGAAGTGGACACCGGTCCCTCATATCTATCCCAACCTTCACCCCCACCCCCACCCATACCCTCGACCCCACCTTTAACCGCTCCCCCACCCCTACATCCATGAAGCAACTTAGTTCTGCCGCAAGGTAAACGCCTACCGTAAGCAGAAATAAAGACGTAATAAAAAAAAACGAGTTCCCATAGCTATGTGAGAGTTGAGTGGTAACCATGAGTTCCACTTGGATGCAGGTGTGGAGATGAGCGATATCGGCCGCAGGTAGGCAAGTTGCGTGGACTGTTTTCCAGGTTACGGAATGAGGATGACTATTGAGTACGTCCACTGCGGTGATATCATCCAGTTTACTACTACCGATTGATGAGGTCGAAACTAATTTTCCTTCAATAACTGAACTGGCGTTGCAGAGCAGGCATCACGTTATGCCATCTTTAGCGGGAACGCTGTTTCCTTGACTTGATGCGTCGAGTAATTCAATTCAAATGTTGCAAAAGGGTCGTATTTCCACTCGAGTTTGTAGGCGGGGGAAAAATGGTGTGTTTGGCTTGTTGTGGCAAGAAATCGCAGGCAGCATAGCTTGATAGCAGTGCGACCAGCCAGTGTGGGGTAGAAGGAATTCGCACTATTGCAGATATTGCTATTCCCGTTCATGCCATGGAAAACTCTGCACAGTCCACTGGTGCCAGCATGACGTAATAACAAGGTACAACTCTCGAACCATAAACTTCTGCTGACGCGTTTGGCACAGTGGCGAGCTTCAGCCGCGGCATGTAGTTACTGAGCTTTGTTTTGTATTTTGATCGGTAGAGAGACTAGCAAAATTCAGCTTAATTCCTGCTTACCCTATGGGTGCGGGTGCAAACCAGAAGCAGAACATGTCTTCTGGTACTTGCGAGATCGTATAGGTGAGTCGTGGCATTGTGAGACTGTTTTAACCAGAGCTTTTTCAAGATCGTATTGTAATGTTTTCCGGAAGGTTTACCAAATGACGATGCGGCTCGATTGTTTTAGGCGTGATAGTTGAAATTGTATTCGTAAGCATATGCTTAAGGGGTCCCTACCCACTGTTTTAGGTCATCAGATTAAATGTTAGATAACGCCATCGAGTGCTAATGTGGCATCAAGTGATGCCTTAGGTATATACGTACGTCGTCTTGTCAGATGATTGGTTTTACTGGACAGAGTGATTACCAACATCTGTGAGGCTGTGACGACCAGACGAGTTCAGAACTGGCTGATCATCATCAACATCATCATCATCAGCCTGACTATACCCACTGCAGGGCGACGGCGTCTCCCATATTTATCCAATTAACCCGGTTCTGTGCTAGCTGCATCCACTTGACCTCTGCGAACTTCCTAACCTCATCCGCCCACCTAACATCCTGCCGCCCCCTGCTATGCTTTCCTACCCTTGGAGTCCAGTTTGTTACCCTAAGCGACCATCGGTTATCCTCACTTCGCACTACATGTCCTGCCCATGCCCATTTCTTCTTCTTGATTTCCACTAGAATGTCAGTAACTTGAGTTATTTCTCTTACCCACTCTGCACGCTTCCTTTCTCTTATTGTTACTCCTACCATTTTTCGTTTCATAGCACTCTGCGTTGTCCTCAAATTAAGTAGAACCCTCTTGGTTAGCCTCAGCTGCAAGCTGGTTGGCTGATCAGCGGCAAGCTAAGTCTTGGCGTTGAGCATTAAGTGCCCGTCAATGCGTATTCCGGGCGTGGCGCAGTTTCCATGTCTAGTTATACACCACCTCGCGCTGCTTTGCGTGGAGCCGGTAGTATCCACTGCCAGCCACAAGGTGCTTCTATCGCACTCGCACTATGACAATGTTTGTTTGAATGAACAGCACGCGGTCATGTGATGTTAAGTGTGGCGAACATGCCTACACAAACATTTTTACGAACACTTAAACTCCGCTTTTTACAGATATGACGTGATAGCGTAGGCTATATACCAGCACAGATACAAAGTACAATATTAACTAAGCCAGCGTACCTGCGTGAATATCGCGTTAATAAATAAATTACAGGGGGATTCTAGCTTAGTCTTTAAGGGCATGACGCGACAGCTGTAATGGCTCCCTTCTCCAGCTCGTCTGGTGGTTCGTCGTACACGTGCATGTAGTTTTGATTAATTAGCAATGCCTTAACTAGCGTCACAAATATCTTGCACGTTCTCATTCCCACGCTTTCCAAAGCTGCCATGTTATCCAGCGACAATTCTTAAGATACCACGCGACATACGTACGAAGCCCCACTTGAACAAGTTGTACGAAAGGGCCTTCATATGCTAGGAGTAGAGTGCCGGAATCGACATAAAAGAACATTGGCAGATTGCTTGTTATTCCAGCTTAATTCCTACCTCAGATGAGCAATCAGAGTTTGAAGCTACTTCCAACTTTATGACATCATGTGGTACTTTTTCGTCACGCAAAATATCGATGATTCAGCGCACGATCATGTCACCTGCAAAGTATACCACCTGCCGAAGCAAGATCCGTGATTGTTCGCGCCCAGCGCAAACAACGGCGTATTTTCTGGAAAACGGAATATTTAACGCTAACGCACTCAAAAGGGAATTTTTTTTCTGAGAGAAGGAACAACAAAGTAACTGCCTGACTTCTCGGTGGCCACTTAGGCTGCGCCTTGAGGGAA
This sequence comes from Amblyomma maculatum, assembly GCA_023969395.1. Taxonomy (NCBI): domain Eukaryota; kingdom Metazoa; phylum Arthropoda; class Arachnida; order Ixodida; family Ixodidae; genus Amblyomma; species Amblyomma maculatum. The sequence goes on from JAJIZL010123191.1 coordinate 106,587, forward strand.
CAGATTGAGAAGGCAGCCATTATTATCATGTGTATACGTTTGCTGTCGGCACTGGTAACATATGAGCGATGCCAAAAAAAATATTCTATTTATTTATTTAGAGGTTGGAAAGTTATGCGGTCTATGTCGTTTAGCGTGCGGACTTAGGGTGCGAGAGACGCCTTCGTCGAAGGCTCTGGATACACTCATTGGACATCCTTCACACATGCACTGACAGTGTGCGGCACCCGTTCTTCTTGCTGTCCAGCCTTTTTGGACACAAGTATTAATCTGAGCCATCTATGGAATAGTGTAGGATACTGTTATGAAAATATTGAAAAAAAAAATGTTCAATATTTTAACGTAAATAAGTCTTTTTTACATTCACCTTTCGGTCTCATCGAGCAGTTAAAATGGCCATAGGAAGTCATGGACGGGACCGAATATGAATATAACAGTAATGTTAGCTGAGTTACCCTACCAACCTTACGAGGGATAAAATAATGTGCGATAAAACTGCATTTTTAACCATTTACCTCTGCCAAATAATAATAACAATAGTTTATTCAGGCGGAGGGAAAGGCACAGTACCTGTCACATTTGAGTCTGTGGGCACCTGAACCGTGCCATAGGGAAAGGGAGGAAGGTGGGAGAGAAGGTTAAAAGAAAAAGAGGAGCCGTAGTGGAGGGCTACGGAGTAATTTCAACCACCTGGGGATCTTTAACGTGCGCTGACGTCGCACAGCACACGGACGCCTCTCCGTTTCGCCTCCATCGAAACGCAGCCGCCGGCTGTCGGAATCGAACCAGGGTATTCCGGAACAGTAGTCGGGCATCTTAACCACTGCGCGACCACCTATTTAGAAATTTTTGATGTGTCCACCAAAACACGACTAGCGTGGAAGGTTTATTGGAGGGATTCTGATTTTGATCATCAGTATTTGGTTTGTTTCTTGGGCATTCAACTCCCAAACCAATTCTGGCTACGCCAGACGCCGTTGTGGTGGACTCCGGAAATATGAACAACCCGGGATTTTTAACGTGCACTGACATTGCACAATGCATCGGCGCCTTGCCTTTAGCCTCCATCGAAAAGACGCTGTTGGCGGATTTATTCCCGCATCCTTGGATTCAATAGCAGAGCGTCCCAACCGGGGAGCCAACATGACGGGGCTGATCACCTAGATTTGTTTACCGTCTAGTTACATCGCAGAACACACGGACGAGTGATCGAGGTTGGTAAGCGCAGTTTGTGCGCGCGAGTTTGAAAGCTGTTCTTTACAACCGAAATATACGCTTGCGCAGTGAAGTTGAACATCAAGTAAAAATTTTGCTAATTTATCCTTTTCTTTCACGTACATGTCGAAATGCTTACGTCGAAGCGACGATTCTTTAGTAGAAATTTAATAAACGCAGGAAATATGCTCATTTTGGTCACATGCATCAAAGAGTCTGTTGAGCCAAAGCATAGCCTCCTTTGGCTATGGCCAAAGTTGTAAATGTGTCGGAATGCTTTTATATACAATACCGCACATTATATTAGGTGTCGATAAAAACGTTTACAAGCGGTAAAAATGGCATCCGAAAGTGGGTGCATACTCACAGCATGCCAGAACTGGAATGCGAAATCATTGGAATCTACTTTTTCTCATTTATTTTCGAGTTTTCCCATTTTTTACCCTTCAGTCTTTCTACGCGAAGCAATTGCGAGCCCCATTAATGAAAATCCGTTTGTCTATCTATATGTTAAAAAATCACAAGCCGCTCGTAGCAAGTGGAATGGCCCGGCACTTGTTGGTTTGCGATTTAGTGACGTCACGAGACCGCATGTCATGGTCGAATTGGCAGGCGCAGCCAAAGTTGGCAGCATAATCGAGAAAAAACGATTAACCGTAGTTAGCTAATTCAATTCCATTCAATCTTTATTTTAGCGTTTTCATAAAGAAAAATGCAGCGAGTGGAGACAAAAAGCTGCTCTGTGGCAAACTTGAGTAAATCTCCACCCCCTCTACAAATCAGTGGGCTGGTTGTGCGTTGACATTTGCGCCATGGAGAGTGAACCGTCTACGTTTAGTGAGAGTGCCCCACAGGGCAGTTATAGTAATTGCGTCGACTTAGAAGCTGTCTTCTTGTTTTCGAACCAGCAATTATTTGCCACCAAATGTCTGCACAGGGAATAATGTTTTTGCATTGCCGCACATAAATGGCCTTCAGTGTGACCTTCCTTTCAGCGGAAATCGCTTACCAGATGTCGGATGACACGCCATTTGCCAACTGGGCTAGCAGGTTTTATTCGTCATTTTCTTCTTAATCCTAATTGATGCTTTACAATATTGTGTAATTGTTTTAGGATACATCGATACGAATAAAAAATAATTCCTTTACGTTCTTTGGTGTCAACAGCTGTTACTCCTTTCGTAATATATCTCCAAAAGACGGGTATCAAGCATCCCTCCTGCGGAGCTCATTTCTACACGGTTAACAATACACGTGGAGTAAGTGACTCGCTGAGGATTGCGAACTGCAGTGCCTGGCCCGAACACCTGGTAACAGGTGTTGCAATAAGCGCGTTGAAATCGCAGCGGGATGACGAAAACCTCACTTGCCGGGTAGAAAAAACAAAAACTGGAACTTTGGTGTGAAAAGTCGCGAAAAAGACGGCCTGAAATGCTTTGATAAGCGCTTGCATTCTACCAAATGCGAACACGGCCTCCAACATGCGAGCAGAGTGTACGTCTGAGCTTTATGCCTTCAAATGGTGTCTGGTCTTTTTTATCACAGTGGCGACTTCGAGCGCCTCCGCCAGTGACGTGGACCGGCAAGAAAAGATGACTACAGTGAGTTTGACACCTTGGTGTGATTAATCGACAGCTGCTTATGTTTTCTGCAGCATTGGGGAAGCAAGACTGCGGAATTCCTGCTGCATATTGCTAAGCACGAATTAAGTACGTTTTCAATAACGCACGAAAGACAGGTGCTCTTATCGAAGAGAGAACGCAAGTGTAGCTTCCTAGTTACCGACGAAAATTTTAACAGTTGCAAACTTTTCTCTCTTAAAGATCTCACGATATAAGCACCCCGCAAAAAACTATCAGCTATCACTTGGCGGGAAATGTGGTTCCGTAATTTCATTGCATTCTAAGCTTGTTTTAGCTTCACCAACACTTGTTCTGCCCAGGTATACTCTGATACCGGAACATTGTTTAGAAGCTGGGATCGCATATCAACGATTTTAGTCTTTTTAATGTTTCAGTGCTCCTTAGAGGAATGCCTCCGCGACGACTCACTAGAAGTTACGTTTGACGTTCTTGATTTCTGTATTTCGAACTTTGCCGCGGCCATAGCTGAGCTGATTGCACTGATGGCGGGAACAAATATCACACTCGCACACACTCATTCAGAGAAATGAAAACATAAGAGCGCTGTGCTGACTCTCGTATCAGAACTCAGGGTGCTTAAAAAACTTAATATTTAAAAACGTTTATAAGAATTTTCAAGCCTAAACATTCTTAACAACAGCCAATTAGGTCTACATATAGCGGGCTTCACATTCGCAGGAAGGCACAACATGAACAAAAACATTCTCATCCGAATAAATCACAACATTTTAGGGCTTCCAAGAAAGTTTATAGAAAGAAATCTTAGAGGCGCGTGTACCCTTCAACAATACGTATGGTAGAATCCTCGTAACGCGCCCCTCTCTTGAAATTGCCGACTCCTGATTTTCATCTAAGTGTGCGTGGTTTTATACGTAAGGCAATGACGACACTACTGCCTGTATAATACCGATACCTTTCGCG
>JAJIZL010123191.1:117548-141266 GCA_023969395.1 Amblyomma maculatum
TCGGCAAAAATCGAGCTGAGGTTGAAATGGATAGGCGCATGCTTGAATGCCTCATCCAGTGATGAAGGATCCACGGGAGACCAAGAAAAAAGGACGCAGGACAGCACCTGAGCAAGAAACAGCGCTGAGCGCATGGCGGCTGCGATGTCGTGCCCCGAGGATTTTTCTTTTGCAAGCGGCAGATAGGTAAGAAAAAGCGCACAGAAACCACGAAACAAACAAAAAGCACTCTTGTACACGCCGCACGCGCACACGTAAATCACTGCGGGCTGGCACGTGACGCGAACACGCATCCACACTGGGTAGGTTTCGCCGCTATGCCGCTAGGTGGCGACTGTGTTCGATCTCGATGATCAAGCAAGCGCAGATAGTTGTATCCTCAGTACCAGAGGTGCCAGGATTGAACGGAAAGCTGGAAAAGGACGTGGTGACAGTTAATCAGGACATCAGAAAGTTAAGCCTGGAGAAGCGATTAGAAGTGGTTGAGGTAAACAGGGAGGTACATAACGCAGAGTACATAGGGCTTTTCATCGAGATGGCATTCATTTTAATCGAAGGATGGGAGCAGAGATCGGCTGGCTCCTCGCAGGCAGGGCTGTAGCTTTTTTAGGGGGTCCGCGAGGACTCCGTGCACAGAGGTAGTTAGAAGTGAAGCAGAAGAAAGTGTAATAACGGAGGCTGAGCCACCAAAAATGGCAAGGAGGAGGTCGAGAAAGAAAAGTACAAAAAAGAATTTTAGCTTCAGGATCAGCGACATAAGCATACAAGGAGGTAGAAAAAGAGCGAAATGGCCAGAGATAGAACAGAAGTTGAAGGATGACAAAAAAGGTGTGTACGCTCTTTGCGAGACTCATCTCGGGGATCTAGAAGATCCGCCGTTTATATAAGGCTACGTCTGGGAAGGGTACAACAGATCGAGAGCGGAAAAAAAGGGTGGAGGGGTAGTTATGTTGATACACCAGGGAACAAACTGGCAAAGAATTAAATCATCTTGTAAAGAACATATCTGGGTATCAGGAACAATTGCCGGCATAAGAACATGGCTAGGGGTAGTTTATTCAGGAACAGGACACAAATGCAGGCAAGAAAACAAAGATCTTGTTGAATGTCTCAGTGACGATATAAGCCAGTTTGGAAACGGGGCCGATATTATTCTACTGGGGAACACGAACGGCCACATCGACGATCTGGATGGATACACGGATTGTAACGGGAAGCTAATGCTAGATTTCTGTGAGCGACATGATCTAATTATAGTAAATAGAGAAAAAAAATGTGAAGACAAAATCACGTGGGAATTCCGCGACAGGCAGACGACCATTGATTACTTTCTAATGTCGCAGGAAATTTATAGCAAGGTCACAAAAATGGAAATAGATGAAGAAGGGGAGTGTGGTCTGGAAAGCGATCATAAACGTATTAGTCTGCAGATGGGACCCTTGATGAAAAGAGAAATAGAACTTAGACAGAAAGTAGACGCAAAATTAAACGACGATCAAATAGCGCAGATAGCAGCAGACATAGAGGAAGCAATAGAGAAAAGCCCCATGAAAGACTGGGATTATGAACAGGTAGAACTACTCATAAGGAGGAAAATTAAGGAGGTTAAAGTAGCAAACCACTGGAATGGAAAGAGGAATCCACGGGGCTGGTGGAATAAGGAAATCAGGGAAGCTATTGAACAACGACGGGCTGCTTCAAGGGAACATCGAGTGGCAAAGAAAGCACAGGTATCTCAGGAGAAAACTGACCAAAATGGGAATCATATCGACAAAAGAAACTTGAGGTACAGGCCCTTGTCCAAAGTAAAATAAAACAGTCCACCGATCGCTGGATGGCTGACATACACGATGCCTCTAGAGGCGGAGCCAGAAATATCTCGAACCATATAAGCCGGCTAGGGAAGAAGAATCAAAGAAAGCAAGATCGGATTCAAGATAACGAGGGAAATTGTTTAAAGGGAGACAACGCAGTGAACTACATTACATCAGTTATAGCGAGTCATTTAAGAGCGACGATAGGGTAATCTCCGCAAATCAGGAAGCAACACAAGGTAGCAGAATATAAAGCATCTTAGAACTGACCAATCTAAACTGGAAAAAGGCAGAAAAAAATATTCCTAAAAACACATCTACAGGAATAGATGGAATTCCGATCAAGCTGATTAATGAACTCGGTCCAAAAAGTAAGGAAACGTTGTTAAAAGCTCTGAAAACAGTCATAACGAATAAGAAAATTCCGGACAGCTGGCGGCAGAGTAAAATGAATTTGATTTATAAAGGGAAAGGAGAAAGGATGCATATCAATTCCTACAGGCCGATTACCATAACATTTGTTATGTACAGGTTGGCCATGCAGGCGGTGAAATTAAAGGTGCAATCATGGGTAGAAAGTAACAAGATACTCGGACAACTTCAGAACGGCTTTAGAAATGGTAGGCGCTTAGATGATAGCCTGTTCGTGCTTATCCAATGCATAGAAATATCTAGAGTGGAAAATAGACCTTTGTATTTGACCTTCCTGGACATAAATGGGGCGTACGACAACGTAAACAGGGAACTCCTATGGAACATATTAAAAATAGAAGGTATCGGTTATGAGATAATAGAGTTCCTATGGGAAATATACCGGGATAACAAAGTAGAAATTACATGGGAAGGGATAAGAAGTACGGAAGATGTCAAAGTATGCAAAGGATTAAGACAAGGCTGTCCTCTATCACCGCTGCTGTTCATGCTTTATATCATAAACCTGGCACGGAGGATACAAGACAGTAACCTAGGTTTTAACCTGTCATATAAATTAGGTGGAAAGGCGGAAGAGCAGCGCATCCCCGGTTTGATGTATGCAGACGATATTGTGCTGCTAGCTGAGAGTCTGGAAGAATTGCAAACTCTAGTTAAGTATTGCGGAGACGAAGTGGGCGCTTTAGGCTTCAGGTTTAGCGCAGTTAAGTCGGGTCTGATGATTTTCAACGGCTCAACTGTTCAGAGTCTTGAAATACAAGGCCATGAAATACCCAGAGTAGCAGAATACAAATATCGGGGGGTATGGGTAAACGAAGGATTGGCATACATTGGAAAGCATGAGCAATCACTTAAGGCCAAAGGGCGAAGGAATGCCGGGATAATGAAGCATAAGGCATTGTGGGGATACAATAGGTATGAGGTTTTGAGGGGTATTTGGAAAGGAATTATGGTACCCTGACTTAATTTCGGAAATGCGGTTTTGTGCCTAAAATCAAAGGTACAGTCGACATTAGAAATAAATCAGCGAGCCGTTGGACGATTAGCACTAGGTGCCCACGGCAAAACCACAAATGAGGCGGTACAGGGAGATATGGGCTAGGCATCTTTCGAAGTACGGGAAGCTCAGAGTAAAATATTATATGAGGAACGCCTGAGGAAATTGGACAGCAACAGATGGGCAGCTAAAGTATTTAAGTACCTGTACTTAAAAAGCGTTGACTCCTAATGGAGGAGAAGAACTAGGAAACTAACTAGTAAGTATGCTAGTCACAAGGATGGAGAAATAAAGAGCGTTAAGCAACAGGTGAAAAACACACAAGGTAAAAATTGGGTAAATTCGATGGAGAAGAAACAGAGCGTGGAATTATACCAAAAGTGGAAAATGCACATCAGGAAGGAAGCTTTCTTTGATAACTCAAGAGGCAGTGCCCCAATTTTTGAAGCTAGATCGGGGTGCCTTAGAACACGCAGCTACAAAAAGAAATTTAACAATGAAGATGACGCATGTGCTGTATGTGGTAACTCCAGGGAAACAATTGTCTATATTATACTCGAATATAATGGTATCCACCCGGAAGTTGATGCAGGCACAGTAACTGTTCCTGAAGCTCTGGGGTTTAGAGATACCAGTGACCGGGTGAATAAACCGGCGGTAGAAACTAGCAAAAAACGACTGGAAGATTGGTGGCTTAAAAGCAGAGAAGTAACATAATGTTAGTAAGTTAGGAACAAAAATTTGAGAAATAGAATGATGGTTTAGTTAACCAATCTAAATCAATAATTAAGATATAGGGAGAAAAATGAGCATGAATGCAACTGCTACCACCCCGTTTCAAAGGGGACGATCCTATATTCCATCCATCCATCCATCCATCCATCCATCCATCCATCCATCCATCCATCCATCCATTCATCCATCGAGGCCAATAGCCTTTTTGAGTCGCTTTCAGACCGTGTAGCTATTTTATTGCTCTCCTTCCATCCTGTCGTGTAATACGCACGCAAACAATACATAAGCAGTCGCACATTAAATTTGCTCCGAATATACTTTAGGGATTCTTCATCCAAATAGAGAGACCTCATTAATGGCCAACGTATGTCCTATATCTTAATACCGTTGCGCCGCTCCAGAACCATATATAAAACAGAATATTGGCAAACTGGAGCTCTCAATGTGTCACTGGAATTTCAATTTTCAAGAAATGTCTGATTTGCGCGAGAAGGTGGGGCGGCCGTAACTTGAAAATGGGCGAATATATTTGACGCTCTCTTTCTTTTTAATGTTCTTAATGAAACAACTGGCATCCTAGAAGAGAAATACATATATCAGCCAACTTACATATCAGCCCACATTGACCATCCACTAAGAGTCGATGACTACGATTCCCGAATGAACAGATTCAAATAGAGCATTTTTTTTTTTTTCTAACGACAACGCATGACTGGAGTTGCCGACCAGTACAAACTGTAGCTGCTTCTCCCACTTATTTTCTCACCGTGTAACAAAACCACCTGCTAAAATGATTGCATCGACACGTTAATACGAGTGTTAATGTGACCTAAATAACAGTTACTGTCGTGTAGCATGAATTCTCTTAGTGTATTTTGTTGTCTATTCCCTCCTCTTGTGTCGGTCCCGTGTTGTGCATTTTATGCATGGTTTCTGTTCTGCTTCTCTTTTTATCCTGTCTTATCATATATAAATTTTGATGTATTATTTTTGTGCTGTTAAGGAGTCCTGTACTCTGGAATTTTATTTCTTCATTTTTGCTTTCCCTCTTTTTTTCTTTCCTCGGATTGGCCAAATTCGTTGTATTCTACGCGTATTGTTTTCATGATGTTCCCCCCTTACAATTACCCGGTGGAGAGCTTTTAGTATTTTGTATAAAAATAAATAAATAAATAATAAACAAATAAATAAGTAAATAAATAAATTTGGCTCATGATTGTCGTGTACAGAATGTGTCCGGACTGGCTGCGCAGCTTACGTCGAGTATAATTGCAGTGGATTAGTTGTGCCTCCTAATTAATTATCATTATTTGCTATTTGTGAATCAAAATTAAACCTTACGTTACAGCATCAAGTTTACTCCGCCCCGGTGTTGCAGTAATTGAGGCGCTCGACTGCTGTGCAAAAAAAGATGTGGGATGAATTCCCAACCGCAGCGGCTGCTTTTAGATGGGGATGAATACAAGGGTGGAAGAACGGGCTAGTTGGTAATTCATCTTGGAAATCAAACTAGCGCACTTCAAAACAAAGATATTTCTTTGTTGTGCGCTAGTTTGATTTCCAAGATGAAAACAAGGCGCCCGTGTGCTGAGGGGTGAGAGAACACGTTACAAAACCCAATGTGGTCGAAATTTCCGCAACCCTCAATTGAGGCGTACCGCATTACCTTAGTCGCTTAGGGACGTTACACCCGGTAAACAAAACCAAATGCTACAGCCCAAAGTCATATATCGTTAGACAGGCTTATGTAGAATATAATTGCGCTCGACTAACTGTAGTTGTTAATTGTATATTGCTGTTTAGATAAATGTGATTAAAGAATAATCTTTAAGCTACCGCATAAAGTCATATATCATAGGATAGCTTTCGTCGAATATAATTGCACTGGACTAACTGCAGGTTTTAGTTTATAACCAATAATTAACTGTAATTAAATACTGAACTTCGGGCTAATATGCCTTCATATATGGTTAAAAAAGACTCGACGAGTAGATACCAAGATCAAACGCTAAATCACACGAAACTGTGTAAAATAAGGCTAACGCTAAAAAAAGAAAAGAAAACAGGCAGGAGAAGTGGAACAGTAGCGTTTAATGCCTACGCATTTGCAGCATGTAGGAAAGCTTGAGTGCCCCATGTAGTAATAGCTTATGTGCGGGCCAGTCGGTGAGGCATTATGGAAGGAAACACGGACTCAAGCAGACACGGACTTTGCAGTCCTGTTTTTTCGCGTGTTCTTGTATCCGTGTTTCCTTGGGCTACTCCTATCCATGATGCCACATGCAGTTGTCTGTTTCCGAAACCACACCGCAGGTTTCTGTTAATACGAACTTATAACCGTGCTAACGCCCCGTACGAACTTCATGGCGTGTTGCCAGAGGATCGGGAACCACAGCTGTCGCACTGACATCCTTGGAATGATGTAATGCTCAAAACAACGATGCCTTATCCCTTTTCGAATTTTCATAACCATAATCCACCTGAGGACGAGCAGATGATGACTGTACCTTAAAACATCATGAGTTCTCCTGGTGTCTTGCGTAGATTCACAACTTCCACAGTGCGCAAAGATGGGGATTATGTGAAATATAGCCGTGTCAGGTTTGTCACATCATCCCTATACAGTCGATAATTTGACCGTGTTTTATTATTCTCCTGCGTGTCTACATGTCCGAAGCGAAATTGTGTTCTCGCCAATGCTTCACTCCAAGATCATTTATTTCATGTCTGTGAACTACGGAGCCTGTATATTCAATTTTTTTATATTTACTGCCTTACGAACACATTCCTCGATTATAGTAGACGGTTACGTAGACTTCGCTTTTATGTCATTCTTTTGAAATGCCTTTCGCTACCGGAGAACTTTTCAGTACGAAATTGTTTTACCACTTGCAGTTTCGCCAAAGCGAGGTGAACCTCAAGACGACCTTGCCGCTGATCGTACATATATATTAGCAGATTTCCCTTTTGGAATTCTATGCAGCAGAATAAAAAGGAAACAAAGGATGGACCGTAGTGCATCTGATTGCTGTTTTCCGCCGAAAGGCCTGAAGCGGTAGAAGACTGTGACAAGGCCCCCTTACGGTTGTCCGGATCCAGTAGGGGAACGTAAACAAGCGCATTGCGCAATGCTGTAAACGACTACACCCCAGCGACTGCCCGAGCGACTTGGGTTTTGGCCTGGACCCGTGGATTTGAAGCTTTTCCGCTTTCTAGCTCTGCGGCTGCCTACACGTTTCGGATGACCCAGGGACCATGTTCTTTCCAAAAAGACACGCCTCGAAAAAATTTTTGCGGCAGAGCTGCCACTGAGGCGCAGTCTTCAAATTATTAGGGGACAGAAGCTTGAAAAAAGGGAGGGGTTAGTGGCGGAGCGATAGCAATAAACTATTTCGTTCTCCGGACGGAAACTCCGCTGACAGCTTCGGTCGGCGAGGGGCCTGTTTATAACGCTAATATCCTCGCAAAGTCCATGCACATCGCTTGCCAGCGTTCTCTCTAGCTCGCTCTTTGGGTTCATTATTTCATTGCGTCACTGACCACTGGATACCCCGCCCTTTAAGGTTGAAACTTGAAACTACCTGATTTGGGTATTGGTACCAAAAAGAACAGGTTTATGACTACTAAATTGTGTGCATAGTTTCGCCGTAAAGCCTCTTTAGAGATGGGGCAGTCATTAAATCAGCACACCTATGAAAGGAAAGTTAATGGTTTGGAACATTGTCAAGGGATGGTAGCAGTGCCATGTACAATGATGGACCCTTTGATTTGCTTGCTGTCATAGGCACAAGTAAGCCCAATAAAAAGCCCGCAATAATGTCATGCCAGTCAGCTCATCCATTATCACGCACTCGATTGTTATCAAAGAAAAAATATCTCTTGTCTACGCTGCGCTTATTACTGTCGAGATATTGCGAGGAAGCAATCTACTAGAATTTTAAATAACATAGGAGCATTTGTACGCGAATTCAATTATTCTAGATGTATTTGGTTGGATTCCGCGTCGCGAAAAAAGTGATAAAGCCACACATCGGTGGCTTTAGGCGGAAACAAAGCAGCATTAGAAAGTTTCGATACATTGTGCTCTGCCCAAAGTCCGCTCGTTCCCTGATGGTACAGCAGAGGAAATTTGAACAAAGCCGCACTAATCTGAGCAGGGCACATGACAAGAGTGGCGTGGTAGTTCAGAAGCGACCTGGTGTCGTTCTACTTATAACTGTTTATTCTCTTTTGGCGCTCCTGTGTCTTGCGCGGGGTGTTTTGTTCGTGCTCTGGGAAATTCACACGGCTTCGAACATATATATTTGTGCTTTTAACCTTGGCGACCAGGCGCTGAGTTGCAACTTATGACCTCTGCTATCACGATCACAGTGCGAGCTGGTGCGAGACTTCGGCTACTCCTGCGAGACGAGCAATGTTACCACGGGCGACGGCTACATACTCGAAGTGGACAGGGTCGGCAGACGGGGAAAGAACGGAACTTCTTCATCAGAGGACTCCACACGCGGCATCCCTATTCTTCTGGTGCCGGGAATATTGTGCGAGTCTGGCATATGGTTCCTCAACTTCCCATCGCAAAGCCCAGGTGACTGAATGCTTGCATGCTATATAAACAGGGAAAGCAAAATATTTCACTGGGAACTTTGGGTTTAAATTATCGTAATTTCAGAAGTGGGCCATAAAACTAAGCAGCTAGGCGAATGTGACGGGGGAGAGCTTGACACGAGATCTTACGTCAAAAATTAACCCTATAAGCGAAGATAATCCTGGACTCTGAAGTCCCTTTAAGCACCCGACTTCCTTTAAAGTTCTTCGGAATAAACGTCTCAGCTACTTCTCCTCTAAGCTTGCAACCAGCTGTCGAACGCCATTATCCGTTAGCCACTATGGCGCATGCAATCAGTTTAGAATGCCCAGTCGTTACAGCATACATTGTTTGGGCTGGAAATTTTGTAACGAATTTGGCATCGCATATTTAAATAGGAGCGCTGTGGCTTTACTCATGTGCTAGGCTCTACCTGGGATTCCTTTTGTTTGGTTTTCCTGAAAACAATTTCTCAATTTTTTTTAAGTCGCCGGCATAAGGCCCAAATGCGCGGTATTAAAAGCCACAAGTAGATGCTTCCTTCTTTTTGCGGTAGGCTTCCTTCTTGCTGATCACGGTTACGACGTGTGGGCTATGAACACAAAGGAGATCGCATTCCGCTCTCGCCACCTCTACCTCAGCCAGGAAGACGACCGATACTGGCAGTGGAGGTAAGATGCCTTAATAGCACCGCGATACTAGTAAAAACAGCGCTTATTTGTGTCCTAACGATACTATCTAAGAATTGCAGCGATTTCTGTCTGCTCCCATTTCATACTTTTGAACAATTTTTATATACGGACAGCTCAAAATGTTGGCATGTCGAACGCCTTAAACTATTTCACTTTATATGATATAAGCCCGGTGTGAAGCGAAACTACAGTCCAGTATGTCTGGCTGTACAACATAAAAATCGAGAAAAATGCTGCCGTCTGTTAAACCCTCCCTGAGAGCTACCATTTCTGGCTATCGTGCCAGAGAACTTGGCTGCCCTAAGTCAGTGATGGAGTGTGTAAAAGCTGAGTGACATTATTCCTCCCACTGCTACTCGCACTGGTGCAAGAGAGTGCTTAGGAACAATTTTTATTAGACAGTTACAAATGACCAAAACTGAAAAAGTACAATGGAAGGTGCAGACGACAGTGCACATAACACAGACAGTGCGTCAAAAGAGTGCTAGGACTGACCAGATGCACATCCACGGAGAGGATGCTGGCTCTAGGAGTCCATACCACGTGGGCAGAACTCGCAGAGGCTGTGCGATCTTCTCAAATTGAAAGACTCAGTTGAAGGGGGTTACAGCGCCAGTCTATTTCGACAAGCACGTGAGAGAAATTCTCAGGATGCCCTCCACCCCATGCCAAAACACATACACCCGGAAGACAACAAAGCGCGAAAGCAAAAAAGAGCCGAGGCTCTAGAAATGACTCGGAGAAATGTCGCAAGGCCAGTTAAGCCTACGTGGACGCGGCCGGAGGTGGCAGCGGTCTTTAACGGCCGAGGTAACACCATGGCGGCGGAAAGGAACTACTAATCGCTGAAGGTGGATAAGATAAATGGCTCAACTTTAAAATACAAATAGGCGCTCAATAACACTGTTTTTGTTTTACTCATATGTTGTGCTTCATATTTTATGCTTGTCACATAAACAGATGCAACTGGATATATTCGCCGTAAGGGCCGTCATTTCCCAGTGACAAATACAGTGTTTCAAAAATAGGGCGCAAGTTTTTTAAAATGTCAGAAAGTCGTTTCTTCGTATTGCGTCTTAAAAGCTGTTGCAACCCAAGTCGCGGTCGTTATGTTCCTGTGAAACGTTGACATTAAATGTTCACCGGAATACGTTATATTTCACACCAACACGTCAACGGCGTCCAAAACTATACGTGATTGGAAAAAATCGTCTTCACAAACTGCTCAGAAACTGTATTATGTTTAAAGATCTTTTTCATTTCTATGCTGCAATAACCATTTCAGGTGTATGGTGCTGTGAGATGTTTTTTTGTTTTGTCTACTTTTCATGCCATGTTGGTCTGTTTCCGTTGCTACACTGCTAATGTCATGCTTTCTTTATGTATTCCCTCCCCTGGGTGTAGGTGAAAAAGGTCCCCTGAAGAAGCGGCAACTAGGGAAAAACGTCCCCAAGGCTAAAGCTGGCCCTAAAAAAGGATTTCTTTCGGAACTCACATGAACAAAAAAGCACATTTTATGCCATTCTTTCTTGGCTTTGAGTTAAATGTAATCATCATTTGGAACGCGTCCTCTGGGGGCCCGAAATGTTTACAAAAACTGTGTAAAAGAATGGTGAAAGAGCCATCTAGCTCATTATACGTTGCGAGCTTCCGATCTCCGCAGCTCTTTAAGCAATCATATATGGCAGTTCTAATAAGTTTGGTAACACTGCCCACTTAGAAAGGTACAAGCGGATCGGCGTATGGTAGTCTCGGGGAACCGCCCAAAGCAGAAGACGTCACTACAATTACTTTACAGACCTTCTGGTGACGAGGTTCAACCGTTCTTCTGATGCCGGTGCAGAATTGTGATAAGGGTGATGATGGTATAAGCAGAACGAGGCTTAACCGGTCGTGCATCATGGACATATTAAAGCATCGCTACAAGCTTCTCCGGTAAAGCCGGTGGTCAGCTCCTCTTTTCCCCGCAAACAAAGTGAAGACGAGGCGCTGTGACTGGATGTTACCGCTGCCATAATTTTTTTTGTCATGAGTGCCCGCGTCAGTTCAATCTTCGCGGTCAATTCCAAGCCGACAGGTGAAACCGCTGTAATAAAGTTAACATGCGTCATTCATCATTGCAGCTCACCACGAGGAAACGTAGTCCCCGTCCTATAGCGCAAGACTTCAGCCCCGTTTGCGGACATTTTTTCCTATTTCGCCAATAGGGACATTTTTTCCGAGGACATTTGCTTCGGGGATGTTTTTTCTGGGGACGTTTTTACCGAATTCCTCCCTCCCCCACTGTAATGTGGCTTGCGCTGTGCCTAAAGAAATAATTAACGGCGCCCCTCGAGCGGCTAGGATTTGGTCGCAGTAGCACCTGGGGTGGGTTGCTGCGATAGGCCACAACAGCCCGCCGTGTGCAGCCCGTAAAAGGGAGGCTGCCCGTACTCGATTCCTTCATTGCCTGTACCCATATCCTCCTTACTCCCCCTCGTCACTTTTTCAGGAGTGCTTTTAAGGACACGCAGACAACCAAAGGAGTCAAGAGCGTGCATCTGTAACAGACACGAAAACTAGCAGCATATTGTTTCTTACATTTTCTTCGAACTTGAGGGATCCGAACTCTGGCATCGTTTTTTTTTTTTTTATGTTTTCACTATGTTCTGTTCAGGGATTCGAGGCTATACAGTCAGCCTGAAGATAATCACTGAGAATTTTCGATGATCTGTGCCTGAAGCACCTTCCTCAATTAATGCGTCCTACTATCTTTTCTTTTTCGGGCAGCTTCAATGAGATTGGCTGCTATGATGTTGCTTCGTTCATCGACCTCGTCGTCAACGTCACCGGCGTGGCCAAGCTGCCGGTGCTGGCCTTCTCGCAGGGGTTCACGGCGAGCCTAGTCCTACTCTCCACGAGGCCCGAATACAACGACAAGGTTCGTCTACGAAAGGCGTGGAGTGGGGGGGGGGGGGGGGGGGGCAAACTTTACTGGCCTTTTTTACAAGAAGTTTGATTCCAGGCCTTATTGCTCTCGTTCCCCACAAATTCAGTGGAGCTTTAATTCCGGAGCCAAAATGGCGTCTCACGCCGCTCGCGCCCTGGCGACCAAGGTCTGCAGGGCCTGTCGGTTATGGCAGCTCATAAGCGCCTCCTCCAGGGCCTCCATATAGGAATAGGTGATGAAAAAATTCGAAAGGGCAGGAATTGTAAGGGCAGGCCCAGGCCATGTGGAAAACATCTCAGAATGCTGCTTCACACAGGCTATCGCAAACTCTGTGTTGAAGTGTTTCAATATTGCAAGGCACATCATTATAATTGTAAATATTCTGAAAAAGAACCTTTCGGCCTCTCTCCGGAGACCCTTATTGGCTCCGGAAATCGTAGATGAATGCAATGAGGTTCTACCTGCTTGTATCGGTAATCAGTGGTTAGGGCGATCAATTACTTTGGCGGGCGATTCGAATTCAATCTCGGAAGAAGCAGCCATGCTTCAATGGAGGAGAAATGTAAGACGCCTTTACAGTGCGACTTCAACCCACGTCATTCAACAGTGTAGGACGTCGGAATGGCACTTCTTATTGTTCGAGTCCCCTTGGAACGTGAAGCCCCCTACCACACCAGATCGACCTAACCTATCTGTCGACCGAGCGAGGTATCGAGCTGTCAGCATACAGCGTCTGATGCACAGTAATTTCGAGCGTATCACCCACATCATAAACACAGTATATTCGCTAAAGAAATGTACTCTGCACTCTGTCTGCACCCAGTATATACTACGTAAGAGGCCGATTCACCATCCACCCACAAAAAGTGAAATCAAACTGACGTGTGGTCATATTCTAACGCTCTTTGCAGCGACATGCGAATCGACGATCTGAGTAATGAATAAAATTAATTATAGCCTTTTTGCCGGTGATATTGCAGTGACTGTGGCGATGATGTGTGAGCTGGAAGTTTTGATTTACTAAAGAAAGTTTGTCAATCACCATCGGCGAGAGTATCCACGAATGATCGCCGCAGAAGCCGAGGTGAGGCGCTGCCTCCGAAAGGACCATGACGTTCGAGCCGCCGAGAGAGAAGCTCATCGCCCTGATCTAGAAAACTGTGCTTTTCGCTCGCTATAGCCAAAGGAAGATAAAAAAAAGGTGCGCGAAGAATGAGGGCGGAAAACGACGTTATAGCGTCAATTTCGAGATAATCCTTCTGGAAGCGTGTAGTCAGAATGGATTCCGCTCTGGTTCCAAAATGGTGGTTTAATGTATAGGGCTTAACGTCCCAAAGCGACTCAGGCTATGAGAGACGCTGTGGTGAAAGGTCCCAGAAATTTCGACCACGTGGGAATTTTTTAACGTACGCTGACATCGCACAGCACACGGGAGCCTTGAATTCTATGCTTGCACGGAAAAGCGGCCGCTGAGGGTGGGATTCGATTCCGCATGCTTCGCCACGCCAGTCAATCTCCATAACTACGCTACCGCAGCGGGGTCTGGTACCAAAATGACTTGATTGTACTACTACTGGAGACGTGCTGCGAGACCTTGTATATATAATTTTCCTTCTGTGTGAGTTCAGACTGCGTTTGACGTGTACCGAATCTGTGCGGAAGCGTGATGTTTCCCATCTATCCACACTGAACGGTTACAAATATCCCCTAAGCAGGCGCACCTTACATAACTCAGTGTAGAGAGTGACGGCCTCGTATCTCCGAGCATCCCGTTCGTCCAACTATGACGGTTGATGCACGACGGAAGCCATTGCGACAATACTGGAATGAATGCTTTCCTTGATTAGCACGAGATGGTCGCATCTTTGCGCTGTGGTATCAAGCAATACTGTGCCCTAAATGTACACCTGAAGTTACGCATCCTTGCGAAGACGGAATATTTGGTTAGGCCAATGAGGAAAATTGGATCTACTGCCGTTTCTCAAAGCAAGAGCACACTGTACACACATTAAAGGAACAAGGGTGAATTCATCCATTTGGGTGATATCGTAGAAGTCGACGAGCTGACACACAATCTAGTTGCTCCTGAATGCACGGACCTGAACGATCCGATCCTGATGGCCACAACCAAGACGCTCGCTTAGAAGCACCTGATACGGAACGAAGACAAATTTCTTCCGATTGCTCCCACTGCTGATGGAAAGCAGCCGCTGAGCATCCTCTACGACAAAGACGCGGAGTAGTTCTCATTCCAGCAGATTTGCGTCGGTAAGCCATGCTAAGTGAACGTCAGTGAAAAAGCAACCATCTTCACGCATGCTATGAGCTATAGCCGCAGGTCGGGCCACGGAAGCGCCCCCCCCCCCCCTCATGTTTTGTACGTAGCTAGCATGCTTTTCGCAGCGCATTGGTCATGCCCGGCCACGCAACCGCACTGTCACATTTGTTGAGTAATTCCTGCCCTGATCAGCCCTAGACTGGAATATACTTCCACGTGACGTTGTTGCAATCACTTGTCCATCAACATTTTCAATTGAGTAACTGCCATTATTAAAGATAATAGTACGTGTTTTAACGCACTCCACAAAAGTAAACGTTTTTGTTCTATACGGGTTATCAAATACACCTTATATTACACCCCCAATCTACACGGCCTTTACGGTATTGAAATGAAATAAAGAAAGATCTCCTTGAAATCATCTGCCAGTTTGGTTGGTAAGCCGACAGGATTCCTCTCTGTCAGCCTCGGAAATGCACTCGACCGACCTATAACGGCTGGTCCAGTGCCTGCGCCTGAAACCTGCTGAGACTGGAGGGACTGTGCAGGAAATCAACAAAATTTATCGAACGGAAATTGTGAATAATAAGTCCTTATTCAGTGATCAGTGAAGAAATTTGTGCGAGGTGGCCGTGAGTCAGGAATGACGTATTCTGTGCCTTTACTTCGATCGACTGCTCTGTGCCATTCTCAGCATATTCCAAAGACTCTGACCACTACAACTCAACCACAGCCATAAAAGCAGAGGATAAAGCTGTTGCATGCACAGCACAGGATAAGGTCGTTAGGTGCAGGTCTATGCAAGATAAAACAGAGCATTTGGTAAAGCCGAAACGTATACTCAAAGCTGAACTGGGAAACCTGCCATCTAAAATAATGCTCTGTATTGATAAACAATACACACTAACCCTCATCATGGATGCATCTGATGGTCTGGTTAACTGATCGGTAGGCACCCTGCAATATCCCCTGTACGATACGAATCTACAGTTGCGAAGAAAATGGTTGGAGTTCGGTGAGCTTGGCTCCAATTTTGTAAATGAAACTGTGGAGGCCGCTGAATCCCCGTCGTTACAGAAGGTCGAAAGATACATTCAGCAATATTGCATTCTGCTTGAAAGGCTCACAGTTCCCTGTATAACCAATAAGATGACTACACCGGTGAGAAGACGACAGCTTTCCCTTGGACAGAGGAATGTCATTATCTTTTATAAATTTTAGGTTGGCACGTGACAAGAAGTAATGTACTCCTATTCCAAGAATCATCCTCAAGAATTTGTGTATGCGGCATTAAGTCACATTAAAGATATCATTGGCCTCTACCTTACCAATGTGGACAAAAACTTCACATTCTATCGCGGAAAATCCAATTAAGACAGAGCGCTAGTCGATGCACCTCGTCGGTTGTAGCCACACAATCACGAAACTTTTGACGACAGGTGTAACGTCATGATTTATCACCGCACTTGCAAGTCTCTTCGTGTAATGTTCATTCGATGCCTTCTGGCACATGTAAAAAGACGTACATTGCGACCACATTCTAAGGCGCGCCTATGTACTTTGCCGTGCCGAAACTAGGACGGTTCTCGGATAGCTTCTTGAAATTATAGACTATTAGTACTGCTGGTGTGCTAGCTCTGTCTGCCTGCAGCACCGTTACGCAGAAAAACGTTGGGTACTGCAAAGTTCGACACCGCCTTGCTGGTAGTGGCTGTCTACACCTCGCTTACGACGCTCACCAGAGGTGATACATAAATCCCAGGGAACCAAAGTTTAGATGAAAAAAAAAAAGAACTTGATACCAGTTAGGCGCGAAAAAATCCCCTTCCTATCCCTTCTAATTCTTCCCACTGCAGTGACGACCTCGTGAAACACTTGTATAGACATCCCCTTTTTTTTTTTGAAAATGATCTAATGCTCTAATATCACCCACTGCAAGTCGTCCCTCATTACAATAAGGGACTGGGAAAGGAGTGCGAATTGAGGAAGTAGGGTAGTATTTGTAGAAACTAAAGTGTGCTCTGCAGTTGTACGAATGTTCGTGAGCTCTCTAAAATCATTTGCGCCAAATACCGCAAAATCAAACACGTAAACAGCTAAACTAATATTTTTTATTGCCGATTATCGCCATCGTTGGTCTTTTGTTCTTCCTTTTGTAGTTTTTAATACATTACAAGGAAGAAGGATGAGCGGTCCCAGAGAAACTCGTAGTGATTATTTTCGCTATGTTATAAATGGTGCGAAGATGGTGAAAGGGGTGGCACCGGGCCGTACAATAAATCTTCAGCATTTTTATGATGTCCTTCACATGTTTTCCAAAGAGTAAGATGGGAGCGACTCGAATTTAGTGACAACGCACGGATTATTCATCACGATAGTACTCCAGCTTACAGTACCCTTTCCGTAAAGCACTTTCTGGCTCACAGCAGGGAGCGAACGAGGGCTAGACCACGCTCTTTACTCCCTAGACAGCTGAGTGCCACTTCTATACTTGGCTGCTAAGGTGAAGTCTCATTGAAGAGATGTGATTATGAAATTGTCAAAGGAAAAGCGGCTGCACAACTGAAGGACATGACAAGTGAGGTCAGAAGCAGTGCTTGAAAGAGGGGAACATTCATCTGCAGTGGAACCTAGACAGCGGAAGGGGTTAGGCTTAAGGCGGCAGCAGCAACGATTCAAGGTCACATCAGTAAACGGTATTTATAATATCACTCTTTTTATTTATTATCGCACATGTATCTTCAAGTAGAGAAAAACACTTATCTATTTAAACTGTGGATTTAGTCAAAAGCATACAGAACATGTTTTGTGCCAAATATGTCAAGCGTCCAGAATAAGAAACTGCTTTCTTTCAGGTGGAGATTTTGATGGGTTACGGTCCAGTCGCATACATGACACATGTGGGGTATCCTCTGCGAGAGCTCATCCTTTTTGCCGACCCAATACGTGTGAGTAATACATATTTACGCGGTAGCCTGGGGGCAGTTTGTTTTTTCGAGTTCCTGCGCATAGCCTGCATTGCTATTGAATTGTACCCGCCGGGAGATGAGCGAAATTCTGTAACGAACCACTCAAAAGGACAAGAAAGACCATATGCATTATATGCACTAGCGTTGAATGTCCCGTCGGGACAAAAAAGTGGTGTATACGTATGTCATGTTTTACATTACCACCTGAGCGCGGCTGGCACACTGACGAGCCACTTGTCCCCTGCCATAGTTGGCGATACGTGACAATGTAAAGACAGTGAAATCTTGTTTCAGCTTGTAGGGGAGAGGGAGTGGCCTGAATGAGGCTGCCACTGGAAGAGCCTCCTAAAAACGAATGTAAAATTGAGAATGACTAAAAACGAATGTAAAATTGAGAATGACTAATGATAAATAAGATTGCTAGAAAAAAATTAAAGCGAGCGAGAATGACTCAGCGAAGGGCACCACGAAGTCGCTCAGTAGAGTGCTCAGCAGAGTTCGGCTAAGATTGTTTTGAGAATAAAAAATGCATGGTATAGATATACACACATCCTAATTAAATGCGACTAAGTATTTATTTATTTTTAGCCTCATATCCGATGGGGATCATAGAGTGGAGGTGGCAGGAAAAGAACGCGAAGTAAACAATGTGAAAAAGTGGCTGCACAAACAATAGATCTATAGTCTTCGCTATGAAGTCGACAATGAATTTAATAACATATACAAAACTGGCAATACTTATATAAAGCAAGTCATAGCTTTGCGAAAGTCATTTACATATTTAAGGGATATAATTTAGAATTTAACCTTCCAGTATGGAATAATTATTATTGACTCATGACCATAGTGTCAGCTCAGAAGATGTAAATAGTAGCAAAAAGAAAGCCGCTTGCAATGTTCGCACCAATATATTTACACGACTCGAGTTACAGGCCAGCTGACATCACTGCCCTGTGCGCGCGCAAAACCCCATTAGAAAGAGCGCCTCAAAGCAAACCTAACTTTGTTCTCTGAGACCCGTATTGGCATGTTCAACGCGACAGTGGAAGCCTCTCTTTCAGCGCTTACCGAATGCCTACCCACTCCAGAACCTACCCTAATTTCAACTCCGTTCCCCTGGCCACACAAAAGAAATTGCTGGCAACATCCTTGTTTAAACTAGACGAAAACATCTGCAGCACTCCTGAAGGCCGCGAAGTGTCGTGGAAACGATGTGCGCCAAGAACTTCCTTTCGACGACTGCTTTTCTTTTATAATATCTATGAAAGAACAGTTACCTTATCTAGCGTGTGAAACTCCTTTGTCGTCACGCCCTTGAAACGTGTCGTTGTTTCTTACGTCCCCGGAATAACCGAGGCCCTGAGCGCTTACTACGCGGTGTCAATTAGCCCACGTCATCCACGCTTCGACAAGAAAGCTGCATCATGCACTGGTAAAAGTAAAAAACGCTTTCCCGAAAACAAAATATACCCTCGCGTTGTACACAGCATTCCTTGTTCAAGCTGTGACTGTGTTTACATTGGTTAAAGTGCAAATTTCGAGAGATGCTAAGAAAAAACAATGTTAGAAAAAAAGTGCGCCCTAATGCTACCGCCCGAGAATGGTGCAGCGAAAGATAATAATATATACAGACCGGGGGAGGGCACAAGCGCTTGCAAGAAAGAAAAGTTTCTCCCTCGCCCCCTCCCCCATTTCACCCGGAATCATGAACCATGAAGAAACCAGCGACAGGCTCAGACGCAACGGTAGGAACGTTTTCAATTTATTTTGCTGGTTATATACTTTTACGAACGAAACAAAGATATACTGCTGACTGGACCACGGAATGCTCAACAGAATCAATCAAGTGGTGTCACTGGGCTCGGGCGCTCCGTCCGTTTCAAACCTTTTACGCATAGCCTAGGCACACGATGTAAGATCATATAGGAGGTAGTTATAAGAAAAGCAAATAAATGCAGGCAGGAGACCTAACGTCAACGGGTCATCGGGTTCTTAAGTTTGATTTAGTTTGGTTTAAGGGGCATAACGTCCCAAAGTGCCTCAGACTGTGAGCGACGCCGTAGTGGAGGGCTCCGAACCTTTCGACAACCTGGGGTTCTTTAGCGTGCACTGAAATCACAGAGGACATGGGCGCCTTGCTTTTCGCCTCCATCGAAAAGCGGCTGCCACGGCCGGGATTCGATCCCGCATGCTTGGGAGCAGTAGTTGAGCGCCCCAAACCACTGCACGACCGCGGCGGGGCATCGCGTTCGTAACTAAGCACCCACGTACATTTTACAGCTGAGCAAGCAATGCTCAATTTGTTGCTAGAACATTTTAATTGAAGAGCAAATGGGAAAGTATCCCGGATGTAACCCTACTCAAACCTATTAACATGTGCAAAAGCACTGTTTGGCATGGTTTCGCTTTTATGTTGAGCACTGAGTGATTGGCAAAGTTTTGGCTAAAGGTTATACATTTTAAATGCACAGTATAATTGGAATATGTATGTCGGTGATCCGAATACCTACTGCAAAATAGACAATAAATTGACTAGAAGATCGATGATAAACGGGAAGCGATATGGTATGACATCACCCTGAACGTTGTGTGAGAAAATATTGTGTCACAATTTTAGTTAGAGTGAGGGGGAATCGGACGTCTGTTAGTGGTGCTGTACGAGCTCGCGACGCACTACAAGCAAAAGAGGAGGTGCCCCTTGCCACAGAGATATATGTTGTGAATGCCATCATCCAATTCGACGCTTTCGTGGCTCGAGAACGGCTGGCGTCACAATTGCTATGGAAACCAGTGACGCACACCTCTTGTTCGGTTGTGACGATAATTTGAGTGTTTTCGCACTAAAATGTTCATTGGCCGACCAAGCTTAGAGTCTTAATAATATTGATGGCTAGCCAGACCACGACTCGTTGCATGTGCACGTTTGGTTCCACCATCTATTTGGGCAAGGTAAGGGAGAGAATTATTTTAGTGGTGAGAGGGGAAGGCTACAGTGCAAGAGAAGAGAGCGTATGCGGAGGAGGCCCAGGAGGAAGAGAGTCACAGTAGTTGAGCTTCTCTGGAAATATTTGTTTCCTTAGCGTCTCTGGGGTTAGGAGAAACTTTAACTTAAATCTGCGGTATAACTGAGCTTCTCGAATCGTGAAAAATGGATCAAAAGCTGGCTCGAATGTTCTGTTCATGAACGTGTTAAATTATCTGTCCCTCCCATGGCAGAGCCTCCTTCGGTGCCTTGCCCAGCCCAAAACCCGTCTATAGCATTCTCTCCAATTAAAGGTGCCACATTTTTTTGCGTTTTTCATTTTCGTTCTTAACAATACACTCGAGTACCCCGGATTCAAGTGTTACGTTTTGTAAACGCATGAATAAGGGATAATCGTTCAGTTTTCGTGCCTGTGTGCAGCGACAATTTCGAATCACTTGCTTGTCGAAGCAAGGTTTCTGTTGTGAAGCGGCGTACCCAAACCGAGTCACCGACCTTAGCGCAGGCTTCAGTAATAGAGCTAGGCTAAGGATGACGAAGAGTCAGTGGCGACGCTAAAGAATATCAACGGTGGTTCATCGCATCTAATATAGCAAGTAGCTGCATAAAGAGAGTGCAATTGTGGCAATCGCCCTGGTAGATGGTTGAAATACAGTGCGGGGTAAATAAACCAACT
Source organism: Amblyomma maculatum (assembly GCA_023969395.1). Taxonomy (NCBI): domain Eukaryota; kingdom Metazoa; phylum Arthropoda; class Arachnida; order Ixodida; family Ixodidae; genus Amblyomma; species Amblyomma maculatum. The sequence continues at coordinate 138,639 of JAJIZL010123191.1, forward strand.
GAATTTTAAGTTATGCTATAACTGAAGCAGTCAGCCTCAGCCGAAAGTTTAACACAAAACTAAAGAACGTCCTCCTAGCTGACGAGGCTCTGCCGACGGTGAAAAAGTAACCTATTAACACAGTGCTAGAAAAGTAGTAGCATGCCTAGTCTCTTTTTCCGCGTATGGCTGATATCGAGGATAACACGCTGCTGCAAAGTTGTAGGTCCACGAACATTTCAACTTCGCAAGTACGATATCATAAAGCTGGAACTCGCAACATGATCATTCGCTTCTGTTATTGTTGTTGGAGTTTTGTGCATTTCGGCAAATTTTAATACGACCTTCTCTACAGCCACGTAACTATCTTAAAGAATGTTTTTTTAACTTATATTCTTAGCGTCAATTATTACCCCTTTCCATTTGCCTTGTCACAAGAAACCCTGCTTGCAATGACAATTTAGGCTAACGCATTGCGGGAATCATTCCTTAGACCCCACATTGTATTTGTTTATTTATTCATTCCTCAAAGGTTGCCTGCGAAACATTATACTGTGCTTCCAGTCCTTTCCGGTATGCAGCGTTATCAACTGTGACAATTTACGCTCGTTCTACCGAAAAGCCGTCGCTGCAACTTAGTTTCGCAGGAAGTTTTCAAGGATGCATCCGGCAAATGTCGGAAAACAAATACGCACGTGACCTCGTATCAAAAAGTGTGACACAAGCGCCCTTTGTGCAGCATTCAGGATGACGTCATACCATTTCGCTTTCCGTTTAGCATCTATCTGCTAGTCAAGGTTAAGGCTAGTTTGCGGTAAGGATTCGAACCGACAATATATGCACCTGCGAATATATGCCATTATTTGCAAGTTTATTTGTCGATCAAGAAGTTAGGTACTGCAAGGCACTTTCACGCAAAAAAACAAATAAGCTAAAAGCAAAAAAGAAAAAAAATTGCGGAAAGGAAGGGCTGTGTTAAAGTACTATCGGGTCTATTTAAGGCGAAGCTTGAACTGCCTCATATTTATTTTAATCTTTTATCAATGGTGTTTTCGATGAGTATGTGAATATCTTAGCAGCAAATTGCTCATTTTATTTGGACATTTGCTTTGTGTCTGTATTTGTCATTTTTCCATCATCTCATAATTCAGTTTTTTGCGACAGCATATACAGCTCGTTCGATCGAAAAGCTGTCGGCTTCTAGTAGTAGTAGTAGTTGTAGGCACCACGTGTCGGAAATAATCGGGGGCTGCGTAAAAAAAATTATATCATGGCAATTTGTGTTTGTAGTTATTGATGACTGATTGGTGCATGAAAGGCGTTGACAAATTGGTGAAATCTTTCTAATTGTTTGATTAAATAAAAGAAATTAAAAACTTAGGTAAAGGGGTTCAAAGGAGTCCAAATGCTCAGAATCAAAACGACAAAGCTCGGTGATGCTAATTAAGAACATTTAGTATGTGTAATTGATGAATTGATGTGTTGAGAGGATTGAAAAACAAATGGCGCATTGAAAAGACGGGATTCAAAATGTCAGAAGGCTCAGAATGAAAAGCCAATGCTTGATGATGCCAATAAAGGAAATTTAAAGCGTGTAATTGTTAATTAGTATATGAAATACCAGAAGAAATGAAAAATTATAAAAAGGGAATGAAAGGTGTGAAAATGATCTGAATTATTTGCCAATGCTTGATCATGGTTATTAAGAAAATTTAAAGAGTACGAGAATCAAATATCTATTTGAAGAAATAATTAAGAATGTAAAATTGGGAAAAGGAGGATTGAAAAGTTTCACAATGAGCGCTTGATGAGGCTATTTAAGAAAATTTAGAGTGTGTAATTGATCAAGCAATTCAATAAAGTGATTAAACTGCGTTCCAATGTGTTTTACTGCTTATAAGACAGCCAATGCTTGCTCATGCTATGCATCGATGCATGAAATGCTTAAATTACAAGAAAACTAGAAACAAAGGTGCATGAAATGAGAGAACATCGCGCGTGAAACGCTATCGCGCCATGCCCTTGTCGGCGCAGCTTGAGTGCCCCCCGGCATTACGCAACCAGTGTACTTAGCTGAACGCGCACTAGTACCGGTGGCATCGTCGCCCGGTGGGCTATTATGAAAATGCATAAAAAATTAAAAACAGAAAACATTGCCAATATATATGAAATGCTTGCACGTCATACCCTTAACAGCGGAGTAGGTGTCCCACTTATTTTTTCCCTTTTCGGCCTTTCTGTAAATTTCTGCGGACGTTGTTAGTGATGGCATTCAAAACATGGCTAAGCGGAATTGCCATCCGACATATAGGTCTTTCGGCGATCATAAGCACATGAGATATTGATAATAAACATCAGAGCCGCCATAGTGCGCGTTTTTGTATGTATATACGAACACAATAAATTCTCTTTATGTGTCCCAGTGAGATGCATGTAGTGCTTTATTAGAAGCGCCCCCCCCCCTTTTAATTGTTTTGCCCTCTCTGCGGAATCATGTATTTGAGCTTATTTTGTATAAGTACCTTACAGTGTTTTGTATAGTGCTAATAGTATGTGGGTAATGGGGGTTTTTGTATGTATGTATGTGTGCATGCATGTATGCATGTATGTATGTATGTATGTATGTATGTATGTATGTATGTATGTATG
>JAJIZL010123191.1:141276-168244 GCA_023969395.1 Amblyomma maculatum
CCCCCCCCCCCCCCCCCCCCCCCCCCCCCCCCCACCCCGCCCCCCCAAAAAAACACTGCATCACGAAAATACACAAAGCAATGATCTATAGTTTCTGGCTGCTGACGAAGGCGGCAGTCCGCTGACCATGGAACAAAAATCTCTTTTGCATGATGCCGCGTTTTGACAGGTAAGGTTGACGTGCGAAATTTAAAAAGGAAAGCCTTTGCGGCTGATTGTGCATACATCCAATTCACCCGCTTTATTACACTAAATGCACTATTGTCTAGAAAGCGGAGGTAAGGCTGCCAATACATCGGTACAGGAAATAACGTCTCAATCAGAACTTTTGTCATCTGTCTTCTTGGTAGACCCTATAGGTATTCCAAGGAAACCATACTGTGAGGAAATGGAATGTATCGGCAACTTCCTCGAGTACATCCTACAAAGCCCTCTCACTCTTACGACCAGTGGGCGCGAACAATAGATGAAAATGGGCACTTAATCGTCTATTAAACACAGCTAGGAGGGAGGGATGACTTGAAACTTTTAAACAAGCTGATGAACAAATAAGAGCTGAAGACCAGCTCCACCAGCCTCCAGAGGGAGAAACAAATTGTCTGGATGCATAGGCTCCCATTGATAGCGCCACACAAAAGTAGCGAAAATTCTATGAATGAACTGTATTTTGTTCCTTGCACAACGCAACACCTACATGACATAGATAAGCTTCGAAATCAACAAAACATCGCAAACTTCTGCCTGCATAAATAGAGGCAGCTTCCTACCCATCCAATCCTGGGTTTGTCGCCTAACGGATGAGGTCTGAGAATCCCAGTGAGACTCCCTATTGTGACACTGATGCAAGAGAACCCCCAATACTGTAAGTAGTCGCAATCCCACCTAATAAAGGCAACAAAATTATGTTTTGTACCCCAGTGACCTAGCCAGAACCCCTTTGATTTATTAAGTTTAAAAGACGCACCAGCACAATTACAAAAAAGCTCATTTATGCGCAAAACCTCGGAAGAGCCGTTACCGCTGTTTCAGTCAATCTCTGCATTCGCACTGAGGCTGGCAGCAAGGTCTTGGTGGGTGTCTTAGTATTTGAGGACTTGCCTGCTGACCTCGTCTTGGGTGTGGACAACCTCATGTACGGGATAGGTGGCTCTATCGATCCAGAACGGTAAAGTGCAGCTCCGTTCGTGCCGTACCTCCTCTCGCCCGCCCGTGGACGAGCATCCTAAAGGTTAAGCTGATCGCATGCAACACCAACAGGAAACGGTACATCACCCAAAGAAAGCCTGTGTCTCGAGAGCGGGTAAGTGGAACAGTGAAATGGCCTAACAGGATAGGCTCTACGACTTCATCAACCGCACCGACACTGGCGAGGATATTTTTGTTCACCACACCGCGTTACAAACCTCCCGTAAACTTCATCGCATCCGGAAAGGGCAGGACGTTCAATACGAAGGGATTCCAGGAGAAAAAAGGCCTCACTGCTGCCACTGTCTGTGCTAGACGTCACGTCCGCACAGAAACGTCGCAGCTTCTTCAGGAAGAACGAGCCCACACCTACCGGCGTACTCAGGGACGCTGTGCACGAACGATGGTAGCAGCAACAAGTACTGCAGTGCAGCTTTTTAAATTTCTTTCAACACTGTGGATGCCTCAATTGAGGCTTCCGCCTGGGGGTGCAAGTGTGCGTCGCCTCAACCCTTTGGTGACGTCGGTCTGGCTCCTCGGCAGTTCCATGCTGCTGTATGCCGCTGGACAGGAGGCTGTGCCCTGACGAGTCAGGCTCTGCACCTGGGGCAGTGGTCGTTGCTGCCGGGGTGAAGGCGCGAAGTTCGAAAGCTGGAATCGTGGTGCGCCGCTTGATTCAGGCAGCGTCGGCGCCCTCGGATTGTCAACCAGGGCAGGAGGCAGGGCTCGTTCATCTTCTCCAGTCAGGGCTGAACAGGTTTCTAGAGTACGGTAAAGCCCAGACGGCGGCGGAAGAGGTCAGAGTGCGCTGGTAACTACTCACCCTCTCGTTCATGAGGTATTCTAGCGCGAATGCGAGCTGCTCCATGAACGAACTAGAATTCGAGCTTTTCCGGGCACCACGTACGCCTGCGCAGCCATTGGGCTGGTAGACTAAACATCACCTTCGCCGCTCCCCGCCGCCTGAACGCAGACAGCGTGGGCCATGCGCCCGGAGTGCCCGTGTTATAATTAAGGCCAGTCGGCGGGCTAGGTTCCTCTGAACGTGCTCAGCACAGGCTTCCCGTACAGGAACACTGCCGGCTTGTGCATTGACACACGCCGTATAAACACAAGACCTATCGTGACCTTGCGGTTTACATTAGGCGACTTCGCCTACCTTCCGCACTCGTAACATCGTGGAAAGGAATGCCTTCCCTTGCATCTGCTCACGCGCGAACTCGCGCGTCTGGCGTTCCTACATCAACAGCTCGGATGCGAACTGTGCAGGCGAGAACCGCGTTTGGGGACTGCATGTGCGCTCTCACACGTGCGGCCTCAACAATTTCGCAAGCTGCGCCTGTTATGGCGATGCCGGTAGAGACTGCTCACGGCATTGCCCGCTCGCTCTCCTGAACAAGGGGAGTTCCGGCTTCCACGGCATCTCACTGGAAATACTGCTTCAGCTCTCCCAAGTGAATGGGTCCGCTTATTCGGCCCGACTTCGGGTCATACAGTCGGTAAATCAGCCGCAACTTTTTCTCTGCAATCACAAATTGCCTGACCCATCGGAGCGCAATACCGGCTGCGAATCCCACGGATGCATTGCTGACAACATGATTTCGCTTCAGAACCGTGTCTCCCAACTAGAACTCAAGTTCCCTGTGAGCTTGGGCGTAGCTCGCCTTCTGGTTTGCCCTTGCCTTCTCACGGCTGCGGCTCGCCTCTTTAACGGCACTGGCCAAACGCTCTCGCAATCGCTGTGCGTAGTCATCGACATTGGTCTCGACATTGCGGACATCATCGTACCTATGGGTTAGGACCGTGTCCGTGGCGTGTTCAGCTCCCTGTCAAACATGAGAAAAACCGGCGAGAAGCCGGTTGAGCGATTTACACTCGTGAGCAGAGCGAAGGATATGGCGTCTAAATGCTCATCTAATCATTATGCGACCGCGCATATGCGCCCAGGAGCGGCTTGATGTCCCGATTGCGGCACTCGCTCACGTTGGACTGGGGATAATAGCACGTGGTTTTCTGCTCCTGTACACCCATTGCCGCGCACGTATCACGAAACACCTTGGACGTAAAATACGTGGCGTTGGCGGTTATCAGTCGCTCTGGAAAGCCAAAATGACAAAACACCTCCGACAGCTTTCCCAAGATCTTCCGGGCAGCAGCTTTCCGCAGCGGGTACAGTTCAGCCAAAGTGCTGAAATGGCACGTAACGACGAGCACGTATTTGTATCCCTTTTTGCTGCGCGGCAGCGGCCCCATCAAATCGCACGCCAGGATCTCTCATGGTTTCGTGCTTATGATGGGCTGGAGGAAGCCAGGTGGCTTGTAACCTCAAGGCTTTCTCTCTTGGCAGATGTGGCATGTTCACACGTATCGACATACGTCAGCCTTCATTCTGCCATGTCTTTGGGGCGCTCCCGTGATTGTCGACGTCATGATAGTTCCGCACAGCGGCACGGCGCAGTTAGCGCGGAATCACGACTTTAAAGCACTCACTGGAGGCTTCATTGTCTGGCACGTATTTTAGAAAGGCTCCTTCATGGTCCAGCAGGAAGTTCTCCAACTCACTAGTAGAACTACCAGATAGACTAGAGCACCCGTCTCTTCACTATGACAATTGATTAGCTCCTGAGAGCACGATTCTTCCTGCTGAGCTCTAAGCTCTTCTCTGCTGAACGCAACTTCGAGGGGGACCACCACAGCCTCCACAAAGCGCCCGTGCTTTCAGGGCTCCGCAGGCGGCGCACTCCCCGCTGAGCGTTCCCTCCGCAGGGGGGAGACAGCTGCCCTTCCGCCTCCTCCTCGTCTTCGCCTGCCGGTCGGGTGTCAGTGACCGGCGCCCGTGACAGCGCGTCCGCGACTGCATTGACAGTCCTTTTTCGGTAGCGCGCTTCGAACTCGAAGCGTTGAAGTGTCAGGGCTCACCGCGCTAGGCGACCGCTTGGCTCGCGCAGGCGTTTCAGCCATGTTAAGGCCATGTGGTGGGTCTCGAAGATGAACCTTGTTCCTTCTACGTACATTTTGAACCATTGAAAGCGTTTCAGTTCAGTCGTTCAGTCGTGTCCGACTCTTCGTGACCCTATAAACCATGTCACGCCACGCTTTCCGGTCTCTCACTATCTTCCTAACATCACGCAACTTCATCTGCAGTGCCTCGAGGATGCCATCTAACCATCGTCTTCACTGCCTACCCCTTCTCCGGCGACCCTCAACCTTTCCCAACATCAAATCTTTCTCCAGCGACTCCTCTCTTCTCATCAGATGACCAAAGTAGCTGAGCTTTAACTTTAGAATTTGACACTCCAATGAGCAGTCAGGGTTTATGGCCGACGATATTGACTGATTTGATCTTCTGGCAGTCCAAGGAACTATCAAGAGTCTTCGCCAGCACCACAATTCAAGCGCGTCAATTCTTGGCGGTCAGTCTTTTTCACAGTCCAACTCTCGCATCCATACACCACAAATGGAAAGACCATAGCACGAGTTATACGAATCTTGGTTGGCAGACTAATGTCTCTGCTCTTTACTAGGCGGTCAAGGCTAACCATTGCTCTCTTTCCCATAAGCAGGCGACTCCTAATTTCATGGCTACAGTCTCCTTCCGAGGTAATCTTGGAGCCCAAAAAGAGAAAATCTGTCACAGCTTCCACTTCTTGTCCATTGATGCTAAGGACTTGATAGCGCAAGACGCCATGATCTTTGTCTTTTTATTGTTCAATATAAGCCCAAACTTCTAACTCTCTTCTTGTACGCGCAAAAGAAGTCTCATGAGTTCCACTTCACTTTCTGCCATTAAAGTGGTATCATCCGCATATTTAAGGTTGTTGATACGTTTTACAGCAATCATCACTCCAGCTGAAGACTCGTCCAGACCGGCCTTCCTCATGATGCACTCTGCATATAGGTTAAATAAGCAGGGCGACAGTATGCAGCCTTGCCTCTCTCCTTTCTCAATCGGAAACCAATCAGTAAGACCATGCCCAGTTCTGACTGTGGCCTCAGGTCCTTCATATAGGTTCCTGAGGAGACAGATGAGGTGAATTGGAACTCCCATCTCTTGGAGAGCTTGCCACAATCTGCTGTGATCTACGCAGTCAAACGCTTTCGCATAATCAATAAAGCAGAAGTAAATGGGTTTCTGGAACTCTCTTGCTTTTTCCATGATCCAGCGAAGGTTGGCAATTTGGTCTCTAGTCCCTCTGCCCTTGCGAAACCCAGCTTGCACGTTCGGAAGCTCCCGAGCCACACACTGCTGCAGCCTTCCTTGGAGGACTTTCAACATCACCTTGCTAGCATGCGAAATAAGCGCGATCGTGCGGTAGTTGAAACAATCTTTGGCGCTGCCTTTCTTTGGAATAAGGATGTAAACTGACCTCCTACAATCCTGTGGCCACTGCAGGGTTGTCCAAATCTTCTGACATAATGTATGCGGAATGTTAACAGCATCATGGTTGAGGTTTTGAAGCAACTCAGCTGGAATGCCATCAATTCCGCTAGCTTTGTTCTTAGCAAGGCTGGCTAAGGCCCATTCAACTTCACTCTTCAGGATGCCCGGCTCGAGATCAGTAATCACAACCGTCTTATATTGGGTTTAAACATTTGAGTCCTTCTTGTACAGTTCCTGCCACCTCTTCTTTATCTCTGAGGCTTCAGTGAGGTCCTTGCCTCGTTTGTCCTTTATCACGCCCAGCTCAGAAGCTTCCTTTGACATCTTTGATTGTCTTATACAGAGCTCCTGTGTTCCTTAATTGGCTGTTGTCCTCAACTGATTGGCACTGTATGTTCAGGAAGGCATTCTTATCTCTGCTTGCTATTTTCTGAAAATCCGCATTGAGAACCTTGTATCTTTCTCTTTCCCAAATAACTTTTGTCATCCTCCTTTCCTCAGCTATTTGCAAAGCCTCTTCAGATAACCAGTTTGCTTTCTTGAATTTCTTTTGCTTTGGAACTACCTTAGTAGCAACTTCTTGTATTATATCACGATCATCAGTCCACATCTCTTCGGGCTCTCTGTCTTCTAGATCTAATTCTTTAAATCGATTCCTCACTTCCACAGCATATTCTAATGGAATTTGATCCAGATCATACCTGAAAGGCCTTCTAGGTTTCTGCGTTTTCCCCAATCGAAGCCTAATTTTGGCAACAAGAAGCTGATGATCGGTGCCACAATCGGCCCCAGGCCTTGTTTTTATTGCTTGTATAGCGCTTCTCCATCTCTGTCGGCAAAAAATATAATCAATCTGATTCCTGTACAGACCGTCCGGTGAAGTCCATGTGTACATGCGCCTCTTGTGCTGTTGAAAAGGAGTATTCGCTATAGCCAGGTTGCTTTCATTACAAAACTCTACTAGCCTCTGCCCAGCTTCATTTGGCTCCCCAAGACCGAACTTGCCTATAATTCCGAATATTGCTTCACTCCCGACCTTAGCATTCCAATCTCTTATGAGAAAAAGGACGTCTGATGATGGGGTGCGGTCTAAAAGGCATTGTAGGTCCGCATAAAATCTATCAACGTCAGCTTCTTCAGCAGTAGTGGTCGGTGCATAGACTTGGATAACTGTTATGTTGAAAGGGTCACCTTGGATCCGAAATGAAATCATTCGGTCGTTTTTGGGGTTGTGCCCTAGCACTGCTTTGCCCATTATTCTGTTTACTATGAGAGCGACCCCATTTCTTCTCTTGGATTCGTGCCCACAATAAAAGACATAATGGTCGCCGGAGTTAAATTCTCCCATTCCGGTCCACTTGAGCTCGCTGATACCCAAGATATCAATGTTCAATCTGTCCATTTCTCGCTTGACGACATCCAGTTTACCTTGCGTCATAGATCTTACATTCCATGTTGCTATGTGATATATCTCCTTGAAACATCGGACTTTCCGGTCGCTTCCCGACACATCCACAACTGAGCGTCCTTTTGGCTTTAGCCCAGCCGCTTCATTCGTCCTGGAGCTACTAGGAATCGCCCTTTGTTCATCCCCAGTAACTTGTGGGACGCCTTCCAACCTGGGGGGCTCATCTTCCGGCGCCATATCTTTAATGGTACTGTGACTGGCCATAGGGTTTTCTTGGCAGGAAATACTGGAGTAGGTTGCCATTACCTTCTCCAGTGAATCACATTTTGTCACAACTCTCTGCCGTGACCTGTCTATCTTGGGTGGCCCTACACAGCAGAGCTCACGACTTCATCGAGTTTCGCAAGCCCCTTCGCCACGATAAGGCAGTGATCCATGAAGGGGATTGAAGAGCGTAGATAATGGCTAAGCATTGCTTTTCCGTTGCTGAGTAATTGCGTTCTGCCGGCGAGAGCGCATGGCTCACAAACGACACTGGTCGCAGCTGATCCCCGTCCATCTGGAGGAGTACAGAGCCCATTCCGATATCACAGGCACCGGTCTGGATAACGAATGACTTGTTTAGGTCAGGCAGTTTCATAGCTACGGTCTCAGCGATGACGTGCGAGAGCTGGCGAAAGCACCTTTCCTACTCATCTCCCCATTCCCAACGGAAAGACTTTCTTAGCAATTGTGTCAAGGCGCTTGCAGTCGCACACAGTTAGGAATGAACTGTCGGTAGTATCTCACCATACCGAGATATCGGTAAACAGCGCTGACATCTGTAGGTGTAGGAAACTCTTGGATCGCCCGAAGTTTTTCTTAATCAGGAGACACCTGCCCCCGTTCAACTCGATGTCGAAGTAAGCTCATCTGAGTCTGGCATATCTGCGCCTTTGCGGAATGAGCGTGAGGCCAGCGGACCTGAGCTTTCCCAGAACTTCTCTGAGCTGATCGAAGTGCTCCTCGAATGTGTGGGAATAGTCGATCAGATCGTCCAGGTAGGCGAGGGCTGTCGCCGAGAACGCGGTTCATCAGCCTCTGGAATGTTATCCGAGCGCTGGACAATCCACAGGGCATTCTCTTGAAGTAGAAAAGTCTTCTGGGACATGAGAACGCCGTTTTGTACTCATCGTCTGGTCGCATTTCGACCAGCAGGTACCCCTTGCTTGCGCCAAGTATCGAAAAGAACTTAGCGCCGCCGAGATTGGAAACAATCTCATTTATTCTCGGGAAGGGGTATGCATCTTTCTCCGTGACCTCGTTCAGACGCCGATAGTCCACGCACAAGCGCCAAGAGAGATCTTTCTTTGGCACCAGCGCCACTAAGAACCCACAGGGACTTTCAGAACGGCATATAAGACTAGAATCGAGCAACCCCTGGAGCGCCTCATCGATCGCTTGCCTAAGCAGCGCTGACGGGCCTTGGGTTACATTTCCAGGGCAGCGCGTCACGCGTTTCTATGCGGTGCTGCACCAGAGTGGTGCATCACGGCTGGTCTGTGAACATCTCGTCAAAGTTGTGTAGCAACGACAAGAGTCAGTCACATTGGTGCTCTGTCAGCGCACCAGCATCGGCCAGCAATCTCTATATATTGTTTTCCGATTGCGGATGAAAATTGTGTTGACAGGCCGCCGCTACCGATCGCGACAGCTGAAAACCCACTGTCTCTTTCGCCGCCGGCAGTAGCCAGGTTTGTATGCGTTTTCTCTTCCGACTGCGGAGAGGGAGCATTGAGACGGGCCGCCGTAACCAAGCTCGGTTGGCGGGGCGAGAAGCGCTCATGGGAGGTATGCCACCCATCGGCGAGCGGATCGACAGTGCGCGTTAACAACGATTGCGTTGTAACCCGCGAGTCGGCGAATGACCTGGGCGGGGCACATGGGCTGTCCTGATAACCCCCATTGGTGATGTCTATAACCAGTCCCGTTTTAGCCAAGAACTCTCGACCTAGGATAATTGGTGCTGTCAGGCCAAGCAGGTGAACAAAACGCATTCTGCGTACACGCTTATCCCAGCGCACTACGAGGCGAATGTCGCCGCAGGAGGAGCGCACCTCACCGCTAGCGAGCAGGAGGGGCGTTCTTCGCTGTCGCATTCGAACGGATCGACGTCGGAGCTGAGAAAAGACCGCGTCTCCAATCAGCGTAATGCTTGCACCCGTGTCCAGCAGCGTCTTAGATGTAGCTCCCGCTACGGTGAGGTCAACGAAAGGCGCTGGCGCGTTAGTTGACTCTCCAACCTTGAATGAAGACGTGACGGGTACAGGCTCACGAGCATTTTCAGCCTCTGCCGGCGCTGCTACCGGCGGCCTGCCTCATTTACCGATTTCTAGGGCAGTTTATGGCTATGTGACCGTTTTGGCCGCAGCTAAAGCAGCGCACACATCTTCATGCTTGTTGCTGCGACGCTCGGCGATTTTCAGAGGCACCCCGACCGGCTGGCCGTATGCGGCCCTCCGTGCGTTCTGAGTAGGTGCGGATTTTCGCGGCTGAACCCCGCTGAACTCACGGCGGTTAAAATCAGCACTGCGCAACCGGTACCCATATGGATCTAGGGTGCCATCCGATACTTCGAGCGGCAACGGCTCACTCGTGAACCCACTTGCCTCAGGAGTGCACTCACTCTTTACCGTTGGGAGACCGCTCCAGGCACACCTCGGCTCTAAGGATTCTCGAGCCGGTCGCGGAGGCCAGTATTTACGGGCCGCAGAAATCTGAGCCTGAACTCTACGAGCTTCAATAGCAAGCATGTTCAGATCGCTGCATCGGCAGCTACCCAAGTAAATAGCAAAGGTGGGGTGGCACTATCGGAGGCCTCGTTCCACTTGCGCCTCTCCCTCGCCGCCACGGCGTATCCAGGATGGGAAATGCCACAGAGAGCCGGTGATGTATGACTTCCCACGATATATATTATATATATACCAGTCGACTAGGTGTCGCGATTACACCCCTTAGAGCTACCACTACTGTCAAAATGTTAGCCTGCCCGTTTGGTACAGAGAGTTTGGAGTGGTGGCAGAAAATTTGGCACAATATGGAGCACAAAATTACTCAAGAACTAGCCTGTCTGAGGAATTCGCACCTATGACCTTTGGTCCTCGAACCCATAATGACGGCGACCTTCGGAGGGCCGTGGCGGCCGAACCAGCGATCGCAGAGGAACTCCACTTTGTTGGAGAGGTACGAAACTATCTGTTTGAAGAAATTGAATCAATGCTTGCAACGAATGATCCTGAGCAACATAGGCATCACGATAACACTTTGGAAGTGGATTGAGAATTCAAGCGTGCCAGCCGAGAATCTGAAACTGAGGAGCAGCGTGCTGCTCGACTCGAAAGAGATCGCGTGAGGAAAAGCTGTAACCGCCAAGAAGCTTAAGGGGTAATGGTGTGTTGATAAAGTGGGATTGGGTGATAAATCGAATGTTCTCTCAGTGTTTAAATAGTTTGGGGTAGCATTGTGAGCAGCAGCGGTGAAATGAGTGATGCAACAAGTTTAGTAACATTGTTTATTGGGGTGTGTGTAAAGCGCGATTGAAAACGCTGAGCCGACCCTTTTCAGTCGGACGCCGAATCAGCTGTGGGCTTTCATGATTTTTTTTAACAATCTGGTATATTCTGAAGTAATCTCTGGCATCGGTGGTAGCGGATTAGTGAGCGTTTCAGGCGTGAAGGACGGTGGTTTGACTGTTTAGTTGTTTGTAGCCCTTGTTTAAACTTACAGATCTTATCTGGGGAGCAGTCTACCCTACAGACACAATGCTGAGATACTTTCAGCCTAATACGCCGTTTAGAAAGTGCTGATTAAAGCTTTTCGGGACTGCTTTCAAACAAGCCAGCACCACAATTTGTCCTTTTCTTTTAGCATAAAAATAAAACACATCCGCTCAAATTTTGTTTTCATGCGAACTTTATTCCTTTTCACTACCCGTGATACTCATGATTCGGCGTTGTATGATTTTAAGGCTTCCGGCCTTGTAGCTGTGCAGACTACAGCTGGCGACCAGGCGTGCGGTTGATCCGCATGAGGTACAAGAGTGCAGTTGCACACTCCCGCAAATTCCGTTATACAACTTGCTCCTGCGACTTAATTCCCTTGGTCATAAGTCACGAAGCCAAATAATTTTCATCTCAGCCGCAAATTCGGGCCGCTACGGCACCATTCACGGTCGAAGGGCATTTAAATGCTGGGAAATAATTTATTAATGCAGCAAGAAATATCTCATAGCATTTCGAGGCCCTTTAGTATTTAGTTATGGCCATGGCAACATCATTTTGTAGCTGAGACGAAAATCCTTTGGCTCTAAGACTTTTCACCAAAACTGTCCACCCATCGGCCACGCAACATCTAGGATGGGCAACCAAATATTATAATATCAATTCCAATTTACTGTTAGGCTTCGACTGCTATAAATTATAGGAGGCCGTATTTTGGTTTTCAAATGTATGCATCATATACTTTGTCGGCTTTTTATTAAAGCCTTATGTCTCATTTAACACAGAGCGCATCTCCAGAAGTAGTGATACCGAAAGCACGAGACATGACGCCATATGTCCAAAATTCTTATCGTCATCAAGTATAAGATGTGAGGGTGTGTGATATTTGTAACGAGAGCTAACACAGACCGGTGATCACCCTTGACTCGCTGGTGTCACACATGCCGATGCGGCAGTCTTCGTTGAGCCACCGAAATGGCGAGTGGGACAATACAATACCCATTATCGTTTCTGGCGCGATATTTTCTCGTAGGTCATCGCTAACCGGCCTCCATGTGAGGCAAGTTTTGTCCAATTTCAAGTCAGAATCATTGGGCAGCACTTCCTCCTGCAGCATTCTGGGTGCTGCCATGCCATTTCGCAGGCATGCATCTGCTAGTTTAGCTAGTGGAAAAGATTTGAAGCTATAATTGTGCCTGTAATTGAAGGCCCCAATCACCTCAGTATTCCCCGTGACCTATCGCAGCGGGCTTTTTCAGAGGAGGAATAGCGGCGGAGGAGAGGAGAGTAGGAGGAGTAAAGGAGAGGGCACTGCCATTTAGAAAGAGAGAGAAACTGAGAACTGAACGGCAGAGAGGTTAACTAGGTGATGCCAAGTAGGTTACTTTCTACGGGGTTAGAGGAAAAAAGGAAGAAAAGGGAGAGAAATAGCGGCAAAGAAATCAGCTTTCCCCTTGTCCGTAGGTACGTGATGCCAAGTAGGTTACTTTCCACAGGGTAGAGGAAAAAATGAAGAAAAGGGAGAGAAATAGCGTCAAAGAAATCAGCTTTCCCTTTGTTCGTAGACCATGTTGGCGGGACTGAGGGCGCACAGTTAGCTTATCGTCGGTACACGATATTTTGGCGCCGATATTTTGGCGCCGTTGATCTTCTTGTATAACGTGAAGTATTTTCGTGTATTTATCTTCGAGTTAATGATGGGTAAGACATATCCTGTGTATAGATAACGACGTGGTTTTGGCTACGGCCGCTAAGTTATTTATAATTAAATATTTTTTCCTCATCGGTTTTTTTCTCGATTTCAGCAGTCGACAGATGACTGCAATGACGCAGTCAAGTCTAGGTCACGCGCGGCATGAAAACATACCTATATAATCGCTAACTGTTCAGTTTTTGTGATTCCTGTTCTTGAGGTAAGCTAGCTTTGGCGTTGTAGCGAGCTCAAGCGAGACCGGAACGACTACATCGCTGTTTCGTTATGCCTCACGTGACCTGTGCTTGATTGCGACGTCACAGGCATCTCTCGTCTGCTGAAACCGAAACAGATGAGAAAAGAAATTTGATCACAAATTATTCAGTGGTCGTAGACGAACATAACGTGGTGATCCGTGTACTGTAATGTCTTCGGCATCATTACAAAGGAAAAAACGCGAACATTAGGTGTCTAGACTTCTTTAAAAACTTCAGGAGCGCCTTCACCGCTTTTCATTGTGATTAGGGTTTTGTGCAATTTCCCAGAATATTTGCTTCTGTAAGAAAATGAGTATCCAAGGAGCGCAGCAACCAGGAATGCCCGGTTGAGCTCAAACCGAGGGCAGTCACAAAGTATTTGAGCTGTGCGCTGTCTGCAAAGCAGAAAGAGTACACATGGCTTCACGCAACCGGTCGCATGTTGGCGCGGATAAGACTCACTATGTACCGGCTCTGGAGGAAACATGGGAATCTGGCATCGCTGTGCCAGCGAGCTTTCGCCCCCTTACACGTAAGGGGTCCTAAGCGCCTCGATTTTTCTTTGCTCGCTTCCTCATATCTTTCCTATCTCGAAGCATCGGTGCCACTCTGCAGTGGGGGAGATGCAATGAGGATAATCAGGTAATAAATGATTGCCGGATTACTTTCTCGGTAGCACGAAATGCTAGCGCAACACTTCAGGCATCTACGTTCACGGCTCACCCCAGCGCTGCAAATCAGCAAACTGTTCGAGCTGTATGCGTTTTAGGTGACCATGAGGGAATGCGGGAGGCCAACCAAACGCTAGCGCTCCACGTTAACCAGTGCCAACCGTGATAGTATAGTCACACAGGCTGCCTTGCAGTAGCCCATTGGTTGCGCCAAAGACAACGCCGCTGCTGCTAAGATTGGGCGTGTAAAGGGGAGCCGCAGCAGGTGACAATCCTTGGCGATGCGTCGTGCGACGACGACGCCAACGCCGGTCGTTGGCGCTTGTGTACACCGCACGAAGCGACGGGACTCGAACACAAAGTGGCGATTTTTCAGCGGTGCTCTGTTACCGCCGCCTCGTCGTTCGGTCAGTGAGAATATAGTCACGCTAGCATCCCGTTTCTAGCACTGAACATCATGAAGTACGATAAAATTTTGACGAAAATCGTAACGCATCGCGTTTCTAGGGGACACAGTGTAGTGGTGCGCTACTACACTGCGATGCAGACTTGTATTGCAAGAAGTGACTTTCTCCCTCTCCTTTAGAAAACTAATAAAATCTAGTCACACTAGCCTTTCTTTTTATTTATTACCCTACCAAGTTTTACTCAACTGTCTCGATGTGCTTGTATACATGCATGGATCAGACGAAGTGAGCACTTGCTTGTTTTCCGTTTTTCGGTCAAACCAGACTAGGACAACAAATTTCACTCGCAAAAAAAAAGGCAAAATAGAAACTGCGTACCCCAAAGCTTTCTAATGATTAGCTGCCCCGCGAGCTGCTGCGGGGCGACAGGCGAAATATTCTAAAAACCAAGAACCTGAGCGACGCGACGAGCGGCAATTATCTGGTGGCCCTCAGTCCACCGCAAATTGTGTCCTGCACTCTAAAAAATTCAAAAAACATTCATTTATTAACGCAAGAACAAACCAACATTTACCGAGAAAAATAAATAAAAAAAATAAAGTAACCGGGCAAATGTCTCGTTAGTCCATCATTCATTGCTTCGAAGAGTGCCTGACTTTGACACAGAGCAAGGGAAAAAAATTATAGCTCAATGATCAGAAGGAATATGCGTTAGGGGAAAATGGATCATATAAGCGACATATTGAATCCCCTGCAGTGGTAGTTTTCTTAAAGGGACGATGACGACTGCTGTATCAAAACTTGAGAAAAATGGCGCCGGAAAACGAAATGCACGAAGAAAGGCTCAACACAAGCGCTGAATTTTACATCGTCATCCTCGCTAAACATACATACCAGTTAACAAGCAATATTATAGAGGCATTTGATATTCACGACGGCAGGGACATCGACGATTCTTCTATCGCTCTCAACGATAAATAAATCTCCCATTTTTTTTTTTATAAATATATATAACTGTCTTTCTCATATGCAGCACGACGCGGTGGAAGAGCGGCCAAACGCTCATGTTCGGCTATAGGAGTGTGCTTAGGTAGACCGTTAATAGTGAGTAGTGTTGCGCGATGAAGGCGTTCGACCTTAGCGAAGTCAGTATTCGACAGGTGGAGGACGGGTGTGCCATAGAGGATTTTTCCGACCGCCGCTGCTCTGGCCATCGCACGGCAGGCATGCTGCCGCGCACCGCCGTGCCGGTTGGACAGGCGACGAATAATATGTAGCAGTGCTGGCCAAAGGCATTGTAACTGATGAACCCATTTCTGGGGGCTGTTGCAGCTTGATATGGGCAGGCCAAGAATGCGGATTTGCCCATTTGAGGAGGTGATGGTGTTGCCTCCGATGTAAAGATGGATCAGCATACTGGGGTTGGTTTTATGCTTTCCGTCGATACTAATCAATTCTGTTTTATGAGGTGTGAGTTCGAGGCCAATTTTGGTTAGTGTATCTTCAAGACAAAGAAGGGCCGCCTGAAGTTCAGAGTTCATAGCATATTTGTCTACCTAATCCGCTGCCTCAGTCCAGACGGTAATATCATCGGCATATATAGCGAATGATGCGCTTGTGCTGATTTCCAGATTCTCGGCGACGCGTGTCATGGCCAAGTTGAACAATATGGATCCAAGAATGGAGCCTTGAGATACACCCCTATCCAAGTAATAGGTTTTGGGCATCCATCCCGGAGCTTTGCCATGTAGCTCAATGGGTCTAGATGTCAAAAAATTGCGGATCCAGATTTGGGCACGAGTACTAGGAAAGCGTTTGGCGAGTTCCTCCAGGATAACCGCATGGCGAACATTGTCAAAGGCTTTGTGTATATCGACAGCCAGGAGATAGTCAGGTAGCGCTTTACGATGAGCTCTATTCAGAACTCTTCGCAAAAGCCAAAGGCAGTCATGCGTTCCGAGGTTAGGACGGAAGCCGCGTCATCGAATACGTCTAGAGAACACTGGCCAAGGGCGTCGCCTGCTGGCCTGGGATGAACAGCGTAACGACAAAACACCAGCCCTATATGCATCTCTTCCCCCTTGGGAGATGCCACTAGTCACACGCCTCCATCGCCGACCTATAAACCGCGATTTTGTCATTCCCCGAGAGCTCCTCGCTGCCCATCACCGACAAAAGCGAATCCCTGATACGACTGACATATACACCGACGCATCGATTACAAGCGAATTTGCATCTATGAGCTGCGTATGCGATGACAACCCTTCCCTTTCAGGCGTTTATGCCTGCCACCTACCTCAAGGTACCCCTCTTCATGCTGAACTCCTCGCGATTTGGAGAGCCTTGTCAGGAGTGCCTGGCACCGGAACTGGATCAATACGTATTCTTACTGATTCCTATGAAACTTACAAAGAAATCGCTGCTCCGGGTTCACAAGATGCAACAGCTACGGCCATACATCGCCTCCTTAAACGCCACCAACTCGCGACCAGAACTGTTGCTATTCACTGGACCCCAGGTCGCTCGGACCAATCAGGGGGCAATGCGGCGGCACATGCCGTGGCTGCCTTGGCAGTTGGGATGTCCACATTTACTTCCCCACCCCGTTGATTAATTCTTACTCGACCTTGGGCGGGCAACTGACCCCTTCTTTTGCCCTTATGCACTATACTCGGAGCAGTCTTCGTAGCCTCAGTCAGCGCGCATGCAGGTGGCCACACCAGACCCAACTTTTACGAGAAAAACCCACCTCACCCGAAGTCCAGAAGTTTTTCTTTTGAATAAGCTCATTGCCCATGCGGCTTACACGCCAGGTATTATGGCCCGCTGGCGTCAGTATACAGAGAAAATGATTACGTGTCCTCACTGTACGACTATAACTCGCGGCGGCATATCTCATCTACTCTGGGATTGCCCTGATTTCCCTGCTTTTTCTACTGGACGCTCCGAGATCGAATCCTACCGCCTGAACTACCGTTCCCTTCTAGAAACTGATGCTAACACACAGATGATATTTGCCAAGTATGGCTCGCTTAGTGGCCTGGTTAGAGCAATATAATCTGAGTGACGACCTAAACAATGAAGATTCTGTCTACTCCCCTTTATTCCCATCCATTTCTATGTGCCTTCCCATTCAATAAAGGACATTCAATCAATCAGCACGACGGGCGTGTGTGTGTCTTGTCACTGCCATGTGTTAATAGTACTCGCTTTCTTGTTTTTTTTAATTGTTTTTCTGGAAAGGAAAGCACTTGGACTTTTTTCGAATAAAATCGAGTTGCGCAGCACTTCTCTTGTGCCGTTTATCGCGCGTCCGGTTTTCTCGCGCTGTTTTTCCGTATGAATCAATAACAACTCTTCAAAATAGCAGCCGTAATTATCAAAATTTTTGTTAGGAAATTCCAAAAGTACGGCATTTTGTCACTTTACTGTCGCTTACTTGACAACAAAAGATTCGTTTATTTCTTTCTTTGTGCCTCAAAGTTCATAGAAAAGATGCACAAAGCTTCAATAATCCCCTTTTAAGTAAAACGCAAAAGAAAAAAAAAACTCAGCGCGCTTTCACCTTCACATCGGCAGCCATGCGAAAAGAATTAAGAAAAAAAAAACCACTTTGATTTTCATTGATATCAAACTTCACTACCTTTTTCTGAATGGTCAAGGCGGCTCTATAAAGAGGGCGTAAACTGAACAAGTTTATAGTTTACCAAAATACCGACATTTAATATTTCGCCCGTTATCACAACAAAAATGATTAAAAAAGCACCTTTAAACTGGCAAATATGAAAGTTTAATGTATTTCATAGAGCTAGAAAACATCTATTTCTGGTTCGGAAAATATAATAGCAGTTTAAACACAAAAGAGCAGTCCACATAGACAAAAAGGGTGTGTCTTTACAGTTAATAAACCTTTCATGAGGCTATTTGGACTCGTATCTCTAAGCATTGCTGCGTATAATAGAGGTGCGTTAACGCGGTTTATACTTGAAGACATACTGCCACCCTGAGTCCAATGAAGTTGCGAGAATTGTTCGAAGTGTTGAGTCCAATGAAGTTGCGAGAATTGTTCCGAAATGTTGAGTCCAATGAAGTTGCGAGAATTGTTCCGAAATGTTGCTCTCTTTTCAGACCAGGATTCCAGTGTATCTGCCCCATCTTATGATCGGCACTTCGGTTCAAGATCTGATGCACTACGTCCAGGTGAGTATAGGAAATCGGCAGCATATTCGCGATTGCATACAGCGCGTTCAGTGCTGTAAATGCATTTTTTAGAGCGTATAAACCTCCCAGAGCTTGCTCCACTTGCTAAGCAACAAGTGGAGCAAGAGAGCCACACAGCCAAAACTTTGGTGTATGCCCTGCTCACTGTTACCGACGCTCGTTCCCGACTCTGTCACAGGTGCCTGTGGAGGGCCCATGTCCGATCATCCACAGAATTCGCAGCTGGCAGCCAACCCTGTGACGCCTGATGTCCTATTTGCGTCGCCGGCTCCCATACAATTCGCACATCTTCTCACTAACTACTACGTGTTTCACATGACCTCACTGAAGCCGTTCTGCGCGAGCATGCCGTACTTCGTTCCGCTGCCTTCCAGCATTCTCTGTCCATGAGATCGCATTAAATCCTATCGCCAACCCTGGTCCCGCAGTTGATCAGTCACACAATATTGCCATGGTTACATTTTCTACTTCGTTGCCGTGACTGTTCTCAAATGATGTGGAAAAAAAACTTCGCCTGCTAGGAAGCATCCAGGCTGATTCTCTTGATGTGCTCGCCCCGCCTGCCGACAACTATGCATGGACTTTCCGATGTGAACATAGGCTATCAATTCCTTAACGCGGAAAGTTGAGCTAGTTGGTACATATTTTTAAGGAATAACAGCGCGGAAACGAAGGACAAGGAAGGTGTTGTCTTCTTCCTTGTCCTTCGTCTCCGCGCTGTTATTCCTTAAAAAAAGCTATCAATTCCTCCTTTTCACTTTTTGTACACGCCCTTCTGTGCACTCTACATCTTTGAGCTCATGTCATTTAGCACAAACTCAGATGCCCAAAACTACTGATAACTTCAGATGCCTAAAACCGCTCAGGTAACATTTAGCAGAAGGCCAAACATGTGGTTTGGCTTACGGGGTTTAACATCCCAAAGCAACTTAGACTATGAGAGACGCCACAGTGGAGGGCTGCGGAAATCTCGACAGTCTGGAGTTCTTTAATGTGCATGCTGATATCGCACAGGAGAAAAACTAGGCTCTCGTGCCTTGATCTTCACCTCCATTAAAAAGCGGCCCCTGCGGCTGGGATTCGATCCCGTCGGATTCTTGGGGACAGCAAACGGAAACCAAACCAAACGTGTACGGCGAGAAGGTAAACAAAAACATTGAAACAAGGCTAAAAACTGCAAGAAACGGGGGATAACGCCCCTAAAATCATGATGGCAAGCATGACGAAGAAAGTGTGATGAGCAAGAAAGAATCTAAATATTAACAGGGCAAAACATGAAAAAACGGCAATGAAGGGGGATGAAGATAAACGTTTGTGTGAAAAACAAGCCTTCTGAAAAGTGTTGTTAAAATGTAAAATTTCGTGTTAGAAATTCTACCGCACTTTCTGTCAGAGAAACTGAACGCTTACCCATACACTGACGTTTAAACTAACACATTCTGGTAGCCTCTGTTATCTCAGCTTTCAACGTGTCGCTTTACCACCGTCTTTTGTTTTTGTTTTTTTTTTCGGAATTGGCGAGCACCCTGATTCCAGAACTTCACATTCGAGGTAGTGAATTCCGAATAAAAAAAAATGCCGCATAGAAAAAAGTATTACTAATTGTTATGCGCACTTCAGCTAATCGTTACTGTTTACGTTTGCAGGTTCACAGGAAAAAGGATTTCCAGAAGTATGACTACGGAACCTTGGAAAATATGAAGCGGTACGGACAGGTGAGCGGGCTTCTTTGACAACTATTGGTGTGCCCGTATTCATATACAGATTGTTTCATATACTGGGTATTTTAGCGAACCCTTTCAAAAATTCTTTAAACAGTGGGTTAAAATGCCAAAATCTATGCGGAGGAATAACGTGTAATGCGAAGAGGACACAGTTTACGAAAATCTAGTTTACAAATGCCATTAATCATCTTAAAGTCCCTCATTACTTTTTTCACTGTCACAGTTGTTTTGTTAGTGCAGAGGTAAGTTTGATGCCGTATGGAGGCAATTCGATGTCAGTGATTGAAACATGAAAACCCCATTGTGTAATATTCTGCATAGCAAGGAAATCAGAGCCATTTTCAGCGCGAAATCAAAAACTCAGCACAAGAGGCGCGCAGTACACTTAGCAATGTGTTTTTCTGTCTAAAATCAGAGGTACAGTCGACATTAGAAATAAATCAGAGCCGACGGACGATTGGTATTGGGTGCCCACGGTAAAACCACAAATCAGGAGGTACAGGGAGATATGAGCTGGGCATCTTTCGAAGTACGGAAGCTCAAAGTAAAATATTATATGAGGAACGCCTGAGGATATTGGACAGTAACAGATGGGCAGCTAAAGTATTTAAATGCTTATACCTAAAACCGCTGACTCACAATAGATGAAAAGAACTGTGAAACTAACCAGTAAGTATGCTTGTCACAAGGACGGAGAAATAAAGAGCGTTGGATAAATGCCTTGTCGTGGCGGACGGGCTTGCGAAACTCGATGAGGTCGTGAGCTCTGCTGCGTAGGGCCACCCAAGATAGACAGGTCACGGCAGAGAGTTCTGACAAAATGTGATTCACTGGAGAAAGTGATGGCAACCCACTCCAGTATTTCCTGCCAAGAAAACCCTATCGCCAGTCACAATACCATTAATGATATGGCGCCGGAATATGAGCCCCCCAGGTTGGAAGGTGTCCCACATGTTACTGGGGATGAACAAAGGGCAATTCCTAGTAGCTCCAGGACGAATGAAGCGGCTGGGATAAAGCCAAAAGGACGCTCAGTTGTGGATGTGTCGGGAAGCGACCGGAAAGTCCGATGTTGCAAGGAGATATATCACATAGCAACATGGAATGTAAGATCTATGATGCAAGGTAAACTGGAAGTCGTCAACCGAGAAGTAGACAGATTGAACATTAATATCTTGGGTATCAGCGAGCTCAAGTGGACCGAAATGGGAGAATTTAACTCCGGCGACCATTGTGTCTTTTATTGTGGGCACGAATCCAAGAGAAGGATTGGGGAAGGCAGTGCTAGCGTACAACCCCAAAAATGACCGAATGATTTCACTTCGGATCCAAGGTCACCCTTTCAACATAACAGTTATCCAAGTCTATGCAGCGATCACTACTGCTGAAGAAGATGACGTTGAGAGATTTTATGCAGACCTACAATGCCTTTTAGACCGCACCCTACCATCAGACGTCCTTTTTCTCATAGGAGATTGGAATGCTAAGGTCGGGAGTGAAGAAATATCCGGAATTACAGGCAAGTTCGGTCTTGGGGAGCCAAATGAAGCTGGGCAGAGGCTAGTAGAGCTTTGTCAAGAAAACAACCTGACCATAGCGAATACTCCTTTTCAACAGCACAAGAGGCGCCTGTACACATGGACTTCACCGGACGGTCTGTACAGGAATCAGATTGATTATATTCTTTGCCGACAGAGATGGAGAAGCGCTATACAAGCAGCAAAAACAAGGCCTGGGGCCGATTGTGGCACCGATCATCAGCTTCTTGTTGCCAAAATTAAGCTTCGATTGGGGAAAACGCAGAAATCTAGAAGGCCTTTCAGGTATGATCTGGATCAAATTCCATTAGAATATGCTGTGAAAGTTAGGAATCGATTTCAAGAATTAGATCTAGAAGACAGAGAGCCCGAAGAGATGTGGACTGATGTTCGTGATATAAAACAAGAAGTTGCTACCTATATGCAGAGTGCATCATGAGGAAGGCCGGTCTGGACGAGCCTTCAGCTGGACTGAAGATTGCTGGAAAACGTATCAACGACCTTAGATATGCGGATGATACCACTTTAATGGTAGACAGTGAAGTGGAACTCAAGAAACTCAAGCAAAAGAAATTCAAGAAAGCAAACTGGTTGTCTGAAGAGACTTTGCAAATAGCTGAGGAAAGGAGGATGACAAAAGTTATGTGGGAAAGAGACAGATACAAGGTTCTCAATGCGGATTTTCAGAAAATAGCAAGCAGAGATAAGAATGCCTTCCTGAACATACAGTGCCAAGCAGTTAAGGACAACCGCCAATTAAGGAACACAAGAGCTCTGTTTAAGACAATCAAAGATATCAAAGGAAGCTTCTGTGCTAAGCTGGGCGTGATAAAGGACAAACGAGGCAAGGACCTCACTGAAGCCTCAGAGATAAATAAGAGGTGGCAGGAATACACGGAAGAACTGTACAAGAAGGACCCGAATGTGCAAACCCAACATAAGACGGTTGTGATTACTGATCTCGTGCCGGGCATCCTCAAGAGTAAAGTTGAATGGGCCTTAGCCAGCCTTGCTAATAAAGCGGAATTGATGGCATTCCAGCTGAGTTGCTTCAAAACCTCAACCATGATGCTGTTAATATTCTGCAAACATTATGTCAGAAGATTTGGACAACCCTGCTGTGGCCACAGGATTGGAGGAGGTCAGTTTACATCCCCATTCAAAAGAAAGGCAGTGCCAAAGATTGTTCCAACTATCGCACGATCGCGCTTATTTCGCATGCTAGCAAGGTGATGTTGAAAATTCTCCAAGGTAGGCTGCAGCAATATGTGGATCGGGAGCTTCTGGACGTGCAAGCTGGGTTTCGCAAGGGCAGAGGAACTAGAGACCAAATTGGCAACCTTCTCTGGATCATGGAAAACGCAAGAGAGTTCAAGAAACCCATCTACTTCGGCTTTATTGATTATGCGAAAGCGTTTGACTGCGTAGATCACAGCAGATTGTGGCAAGCTCTCCAAGTGATGGGAGTTCCAATTCACCTCATCGGTCTCCTCAGGAACCTGTATGAAGAGCAAGAAGCCACAGTCAGAACTGGGCATGGTCTTCCTGATTGGTTTCCGATCGAGAAAGGAGTGAGGCAAGGCTGCATACTGTCGCCCTGCCTATTTAACCTATATGCAGAGTGCATCATGAGGAAGGCCGGTCTGGACGAGCCTTCAGCTGGACTGAAGATTGCTGGAAAACGTATCAACGACCTTAGATATGCGGATGATACCACTTTAATGGTAGACAGTGAAGTGGAACTCAAGAAACTTCTGATGCGCGTAAAAGAAGAGAGTGAGAAGTTTGGGCTTAAACTGAACATTAAAAAGACAAAGATCATGGCGTCTTGCGCTATCAAGTGCTGGAGCATCAATGGACAAGAAGTGGAAGCTGTGACAGATTTTCTCTTCTTGGGCTCCAAGATTACCTCGGAAGAAGACTGTAGCCATGAAATTAGGAGACGCCTGCTTATGGGAAAGAGAGAAATGGTTAGCCTTGACCGCCTAGTAAAGAGCAGAGACATTAGTCTGCCAACCAAGATTCGTATAACTCGTGCTATGGTCTTTCCAGTTGTGATGTATGGATGCGAGAGTTGGACTATGAAAAAGGCTGACCGCCGAAGAATTGACGCGTTTGAATTGTGGTGCTGGCGAAGACTCTTGAGAGTTCCTTGGACTGCCAGAAGATCAAATCAGTCGATATTGTCAACCATAAACCCTGACTGCTCATTGGAGGGTCAAATTCTAAAGTTAAAGCTCAGCTACTTTGGTCATCTGATGAGAAGAGAGGGGTCGCTGGAGAAAGATTTGATGTTGGGAAAGGTTGAGGGTCGCCGGAGAAGGTGTAAGCAGCGAACGCGATGGTTAGATGGCATCCTCGAGGCACTGCAGAGGAAGTTATGTGATGTTAGGAAGATAGTGAGAGACCGGAAAGCGTGGCGTGACATGGTCCATAGGGTCACGAAGAGTCGGTCACGACTGAACGACTGAACTTAGTCCTAAAAAGCAACAGGTGAAAAACACAAAAGGTAAAAATTGGAAAAATTTTATGGAAAAGAAATACTGTAGAGCTATACCGAAAGAGGAAAAGGCAGATCAGAAAGGAAGCTTTCTTTGATAACTCAAGGGGCAGTGCCCTACTTTTTGAAGCTAGATCAGGGTTCCTAGAATACGCAGCTACAAAAGGAAATTTAACCATGAAGATGACACATGTGCAGTATGTGGTAAATCCATAGAAAGAATTAAATATATTATACTCGAATGTAATGGTGTCCATCCGGAAGTCGATGCAGACGCAGTCACTCTTCCTGAAGCTTTGGGGTTTAGAGATGCCAGTGGGCGGGTGAATGAACCTGCGGTGGAAGCTAGCAAAAAACGATTGGAAGACTAGTGGCTTAAAAGCAGAAACGTAACAATGCTAGTAATGTAGAAACGAAAATGCAATAAATAAAATGATGTTACAGTTAACCGATCTAAAACAACCATTAGGATGTAGAAAAAAAACGAGCGTTGATTGAAACTTCTACCACCTCGTTTCAAAGGGGACGCTCCTGTATTCCATCAATCCATATAGACCTGCGCGACGTCTGCTGATTGTGCGTTTCCGTGACTATAGCACTAAATTAGAACTTCCTACACTACATTGTGGTGTCATGTATTTCACATTGCCATGTAGCATGAAAACAACAGAGCCACACGGTTTTCAATCACTTTCCTTATAGTTCCACGAAGCTGCTGCAATGTCGCTCGCTTACAGTTCTAATGCAGCATCGCAGCACCGCAACACGTAATCACCGGACGCCATGCATACACCAAGTTTTCTGTTCGTCTTGTGGGCTCTGGTTTAGTTTCTTGAAGGAAAAAAATAATACCTGAATTCCTGAAGGTTGTACGTTTATTGTCATTTGAAAAACTGTTGTGTCACCGTCTTGTCTACGGCTTTTAACTGCGCTTTGACACTAACCGCTAACTGCGTTAATTAAAATCTTAATTACTTTGTTTCAGCTAGTTATCTGCGCAATTAGAAAAATATTGTGGTAAATGGTGTCCGCCAAGGCTGACAGTTTGTGGCAGTAATTTTTGTTTTCTATTTCTAACTCTCATTTTAATCTACTTTTTGAAAGTGTTTAATGAAACATCCGTTATAAAACATGCAAATTAAGCTTGCATGAGCACGTGTCAAACTTTGTATGACAATATGTGCTGCTGTAGCGCAATAGAGGTCCGCAGAACATGTTCTTTTATAAAAGAAGCAAAGTATTATATCTGAACCCTAATTGGCTTCATTGCCATAAACATAGATTTTTTTGGTTTTCAGAAACATATGGGAGTGCATGTTTTAACCTGTAAATTGACATGAAAGCATTCCTGCGTCCTAAAGCTCCAAGCTCGGCGCAACTTCTCAGGAATGGTATATGGTCCCTGACACGCTCCCGGGAAGGCGCAGCTCCTCTGCTTTGCTACACCGTGCGGTTTCAGGCGTAAAACGGCAGTTTGGCTAAGACAGATAGCGACACTCAAAGGCCCTCCACAAAGACAGACACTACATGCAATAGCTAAAACATTGAATTTTCTATATGTCACTAAGAAGTCTTGTGAAAGAGCACTGAAAAAAGGGTTGAGGAGAAGCCTGAGTTGCCAAGCCGAACCAGCGTTTCGACAAGGGGTCTTGTCTTCGTCTGGGTCGTAGAAGTACCAGTACCGGACGTATCGTAGAAGAAATCCCAAAAGAACATTTTCCAGAGGAAGGGGGGGGGGGGGGGGGGGTGTAATTACTCTACACCTTCTGTCTTCATTGCTAGGTTGTTTTCTATTTTCGCAAATTCTGCAGCAAATACTAAAACAAATCGGAGAATAATGAAACTCTGCAATTAAGGGCATGCCATTTTTATGCAACCGTCCCCGGATCATCTTGCCCATGCACACACGGACACTGTTCCTTCACCATCACAATCGTTACTCGGAAAACCATACGACTTTGAGTCCGCATAAATACAATAGCATAGCGTTTTCGCGTGCCATTTACTGGGTGGGCGCATTCCACAGCACGGAACTGCTCTCTATCTGCTGTCATGTCCAAAGGGAGGTCGTCAAGCTCGCGCCCAGCCGAGACTGGCTGCCAACTGCCCTGTCGCACGGTGCGGAGACGTTGCTACCGTGGCCACGGTGCATCTCGGGATTTTGAGCGTGAAAGTAACAATCCAGAGGTGTGGGCACTATATACCTGAGGTTCAGAGCTAATAAAAATCGTTTAGCATGGTTTAGCATTTATGTGTCCGCAACCTAATATCACCACGAGGCAGCTGCGACGTCTTGGTGACATCTGACCAGGTACACCGTGTTCCAATACAGCGTCCAACCAAAAATATCTCGGAGGCAGCACGAAAACACCACGGCGGGTGGTTTCCATTGTTATAACCAGGCTTAAGTAGACTTAAACCTCCACCATTTTTGTCGCTCCCGCCGCAGCCGATGACAACGATGACGCCGTGTTTTCTGCGATATAGCACTGTAGCATTCGTGCGTAAAAAAAAAAAGAGCTCCTAGAGAACATCGTATTTGAAATGGTATGTTCGAGCAACTTCCATGAGACGGCCTAGCGAAAGTTGCATGGTCGATATCACGAGACTGTACAAAGAGCAATGGTTCTTAGACCGAGCGACATACACAGCTGCACTCCATTCACAAATTCATTGCAGAGGGCAAAACTCGCTTTTGTCGGCGTTTTTGCCTTCCTCTTCAGCGTAACCATACAGCCACGAAACAAAAAATTTAAATTTGAAAATTCATCATCATCATCATCATCAGCCTGATTATACCCACTGCAGGGCGAAGGCCTCTCCCATATTTCTCCACTTAACCGGGTTCTGTGCTAGCTGCATCCACTTGACCCCTGCGAACTTCTTAATCTCATCCGCCCACCTAACTTTCTGCCGCCCCCTGCTACGCTTTCCTTCCCTTGGAATCCAGTTTGTTACCCTCAGCGACCATCGGTTATCCTCTCTTCGCACTACATGTCCTGCCCATGTCCATTTCTTCTTCTTAATTTCTACTAGAATGCCGGTAACTTGAGTTATTTCTCTGACCCACTCTGCACGCTTTCTATCTCTTAATGTTACCCCTACCATTTTTCGTTCCATAGCCCTCTGGGTTGTCCTCAACTTAAGTAGAACTCTCTTGGTTAGCCTCCACGTTTCAGCCCCATAGGTGAGTACAGGCAAGATGCAACTGTTGTATACTTTCCT
>JAJIZL010123191.1:178244-199595 GCA_023969395.1 Amblyomma maculatum
GGGGGGGGGGGGGGGGTAATTACTCTACACCTTCTGTCTTCATTGCTAGGTTGTTTTCTATTTTCGCAAATTCTGCAGCAAATACTAAAACAAATCGGGGAATAATGAAACTCTGCAATTAAAGGCATGCCATTTTTATGCAACCATCCCCGGATCATCTTGCCCATGCACACACGGACACTTCCTTCACCATCACAATCGTTACTCGGAAAACCATACGACTTTGAGTCCAAATAAATACAATAGCATAGCGTTTTCGCGCGCCATATACTGAGTGGGCGCATTCCACAGCACGGAACGGCTCTCCATCTGCTTCCATGTCCAAAGGGAGGTCGTCAAGCCCGCGCCCAGTCGAGGCTGGCTGCCAACTGCCCTGTCACACGGTGCGGAGACGTTGCCACCGTGGCCACGGTGCATCTCGAGATTTTGAGCGTGAAAGTAACAGTCCAGAGTTAGGCACTATATACCTGAGTTTCAGAGCCAATAGAAATCGTTTAGCATGGCTTAGAGTTTATGTTTCCGCAACCTAATATCACCACGCGGCAGCTGCGTCGTCTTGGTCACGTCTGACCAGGTACACCGTGTTCCAATACAGCGTCCAACCAAAAATATCTCGGAGGCAGCACGAAAACACCACGGTGGGTGGTTTCGATTGTTATAACCAGGCTTAAGTAGAGTTTAACCTCTACCTTTTTTGTCGCTCCTGCCGTAGCCGGTGACAACGATGACGTCGTGTTTTCTGCGATATAGCACTGTAGCATTAGTGCGTAAAAAAGGAGCTCCTAAGAACATCGTATTTGAAATGGTATATTCGAGCAACTTCCATGAGACGGCCTAGCGAAAGTTGTATGGTAGATATCATGAGACTGTACAGAGAGCAATGGTTCTTAGACCGAGCGACATATATCTGTACGCCTTTCACAAATTCATTGCAGAGGGCAAAACGCGCTTTCTGTCGGCGTTTGTGCCTTCCTCTCCAGCGTAACCATACAGCCATGAAACAAAAAATTAAAATTTGAAAATTCGTCAGACGCATAATGTCGCAAAACTTTCCGCAGATTCCTCCAGCTACACCAACGAAGGAAGGGGACAACCATGCAGATAAAAACTTCCGGGTGGTTTGCACCAAGTGCGCCATATTGAGAACCATCTGTGTGGCGGAGTGACAAAATTATAGAGACTACGGTCTTTATGGTACCTGTAGCCTTCCTTTCACTGCTGTGACGATCATCCGCAGTGTAGATATATTAGCAATTTTCGCTAGATCTACGCCCTGTTACGGTGACGGCGCGCAGTTGTCCAAGAAGAATCGACAGCGCTCGGAAACTGTAGCTTTGTCCTCCGCGAGTGCTTCTTTGGCGCATAGCTACTTGGTTATCGAAAAAACGGCGATTTTCAGACCATCTACGGCAACTGGTTTCAATGCATATTTTCAATCGGTCTTTTCAAAAGACAATTTAGAGGTGAATAATTTTGCTAGCAACATAGAATGTTCCATTGATGATCTCTCAATAAGCGGCCAAGGTGTTCTAAACCTTATACTAAACCTAAACACGAAGACGTGCTGCGGCCCCAATGATATCCCTAATACCTTTTTACATCGTTATTCTTTCTGGACTAGCCATTATCTGACTATCATCTTCCAGAAATCGCTATCATCCGCCATTGTTCCCGATTCTTGGAAACGCAAAAATTGTTCCACTGTTTAAATCTGGAAGTCCCCAGATATTATCCAACTATCGCCCAATATCCTTAACTTGAACACAGTCATGTAAGGTAATTGAACACATAATTCATAAGCACATTTCAGAATTTCTTGAAGCTAACAACATTTTTTGTAAAAATCAGCATGATTTTCGGCGCGGTTTAGCACCATTTCTCAACTGGTTGAAGTCACACATGACATTGCTAGTTCCCTTGATACATGCGCCTCAGGTTGACGATTTATTTATCAATCTATCTAAAGCCTTCGATACGGTTCTTCACACTAAACTTCTTTGTAAGCTGAATGCAATCTTTATTAACCTCTCACTAGTGAATTGGATATCAAGTGCTCTTTCTTATCGGAAGCAATACGTCACTTTCAACTCGTGTTCATCTGAAACTGCTGACGTATCATCCGACGTGACACAAGGATCTGGGCTGGGGCCACTGCTATTCTTATTATATATAAATGATTTACCAAAAAGTACTTTTTTTTCCTAAAATACGCTTGGATGCAGATGATTGTGTAGTGTACAGATCAATTAACTCAGCAGATGATCACGAGCAACTGAATGCTTCATTTTCATCATTCTGCTCATGGTGCGAAACATGGAAAATGCAAATAAGTTTTCGTAAATCTGTCTGCATGTCATTCAGTAACAGAGCAGCCTCATTATCTTACTGTTTTTAATTAAATGGTGAATCTTTGAAACGGGTGTCTGAATACAAATATTTAGGTGTTCTTTTTCCATCTAATTTGTCGTGGTCAAAACAAATTAACGCAATATGCAACAATGCATTGCGGAGGCTGGGGTACCTGAAACGGTCTCTTTCTGATGCCCTTCAAGAAACTAAATTCGTTACTTACAAAGCTTTAATCCGTCCACTTTTAGAGTATGAGTCAATAATTTGTAACCCCCATAAATAAACCGACATCAGTGAGCTTGAGTCGGTTCAAAAGAAATCAGTGCGGTTTATATGCCGAAAGTATGATAGGAACTTTTCTCCATCATCTGCTATTCCTCACCTAAATCTTTCTCTGTTGAATACTCGTCGCCACAATGAGAGTTTAAATAATGTTTACAATATTGTTCATTCATCGCGTTTTATACTATTGAATGAATACCTACAGTTTTCAAAGCCTTCATCCACAAGGAACTACCATTCATTGATTGTGTTGCCTATTTATGGACGCATCTCGGCAACACTCAGTCATCGCACTTCAGCTGTGGCTACTGAGTTAACAGCTCTGAGAGAAGCAATTACATATATTCTACAACAACGCCCTGCAGCATGGGTTATCTTCAGCGATTGTCGCGCTGCACTACAATTGCTTAAATCATCAAGAATTCAGGAAGAGCTCGTCATTGACATAAATAAGCTACACACAGAGGCCTATGACCTGAGTCACAGCATTGTGCTACAGTGGTTACCTGCTCACTGCGGCATCGCGGGCAACGACCTCGCAGACGCCGCTGCAAAAGAACTAAAAGATTCCACAAGGACAATTTCAATACCATTCTCACGAAGAGATGCAGCAAGACTTGTAGCAACTGAATCGTGGCGATTGCAACGCTCTCTGTGGTGTGACCCGAACCATCAATATCGACCTCTACACCGAATAGATCCCACTTGCGTCTTTCGAATTCCTCACAATTTGTACAGGTGGCATCGAAACTGTCTACACAGAATCCGCTTAAATGTGTCATACACAAACTACTTCCTACATAAAATAGGCATAGCGAGCAGGCCTCTGTGCTCTACATGTGATGTGCGTGAAAACTTTGAACATTTGGTAACCTCCTGTCAACGGTTTACTGCACATCGCAGGACACTGCGCAATAATTTAAGCTTACCTAAAGAAACAGCCTTGCGCCTTGAACATGTCCTGGGTCCTTGGTGCGACGGATCGTCTGCTGCGCGAGCTACCAAGGCCTTACTAACTTTTCTGAAGGACACAGGGTTGATTAATACCCTTTAAAACTCATCTGTGTGTGATTATGTGCGTATGAAAGTTAACTTTTCTTAAGGACACAGGGTTGATCAATACCCTTTAAAACTCATCTGTGTGTGCGTGTGAAAGTGTGCGACACCGATTCTCTTTTTTTATTCTCATTTATTTCCCCTTCCCCTCCCACAATCTGTCACCCTCATCTCTCAACCCTCATCAGGAGTAGCATGCTAGGCTTACCACCAGGCAGACATCTCCTGTTGCCATTAAAATATCTGTCTCTCTCTTTCTCATACGCTTTAAAGTTAACGTTCTTTCCTCGTGTCATTGAGAGCTGGAATTCTCTGCCCGGTGATGTATGCTCACTGCCATTAGAACACTTTATGAGCATTGTTCGAAATTCCTGATTATGTTGTTTATTGTTATGCTGTATGACTTTGGCTGTTTTGGCTGGTCGTTTGATTGGTGGTAACTCCTGACTCTACCGCTAACTCATTGTACTGTTTACTTGCTGTTGACAGTTGATTATGCTGTACATTTCCCCACTCCTGCAATAGCCCCTGACAGAGCTGCAGTTTATGTAAATAAAAATAAAGAAAGAAATAAACCTCGACCGCGCAGCCATCCCGTCAATGGACAACTCGCTGGACATATTCGCTCTGCATCTTGATATGCTGCATAGAAAGTCATTTCGGGTGTCGTTCCAGAAGCCTAATGACAAAAACGACGCTTAAGTAGTATGCATGTGCGGGATATTAGAGGAATGACACAAGAAACCAGTTTTAGGCCAGTAGCAAAAATATACGCGAACAAGGGTGGGCAAGTAGTGTCGGCAAACTAGAGCCCTCTACCCTATCGCCATACCCTCCCTGGAGGGCAAAGCTTTAGCGTTCCTCCATTTTTTTTTTTTTGTTGCTCATTTAACGAAATTTTCAGTACAGGCAGCAAAAAAGGAGAGAAAGAAAAGAACAAAAAGATTCGAACCACTTCTTTTCGCGCTCAAAAACGCAGCGCCAATATACTGCTCCCTGGCAGTTAGAGGGGGTGTTTGAAAGACGAAGAAGTTAGGGACGCTCGTGCACCACCTGAAACAACTCCCCCCCGCCGCGCATCCACCAAATATGTCACGAAGACAGGGGTTTGCGTGAAAACATAAGAGGGCAGAGACACAGAGACAACAGCTGATCTTCTTTAAGCCCCAGCTAGAAGAAGCGCACGAGTCTCTCAAGCACTACCTGACATCACCAGGTGGTAATATTGCGCCACCAAGCTTTTGTTCTTTCTTTCCTGTTCTCAGTGATGATTACAGTGTGGTAAAAGTAAAGCTTCGCTGTGTTTCACAACCTAATTAGGTTAGCCAGGTCGGTCAAAACTCTCATCCGTTGAGGTTTCTCACTTTGGACATTATAGCTTGTTTTGAAGTAATACTCTCAATGATATGCTTCCTCGTTGAGTGAGCATCTAAGCCAGGGCGTCGTGTTGGTTTGTGCCCACACCGTGGGCACAAACCAACACAACGGCGAGCCGTGGCTCAAAGTCAAGCGGCGCGCAGCGCGACGAGCTGAGGGCTACCGTGAAGAACGGTTCTACCTATTCGCAATAAAATTCCAAGTGAACTTTGCATCCCAGACGCGGAGAATGGGTAAACATGCCAATTATGTTGGCGGCCCACCTAAACTTGGAAGCAAACACTGAAGTGACCATGCTCATGTTTAGTTGGACAAAGGTTTTGGTCAATTTCAAGCAGAGTAGTATTTGTGGGCTCTGGTTATCTAAATCTTGAGTGTCGCCCACCTAAATCTTTAAGACACCACTAAGTCAGCCAGAAAAAACATTTGGAACTAGTTTTGGCCTAATTCTAAAGCCGAATATTTGGAGCGGTCCACCTAAATTTGGAGGTCACCGCTGACCTGGTCGTCTCAAATTAGGTTAAATATAAATTTCAGTCAGACCTTCGACGGGGTCAAAATTTGGTTGTTCAGAAGGCAATATTTAGGAATGGTTCTCCTAAATTTGGAGATCACCAATGAGTTAGCCATGCTCATATTAGGTTAGACAAGAATTGTGGTCACATTTCGATGATGTAGAATTTCGGTGGTGCAGAGGGCCGTTAGGGGGTTGGGAAAGACACTTTCTGCGGGCGCGTGCGGCTGCTAAATACTATGCAAGCTTTTGTGCAGAATGAGCCTATTCATGGCCAATTCAAACTGATGTGTCTGCGACAGGACACTGTGTTCGGGGCCTGATTGCGTTCTCTAACTTTGGGATGCTTCACCAGCTTACCTGTTCCTAGAGCGAGGTGAGAAGTGAAGTCTAAATTCTGGAATAACATGAAATCACAAATATCGCCTATTTCTATTCAGTGTCTGAGAAATACACGATGAACAGATACGGATAAACGTTTGGCCGATTCCGAGAAAGAGGTTTTCAGCGCAAGCTTCTAACAAACTTTCAAACACCACCAAGCAATGAATACGTAAGCAGACTCCTCTTCGGCACGGTTGTAGTTTCTTGCCTTACTGTTTAAAAAGCCCACCAGTTTTTTTTTTCTACAGCAGTCTTTATTGCTCGTCGTCAATGCAGGACAAAGTTCAGAAGGCAAATTTCTCTAGCATAGCAAGAATAACTTTACTATGGTTCTTCCCGTTCATCTGCGGGTTGAGACTTCTTCATACGGAGAGATCTGGCAGAACTCAAGTTAGAGGCTGTAAAATTACTTGCTAAGCACGGAGTCACATAGCAGAGTGCTACACGTGGCTCTTCCTTGCTGTTTTGAACGTATGGCAGAAGAAGACGTTGGGCGGTTATTTCCTGAGACCGAAGTCCCCGCTTTCATAAACGAAAAATATACAAATTACAGAAGTTCCAACCCTTGAGACGGATCCTCATACCCAAGGCAGACACCTAAAGCTATGCTTAAAAAGAAATCATGAAATTATTTGAGCCAACCTCTATATGTGCATGTTTCCACCATCTTCGAGCGATAGCTTCTTCCTTTCCACCTGTTCGCACGCACTTTTTGCACTTGATACGCTGGCACTTCGGCACTGAGTCGACTTTGGATTAAAAAAAAAGAAACCTAGCTGATTTTTCTAATTACTATGATTTGTCATTAATTGGGTTAGGGGTAGCTCATCGCACGGTTTGTTCACGTTGACAACTAACGCCGGAACCAGCCAGCATGCTTACATTATATTGTAGTGGTGAAACGCCTAATCTTACGGTAACTTCAAAGCATCGCAAGTGTACAGCGGCCACAAGATATTGTAATTATAAAGCTAACGCGAAATGCGCTGTGACCTTATTGGGTGCTTATATACCATTTCTACAAATATGCTGGTAAAACTATCACACTGCATCCCACAGATGTCTTGCATTTAAAAGTGTTACCACAGAAAGCGGCACTTGTTTGTAAATTTAGATTCCCTTGTTTATCAGTAATCCATCAATCAACCGCGCTCTAATCAACGGCACTTTACCAGACTTTTGCTAACACGTCTTTTTACACTCAAAATCTTATATTTAATAAATAAAATGATCAAAATAATAATAACGAATTTTCTAATTATTTGAAATAAAGTTATTTTATCTTTATTTATTTTAGCGAAGAATTCAAACATCTTCATTCATAAGAAAGGGGACGCAATACATTTGAAATATTATAGACCTATCAGCTTACTATTCGCTGCGTACAAGGTAGTTACTGAGGTAATCGTTAATAGAATCAGGGCAGCTTCAGACTTCAATCAGCCAAAAACATCAAGCACGTTTTGTAAAGGATATTCTACTATCTATCATATCCATATTATCAACCAGGCGACTGAAAAATGCTCGGAATGTAACCAACCTCTATGCATACATTCGTTGATTACGGAAAAGCATTTGACTCAGTCGTAACCTCCGCAGTCTTGCAGACATCGTGAAATCAGAGCGTAGATGAGCCATATGTGAGAGTACAGGAATATATCTATAGTGGCTGCACAGTACCTATAGTTCTGCATAAAGAGAGGGGAAAATCCCAATTAAGAAAGGCGTTAGGCAAAGAGACACGATCGCCTTAGTGCTATTCAGAGTTTGCGTAGAGGAAGTATTCAGGGCGAGGGGGAGCAGTTAGGTATAAGGGTTGGCGATTCGCTGATGACATGCTTTGCTAAGTAACTTAGGGCACGAATTGCAAAGGATGATTGATGGCCTAGACCGGAAAAGCAGAAATGTAGGCCTAAAATTAGTATGCAGAAGACTAAGGTTATGTTCAACACCCTCGGGAAGGAACAAAATTTTACAATAAGTAGCGAAACACTGGAAGTGGTAGGCGAATATGTACACTCGGGACTGGACGTAACCGCACATTCGAACGATGAAAGGGAAATAATTGAGAGAATAAGATTAGGATGGAGCTCATTTGACAAGTACTCGCATGTTAGAAGTACCAGCTTACAGGTATCGCTCAAGAGGAAAGTAAATAACAGTTGCATCCTACCTGTACTCGCGTATGGGGCTGAAACGTTCACGAAAACAAAAAGGGTTCTACTCAAGCTGAGGACAACGCAGAGAGCTATGGAATAGAAAATGGTAGGTGTAACGTTAAGAGATTGAAAACATGCAGAGTAGGTGAGAAAAATCATTTGAATTAATGGCGTTCTAGTGGGACTGAAGAGGGAGAAATTGGTATGGGCAGGGCTCGTAGTGCGAAGAAAGGGTAACCAATGGTCCATAGGGGTAACAAATTAAATTGCTAGTGAAGGAAAGCATAGGAGAAGCGGGAGAAAGTTAGGTGCACAGACGAGGTCAAGGAGTCCGCAGGGGTAAAGTGGATGCAGCTAGCACAGGACCGAGTGAGTTGGAGTAATATAGGAGAGGACTTCACTCGGTAGTAGGTATAATCTGGCTGATGGGGATGATGGTGGTGGTAATCTCATTTTTACTTACCTCTGCGCATTGAAATCTGTAAAAACTACAACGTTATTGATTTCTTTGCGTATATTACTCACCCTCTCCAGATGAAGCCTCCTGTATACCCTCTGGAACGCATCGCTGTTCCCGTGGCGCTCTTTTCGTCCGAAGGCGATACTGTCGCCGACAAAGACGACGTGTCCCACCTCGTGGAACGTTTAGGCTCCAGGCTGCTCTTCCACCAGATTGTCCCACCGACCGACTTCCGTCATCTTGACTTCATCGCCAGTTACCAGGCCACAGGTTTCCTCCACAAGCTGATGATTGACACCCTCGACAGCCGCTATGGCAAATAGGAGACGCTCGGAGGGACTACGTAGCTCTCGGTGTCCCGGTGTTAGTTTTCATTATTACTGTCATTGAGCAATAAGAAATTAATGGTATAGAAATGGAATGAAAATTAATGATAGAGATGTCAAAACGTAAGAAAAATGAACGAGTGGATGTTGTTCTAAAAGCAGTCCTGGTTGAAATGGGATGCGTTGGCTGCAAAACAAGGTAAAATATGTTTTCCTCAGGTCTTCCAGTTTAGTGCATGCGATTAAAATGTGATTTACATTGAGTTCATCACCCCAGAATTCGCATACATGTTTATATTTCTTTGTTAGTGAAGCTCTTAAGCTGAAAAATTCACATCTATTTTTAGCATGTTGGCAGTGAATTAAAAATGTATTTTTTGTAAATATATAATAATTCGTCTGAAGTACATTTTTAGCCTAGGTCGATAGTTAAATTGTATTTTAACATCTGTCGAAAATGCTAGACCTAAAAATACACTTTGAGCATATTTCGAATACAGGAAAGATACATACGTGCTTTTACCATGTTGGCGTATTTAAAATGTACTTTTGTTAATATAAAATTATTTGAAGTACACTTTGAGCACTGCTCGACACTGAAACGTATGTTTAAATTGAGCACTAATTTTTCCATCTCTTACCTCTGTCGCCAATAGCGTCTAACTTGACTAATTGCTGCATGCTACATTAAACGCGTAAGCGTATGGCAGTATTCGGAACGCAGAGCAAAAAATGATCTCGAGGAAATAATCTGATACCAAATTTTTCATAACTGATGACGCATTGACGCCCGCCAGGGATGAAGTCTACTGCTTGTCATTGAAGTTTCCACAGGGACGCACACAAACTGTATGATTTGTCGCTTAATTGGGTTAGCAAGGCTCAAGTATTTCGGTTTCAAATTCATGGAATGCCAACACGCGTTAACGTTTCAAAGCTCCATAGCAAGGGGCATGAAAACAGAGAAAAATGAAATGCTTCGTGTATTTTTATTTTCCTACAGCACTGAGAAGTATATTTCTGGTGTATATTTTATATACTTTTTTTTTCGTAGCAAAAAGTGAATTTTATTTCTCGCGAATTTTGAGCGCATTCGAAGTATGAAACAAACTCATACTTTCAACATATTATTCGTATACTTTCCTCTTGAATGAAACAAAAGGTCATGAGTACATTAGTAAAACTTTGCAAGAGCGCTGTTGGAGTACTTTTTATCCCTGATTAACAATTCGAATTGAATACAGCACATTTTAAATATTGTTTCATCAGTCGTAAAAATCACAGAAAAGAAAAGAAGGGTCTATTAGCACAAAAAACAAATATATGCAATGTATGTAAAAAGTAGACCACCTTTTTGTCATATTGTATCTAGATAAGCAACTTACATGTCACGTGCATTAGCAAAACCACCATTTTCTTAACCGACATTGAAGTTGAATATCTTAATGCATGATGCATTATGGTGGCCTACGTTTTATATATGTTGCACATATTTTTTGATGTTTATAAACATTTCATCCTATTCTGTGATTTCTTTCGCTCATGCGTATAAGTATAGTGTGTGATTGCGAATAAAGCTATTTAAGAGTCTGTGCTCGTCCTGTGTCGTCCTTTCTTATGTACCCGTGTTTTATAGTGTTGTTCGAGGCGATGGAGTTTGCTTTTACTTCATCTACTTTTTTATCAGTGCTTTTCGTTTTCTACTATGTTAGCTACTCACTTCTATTTCCTCCCTTTCACTTATATTTTACCTTTGTGTTCATCGTCATGATCAGCTGAACTATACCCATTGGAGGGCGAAGACCTTTCTCATTTTTCTCCAATTCAACCGGTCCTGTGCTAGCTGGAACCACATAGCCCCAGCGAACTTCTGAACCTTTTCAGCCACCTAATTTTCTGTCTCATGCGCTTTCCTACCCTCGGAATCCAATTTCTTACTCTAAGCGACAATCGGTTATCCTCGCTTCACACTACATGTCCTGCCCCTGCCCATTTCTCTTGATTCCACTAGAATGTAAATCCCTCGAGTTATTTCTGTGACCCACGCTGCACGTGGCCAAGACAGACGACGCTTTTCCGGCGCTGTCTGAGGTCGTCACGACGGGCTGTCGCAGTAATGGTGCCAGCGGGTAACCATGCCTGAGTCACAGAAAATCCCCCTGTTAGCTGCTCGCTGCGCCCTTAGCAGAAATTGCCACCGCGATCCATCAGATACCGCTTGGTCACGCAAAGGCCGGGTATGCGTCCTCTTATCGTGCTGGACTTGCAATCGAAAAAAGAAAAAGAGTGTGAAAGCGCGCAGCGCACAGGCTTTCGCGTTGACGAGTCGGGGTCTAGGAGGCCCACACATTAGGGGCGAAAAGCTAGGCGCCCGTGGGCTGTACGATGTTAGTGCACGTCGAAGAACCCGACGTAGCCGAAACTGCCAGAGTCCCCCACTACGGCGTCTCTCATAGTCTGAGTCACTTTGTGACATTGAACACCAAACATTAAGCAAACTAATATGTCTTATCTATAGTCTCTCAAAGTACGCCCTGTCAATATTTGGTGCTGTTTCGCAAATATAGTTTCCTACTTCAACGCGTATTTGAGGGCCAACACTTTTTATTAATAATTTCTTTCCTCAGTTATAATACCAGTGTATGTCATCATGGAATACGTTACCTACACTGTCCTAAAATGATTTTGCTTGGTGGCTTTATTCTCATTCAGGGATCCGCATTATGTAAATCCCTTTTTATTATATGGACTTTCAAATCCATACCGAATGCTTTAGATATACATTTCTAGTGACTAAATGGCTACGTTCAAAAAAAGGTTTCCTGTGAGTTGCGGTTGTACCTCTTGATTGCAAGTCATAAATTCCTTCGGTACATATATTACAGTGATGCTTGTAAAACATTCCTGTAGCTGCGAGACCTCTGGCGCCAAACGGTTCAATTATTTGTAATCAGTTCTATAAGGCACAGGCCAAACGTATGTTCTACGCTTCATTCAAAGCCTGTCGGTAAAACGTCTTGCATAATGTGCGCATTTAGCCCTTCAAGTGGTTGGTTACTTATAAGCGGGCAGAAGCGTGGGCAGAAGCAATCTCGCGCTAGGCCCATCAACCTTCATTGAAATAATTTCATCACCATCCGGCATGGTATATGTTCAGTAGCTATCCGCTCCTTAATTTTGGTTGAGGTGCTGGTACGTTCATACCTCATCATCTTGACGTTGGAGATCCAGCCCCCTGCTTCTGCTTCGATCATCGGCAATGAATTCCTGGAACACATCGCCCGGCTGTTCTCCAGTGTCACCCGTTAATTATTATAATTTATTAATGATGCGCCACTATCGGTGCGCACATCCCCATACACCCTTAGAGTTTGTGGAGGCAGCTTTGCCGGTCTCAAATGAGACCCACTCGACTTGCGTGGAAAGCGCAGCCGGAAATCAGATGCCAGTAGTGGCAAAAGGGGAGGGGGGGGGGGAGGATTAGAGCCAGTTCAAGCCAGAGTAAGGGCCGGAGTCAGAATTAGCGAGCAAAGCAAACTATTACACTGCACAGCAAGAGGCGATAGAGAGGAAATGCACAGACGAGAGGTTAGCTAGAAGGCAATGCAAAGTATGCAACTTAAGAGACTTTATTGTAATACAGAGGCTTCACATTATTCAGCAATGCACGACAGAGTCACAGCAAATAAACACCAATTGTTCACGGCGGGGTACTGTAGCAGACCGACGTCTGGAGAGTCCCGATGTGGCCACCATGTAGACGTGCATCCCTCCCTCGCAGATTAGTGGGCTTACCGAACAGCGGGTTAACCTCGGGAAAAGAGCAGTAGCATTTGACTCGCTCCCTGCAACAGTGGCTCTAACGTTTACTGTCCGACTAACCTGCGGAAGTGACGCAACCTCAAATAATTAGTTGTGGCTTAGCTGTGAATATTCCTTGCTGAATTGCGAAAGCAACATCGGAAGCTTCTTTTGCCTGTTACATTATTCCCCTATCACGCCCTGTCGGTTGTGATACATTATTGGGGACACTTGAGCTCATCGTTTAAGGATGAGCTTAAGTGTCCAAGCATACAAGCGTACATATAAAGTCACGCTTTAACTAATCCGTATGGACGTGCCTCCGTGTCGAAGGGGTAACGAGAATGCAAATGGTTCTGGCAGGCTAATTCTGATGCCACCCTTCCATATGAAAGAAGCGATCCGAGTTGACAGCCCCTGCCCGTTGCATAGGGGTAACGGAGACCTTAGCTACGCCTCTTTACGGCATAGCTGCGGCCACCCGAGGTCTCGCTTTGGCTATAGTAGTATTGCTTTCGCAATAATAAACAGGCCTTGCCGCGTCTGTCTGTTACAACGCGCCAAAGAAGGCGCGCACTTACACCTAACTTTCACTCTTTAAGCGTCCTCCTCTTCTCCCACCGAGACGCGTGTCGTCATTTGTCAGCTTCGGCCTAACCCTCTGGAGAACTCCGGTTGCTTCTCCGGCCGGGTGAGCCACCCTCGCCGCCGAGTGATGAGGGAGTGATACCCATGCGTGCAGCTCTCGTGCGGAAAAGGTGACATTTCTCCAATCTTCTGGAACTCTCTACATGACGTCACGCCCACGCTTCCTTCGCACTGCGCCGACTCAACGAAAATGTGCTCCGAGTTCGTCACACATAACCTGCCAGATTCGATCCGAACTCGCCGTTCACCCTGCCCCATCCCACACCCCGACCACGACACGAAAAGCGAGAGACCAGACCAGAGGATCCCCTCTACCCGAGAGGCAACGGGGACATAACAAAACAAACATAAGACCAGATGACTGCGAAAGTGACCAGAGGACCCCACCGACCAGAGACGCCTTCACGCCTGCACATCGCCCCTGCCGATGCCGTGCGATGCGTGCCTGGGCCTCAGCGGTCGGATTTTGGTGACCTGTGGCTCGAAAGCTTCCTGAGCCAGGCTTCATCCCGTCATCATGGTGCCTGTGTGTCACCAACTTCCTTCTCCTCTGGCCCAATTCATTCATTCCAGCCCGTTACAGATGAGGAAGAAGTGGGCAGTGGCGTGGGCAGGGGAGCTCCTGATAGGCCCGCCAACATCCATTAAAATCACCACATCTAACATGATCTACCTTCACCGGCTTTCCACCCCGTAAAAATATGATTGCAATGTTCCTTGCACTAGCCGAGATTTCTAAATGCCTAAATTCACAGCATGCCCTTAGATGCGAAATAATCACGGTGTGCAGTCTGCGCAAAATGCAGATCTTATAATCATGCCCCCTTGAAGATTGAGTTCAGAACCAGTGACAAGCATTTATATTTAGAAATTTAGGCAGTAATTCAAGTTTCTGATCTTTTTTGAAAACATACTATCAGGCATTTATTCGAAAAAAATCACAGATATAAAAATCCAGCTTGAAAGGAGGGACAAAATAGGTGCATAGTTTTAAACGATGCGCTGCTAAAGCGTACAGAATTGTGTCAAAGAACAATACGATTCCGCACGCCTAAGCAGCGCATCCTTTAAAAGTATTTTTTTCCAGCGAGCCTAGTCCCAAGCACTTCTTACGATAGGTACAGAGGAGCTGTTGCTCGTGCATGAGCCGGAACGTTCTGGGCAGGCGAATCGTCAACAAAGCGGGCGTTAGAGGAGGAAAAAAGATACGCTTGCAATAATGAAACACGGAAGATCAGAAATGGAAACAATGTTTCGGCTTACAGGGCTGTTATCAACCGCGTCATCACCGATCACTTCAAAGAACTGCTAGGACACGCGGAAAGAGCACATGATGGCTTTCATACTGAGTTCCTACCATAATGCTAAAGTTCCAGTCAAAATCAGTCTGGAACAACCGATATTTGTGCGAAAAATAGAGCAAGCAATAGATGAATTGAAGCCAGGTAAAGCAACTGGCCTCGATGGTC
This sequence comes from Amblyomma maculatum, assembly GCA_023969395.1. Lineage (NCBI taxonomy): Eukaryota > Metazoa > Arthropoda > Arachnida > Ixodida > Ixodidae > Amblyomma > Amblyomma maculatum. The sequence continues at coordinate 193,070 of JAJIZL010123191.1, forward strand.
TAGGGGCAACCTTTTACAAACCATTCAAGAGTAGTTTAGCCAAAATTCTTTTTAAGTTAGTTATCGAAGCATATGAGTAAATACGCTTTCCTTTGGTATTTACAACGTCGCACATGTTACTGGTACCAAAAAACTGAGAAACCAGGTAACCATTTTTTGGGGAGCTCTTATCGTCCGATAAGTCTCGCCAACGTAGACTACAAAATATGTACGCAGGTTGTGACCAAAAGAATGCAAGGTGTCATTACCATGCTTCTAGGACCACGTCAAACTTGTGGTATCAAGGGCCACTCTATCGCTACTAACATGAACACAGCGAGGGGTATATTAGAATGCTATGACATGCTGAGGGAAAAAGTGACGATGATACAGCTAGATCTTGCGAAGGCTTTTGATTGCGTATCGCACGACGTTCGTTGTTACATTCTGTACGTCATTCCAATGTGGGATGTGTAGTTTCTATTATAGAGCCACGTGGCTAGTATAAATCTAAAGCAAGCAGCCTTCTGTTTTAAACATTTTGGCCTTTTAAGAACACAATTTCCAGTCTGGATTCCGTTTAACTGTGCAACGAGCTCTTGAATGCCAACCACGTCCATGTCTTGCTCGTAATTCACGAACCGCAGGCCTCCCGGCTACGCGCTGCAAGATTTGAGAGCGGTAAGAACGATGCGAAAGCGGGAGGACTAAAGCAAATTGTCTTCCAGCTTGTACCACTCTATTCTTGCAATAGATTTAGTATTTCATCTCTTTTCGAAGACCTTAGTGCGCGGCATAGCGTTAAAAATGTTAGGAAGGGCCAGTTGAAGTTCGAAGGCTGGACAGTTATAAGCAAATCATTTGCTTGCTTAAGGGAAGTATGTTAAAGTCATAACAGCGTCGTCACTGCATTCCGAGCGGTTTTGTTATGGTAGGTCGTCATACTGAATACGTAAATATTACAGAAAATTCAAACGTAGGCTACAATATAAATATCGGAATATAACGGTGGCTGGGCCCTATGCCGAATGCTCGATACACCCTTGTCCAAAGCGGCGCCTCTGGAACCTTTTTTGGCACTATATGGAATTGAGGAAAATGTATTGTGACCACTAAAATCACTGAATGATGACCCTGCTCAGCTGACTACTCTTTATAGATTACGTCGAGTTCAATATCACCGAAGCATTTTACCTTCTCGCTGCTCACATAACATTTTTTCCGACCCCTTATCACCTTACTGTCGCACAGTAGACAAACACTCCTCTCACAAAATGCTAATTATTTGCGGCAATTGACGAGATATGTGCGAAAAATCATTTCACCTTCACGATGGCTGGACTAGATTGACTTTGGTGGTATTTGAAGACATATAATTGAAGGGAATGCAACCGTCCCCGTGAGTTAGGGATGGTGACCCTTATGTAACGTTCCTGCATTTCGCGTTGATGGACAACACGGGTTCGGGACGCCGAAGAAGTTCAGATGGTACCCGCCTGTTGTCGAATGTGGAAGCATTGACCTAGCATTTTACGTGCTAAGATAAAGCTATCATGCTTATCAAGATATTTTTGCATAATAATAATCTATAACAAAGACCATAGTCACCACAGGTTATAGGTAGAAGAAATTTGTAGGCAAACATATCCGTCTCATACTAAACTTCAGTCAGTACTATACCATGCCCCTGTCAGTTAGCACTTGTTTCAGAGCCTGAAAGAAATACCACAGCTCGTAATTTAACATTTTGCCTGCTTTCAAGCAAACAACGGCAAGTACATTCCGGAATTTCCTGTACATATCATTACTTGGCGACAAGGGCAACCGAACGAGACAGATGGCGATGAGACGAATTTATAATAATAGGAGCGGGCCTTGCACGAGGTCTCCTGCCAACGCCACTGCCCGGTTCCGTAACAATATATTCGTAAAAAGCTTTCTTTTAAACTGAGGAGAACATAGCTTAATGTCGCTTCTTTATTTAGTGCGTTCTTGATTCGAGTGATGAGTTTAGCGTGAAGTTAACGTGGGACGCATTTTAGAATGCACTGGTAGAAGCATCAGCCGAATCCGAACCAACAACATCCACATTTGGCTTTCTTTTATCTCAATTCAGAGGAGGCTGGTGGCTTCCTGTTGTTGAAACTTGAGATGATGGCTTTTCGCAAAACATATAGGCAGCAAGAGGCGTTGGCAGAAGGTTGGGAGTTTTCGGTCGTTGCGTATTGCCAACGTTGCACACTCATTGAAAACCCAAGGAAACCTTTTACTGCATTTTCCTTGACATTGTATTTGCATAAATGCTACAAGAGCTGTACTATACGGCTGACTAGCAACTATCTTGCGCTTATACTGCAGCAAAGCTTGCCTATGCACTGCATAGTTGAGCTGTTTGGCAGATATTCAGTGCTGGCGCATACCAAAAAGGCGTTTGTATGCCACAGAGCGCATCATCCAGCATCGCAACATGCGCGCCAACGCACGCTGACATAAAAGTGCATGTCGTCAGTCAAGCATTCCTTATTCGCATCTGCTCATGCCCTACCATGCCGTGAAAAGCAACGCTGCTTTAGACGCAAATTTAGTTTTCTTCAACGAAACATGAGATAGAAAATATTGTAGAAGATTATAGAATATCGAGATTATGGATGGGCAGAGACATGAACAAGTGCGAGCTTATTTGTTGTATCGAATACTTTTTTGAAGGTTTTCACACGCATAACGTTGATATTTGCATACTATTGCTCCTGCTTTTCTTAAACGTGCATTTAAGAAAGTAATTTCAGCAAAGATTTAACCTCGGTTGTTGTTTGCCTTTACACGTGTTGCTGCTGCCCTCGGAAATCAAAGAAATCCTTGCCACATGTCCGATTAGCTTTCCTTTAAAGCTGATATTGCTGATATTTTTTATCGACCCGATGCGCTATCTTATTTCGCCCGACCGTCAAGAAAATATGGCATCTCGTCGCTCAGCACAGTGTATTCGAGGCCCGGCATTGATAATTGTACTGGCTAATGGCATTCTAGTAGCGAGCAGTCATCGCAAAATTGTTGCCTTCGTGACGGCCAAGTCAAGTGTTTGCGTCCGGACGCAAGGGACCGCTGCCACTTCTTCCTGCGTTTTCCCAGAACGTTGTGGCTCTCTTCTGCAGAGATTGAACTATGCATTAGTTAATTCGATAAATACGACTACGTCATGCTCGCGTTTTCACTTCTTCCTTTCTGCGTCTCCTTGGCCGGGCGCAACTGCGCTGTTAAGCTATGGCCTTGAATCATCGCCCTGCTTTGTGCGAGGAGCATACAAGCACTAGCTCCTCACGCAGTCAATGATGCAGCATTATTGGGCAATTTCCATGGTGCGGAAGGCCCAGCTATTAAGTCGAAAGGCTTTAATGGCTCATACTGTCGGCATTCGTTTGGTCACACTATGTATCTCAATCAAATGACGTCATCCCACAAAACCGAAACTAACGCCCCCAGAAAAATAAAAATCCGGTCGGTCTCCACTGGGAATCGAACATTCATCTCACGGATCCCTAGACAAGCGCATCCCGAGGCCCGAGACCGTGATACACGCATCATTATTCTTGTCTACAGGGAGGATGACACTGATTTTGGAATTATCAATTGCAATGATGGCAGTAGCAACTATAATGATGGTGAATTTAGTCCATAATGATAATGAGAATAAACTTGATGCACCGTGTGCACCAGCAACGCTCAGGTTTTCGCATTTTTTTCGCCTTTCACAGTTCTCCCGGAATTTTTACACTAGAGTTTAAATGGTTCGCACTAGGGTGCTAATAATCCTCTGCAGATGCCGTATCACACTTACCGCGAGTAATCGAACGGGTGCTTTGCACTTCGACAGATCAATTTGGCCAATTTAGCGACGAACGTGGACGCGCCGGCATTCGCGGCCCACCGAAAAATAGGGTAACATGACAGTTACCAGCTCATCTCTTAAAAGTGACTACCTATTGGTGCGCGATTATACCACGTTTCCGCCACACTTTTCCCGATTCATTATGACATCGTTGCATACGACAACGACGGAAACATGCAGCGCACACATCCTTCAGATACTTTCTGAAATTTGGCTTAACTAAATAACTATAAAAAGGACTCGATAAGAAAGGTTGCGCAGAAAAGCACGTAGTAATATGTAGTACATGGTTTACACAGTCATTCGCCGATTAGCTTTCATTGTATGCTAATCTGCCAACTACTTGAAAATGATGAAAAGAACTCCAAGGAAATATGATAATACACGGCATTTATTCAAAACAAAGGAGCGGAAATGTTACAATAGGACTGAGCGAAATATGCGAAGAAATGATTGCCGAAATTGGTTGCGATAAGAACAATGCCGTGAGGAACCCAATGCGGCTGCAAGGCCCAGGTATTTTGAAGCGCCAAAACCTGGCATTGTCACCACGGTTGATAAACATGAAGAGCACTGGTCCAAAAAGAGCGGTGTCATTGTGCCAGAGATATGAATAATAGGCGAAGCAGTTTTTCAATTAATGAACACAAGGAATATACAATGCGCCACAGATTTAAAAGCACGCTGAATAACACATGCAGGGAGTGCGGGAACGCGCAGAATGCGCTGTCAAAAGTGTAAAATAAGCTACGTGGGATCCATGGAAAACACAGCGTCTCATGTTTTCCGTTCTAGCCTTGAGGCGAGGGCCGTTTCTAGAAACGTGCTGATTAAATAACATGCCTCTCACTGCATGGCATCCTCTTCGCTCGAGCTTTCGCTGGACTTGCATTCATCTTTCGCTTCGTTGTCATCATTGTCGTCCGCTTGGGCCACTGATGGCCCCGGCTGGTGGACTGGCGACGGGTCATGATGCACATCTACTTTGACCAGGACAGTCTGTGGGCCCTTTGGAGGAGTCGGTGCCTTTGGAGGAGGGGGATTGGGTTTTTTCGTTTCGGGTACGATCTCAATGCTGCTTACATCGGAGCTCTCATAACTGCTTCTGGACGATACATCGAAGGTCACCTCTTTGTATGGCATTATTTCGGGCTCTGGAAGCTTCTTCATCGCAGACTTCAGTGGCTTTGGCGGTTCAGCAGACTTAGAGCGAGAGCGGCTGCGACGCCACGAAGACTTCTTTGGAGTGGCTTGCGCAGTCTTCGATGACACGCCCGACGTCGACGGCTGAGGTTCGGAGGAAGGTGGCTTCTCTGTATCCTGTGCAGGTTGCGAGTGCGCACCCGATGTCGATGGTTGCGGTTCGGGTGAGGACGCTTGTTGTGGGCGCACAGGAGATGTCGGGGGCGATGCCGCTGATTTGCACTGGTCGCACAAATTCTTAGAGGACGAGGCTACTTTAAAAATGGTCATGACAGCGTGCTTGAGCGGAGACTTTGATCGCGATCTTTCGTAAGTGACAGCTGGTACAGGTGCAATTCCAAGCTTGCAATGAGGGCACTGCCGCGGTATAACTGATGGGGCTCCATCACTGGGAAGTATCGCGCCGCAATGCGGACATACGATCGTCGCGGGACTGAAACAGGATGTTCTCTTGCCGCACCTAAAACACGATGTCAGCCGAGGAGAAGGCGGTTCTTGGTCGTCATCTCCGCTGTCGTTGCCATCACCGCCTTTTCGCTTCTTGCGGGGAAGATCGCCCTCCGGAGAAAGATGTTGCCGCTGTTGTTCCTCTGCCATGCTGTGTGCTGTCGCCTTTCACATAAACGCGAATAGCTTCCAGAGAATATTTGGTTAGGCTGGTTTGATGCAAAAGGCGGACGAAATGTGAGCGCACTGCTGCAATCGCTCAAGTATTTATAGGCTGCCACTGCGTGATATCATGCTTTATATTTTCGTGTGTTCCACACACCTAACAGGGGAATTATTGCAGCGTCAATGTCACCATCAAGTTTTGTCTTACGTCACTGACGAATCAGCGCATGCTTTTATCACGTTTTGCGAACTTTATCTCCTGCCATGGTCTATTTCGTCATCTGTTCACCCAAAATGTGCCAGTACACGGCACACGGGAGAATGAATTGACCTTAAATATCAAGTTTATTCAGAGCATGCGCATCATTTGCACCTGAAAAGCGCTCCTCGTCAACAAACTACTAAAGAAACATTTGGGGATACCTAAAAGGGTATCAGCTAAGGAACAGAGAAATGCATGCAGTCTGTGGCTCCCTCTTGTATGACATTTACACAATGTGTCTGACATTACGTTCTTACTTTATGTTGCTGATATCACAGTGTGGAGCACTGACCATGGCCCCCTGACGTAAGTGACTGCCCTAGAGTCAGCTTCAGATATTCTGGCCAATTATGCTAGATCTGCCGGTCTACAGGTTTCTGTAAACAAACCCACCTTTACGTCTGCTGCAAACCATTAGAAGCTCCGTAAACTCGTTGCGACGCTAATGCGCTCTCAACCGCCTGGAACTCCACTTCAAGAAACATAAAGACTGAAAATTCTTGGTTTATTCATTCCCCATTTTGGAACGGGAACTGTCTGTTGTTGTTTTTTTTTTTCAGGATAAAAACCACGCGATACAGACC
>JAJIZL010123191.1:201279-232896 GCA_023969395.1 Amblyomma maculatum
ATATTGCTACGAAGATGACGAAGCGGGCAGTAGCGCGGGGCGGAGCGCACGCGCCAGGCCCGCTGGCCATTAAAGAATATTTCATCGTCATGTCATCACGCCGTTCTGTTTCTGTTGTGTCGCCGTGTTCCATCGCTTGTCATGCCACCACGTAACATTTGGTTGGAGATGCGGTTCATCCCCATCCTCGTCTTGCACCTTTGAAGCCAACCGTACGCCGGGACCATCTGCCGAAAGCCCGTGGAGATCGCCGCCCAGCTCTGCCCCAGCCCTTTTTGCTCAGACTAGACCAGCTGCTGTCCCCAGCTTCGTCCCCAGCCCTGACCAGAACACACGACGACCAGGAAGAGCCCAAAGCCGACCCTACCGACCCCACGATGAAGCGACCTCACGACCGCTCGAGCGAAGACAGCATCCCCGCCCAAGCCTTTCGGCGTGTCCATGAGCCTTGGCCTTCGGCAAACATGGAAGATTGGACTTGATGCTCCGGTGCAAAGCATTCCTCCCATCTTCGCATTCATTGTGGTGTCAGCGTTTCATGTCCCAATCCTGTGTCTCTGTTCATCGTCACGTCATGCATTGGAGTTCTAGCAATCGATCGGGACGATCGCTCGGTGGCCCCGGGTAATGCTACGAAGATAACGAAGCGGGCAGTGGCGCGGGGCGGAGCGCTCGCGCCAGGCCCGCTGGCCATTAAAGCATATTTCTTCGTCATGTCATCACATCGCTCTGTTTATGTTGTGTCGCCATGTTCCATCGCTTGTCATGCCACCACGTAAAAATATATATACACTGCTGTCAAAACCGGTCGCGCTAGCTCACGTGCGCACAGCATTTGGTGAGAGCAGTCCTACAACCGCACCTCGTTTATTAAGAACAGTTCTAGCAGCACTTAGCCAGGGCTATATAGAATTGCCTGGAAGCTGTCCATCGAAAGGCTGTGAGAACAATCGCTTGCCTTCCCTGCATACACACTAGATTTTGAAATGCAGCAGGGGCGTGAACCTGTAGCCTTAAGGTAAGCCTGCTGCACTTAACGGGCCCTACGGGCGGATGCTTCATCACACACCATACTGTCGCCGCCACCAGACATCCTGCTATGTATTTTTGTACAGCTTATCTGCAACTAACCGACTGATCTTCATGGACCAACCTAATATCTGAAGAATGTTCGACAAACAGGTTTTTGTCTCAACGATCTGCTACGCCAGCACAACAGTAATGTTAAAAATTCTTCCGGAAGAAACCTAGCCATTAAATGAAGTAAGTGTCGTAACTGTGCTCCATTTTAAATCAGTGCCATATCATAGGGCGTAGTCGGGATCAACTCACTCGAGAGATTATAGAAGCCCAGAAAATAGCATCACTGCGAAGCACCTGTGTTAGCACACCTATTTCATTGTCAAAAAAGAACTTGCATTCCTTGGTGTATCGAAGTAATATTGCACATGTCTTCCTTGTTTCCCTCTGTCCCGGTAGCTAACTTTGTTATCGCACACGTGCTGACTTTTGCCATGTCCTTGAAGGGATTGTGGACTGTATATATCGCTCGAGGTTTCAGGAAATCCTCAGTTGGAAGTAGCGCGCTTGTCCCTCTCTGTTTCTTCTCCGCCCATGCTGTTTTAGCGCTTTCGAAAAATGTCAAACCTGCACTAACTAGCTCGATCCGCCACCCTTGTGAATCTCAAGCGACGGCGTGGCTTCGCGAGATAATCTTGGAAGTTCTTTCATAAAGGATACCACTTATTTCCTAGATAATATCAATAACCCCCTGGCTCGCTTCTTGTTACCTTAGATGTTACTTCTCTGTATACAAGTATACCGCATAGTGATGCTATTGAGCCTGTAATGAACGCTTATGATGAACACCGCCCTCATAGACCAATTAATAGTTCTAGATTAGGTGCTCTCTTGAGGCTCATATTTGAAATTACAATATCAATTCTAACGAAACTCACTACTTTCAGGTTAGCGGCACTTCCATAAGTATCAAAATAGATCTTAATTATGCCAATATATTCATGGGTTGCCTCTAAACAGAATTTCATGATATTCATCCGCTAGAACTGTTCTTATCAGTTCAGTTCAGTCGTTCAGTCGTGTCCGACTCTTCGTGACCCTATGGACCATGTCACGCCACGCTTTCCGGTCTTTCACCATCTTCCTAACATCACATAACTTCATCTGCTGTGCCTCGAGGATGCCATCTAACCATCGCGTTCGCTGCCTACCCCTTCTCCGGCGACCCTCAACCTTTCTCAACATCAAATCTTTCTCCAGCGACTCCTCTCTTCTCATCAGATGACCAAAGTAGCTGAGCTTTAACTTTAGAATTTGACCCTCCAATGAGCAGTCAGGGTTTATGGTCGACAATATCGACTGATTTGATCTTCTAGCAGTCCAAGGAACTCTCAAGAGTCTTCGCCAGCACCACTATTCAAATGCGTCAATTCTTCTGCGGTCAGCCTTTTTCACAGTCCAACTCTCGCATCCATACATCACAACTGGAAAGACCATAGCACAAGTTATACGGATCTTGGTTGGCAGACTAATGTCTCTGCTCTATACTAGGCGGTCAAGGCTAACCATTGCTCTCAGTAAAGCCTGTCACATCCATAAAAATAGTGACACGTGCGTTAGCACACCTTCAGTAATTATCAAAGATTGTGAACTGTTATATTTGGATCCATAGCTGTATGTTTTGGTTTTTTGGTGGGAAGGGATAGCGCATGCGCTTCTGGTTGTCATGTGAGAATATATTTCCTTGTATGTTTCATTAAACCTTCAGTTGTTAGTTCTAATACAAACTGTTCTTATACAAAAGCTTTATTTATGATATTTTATAGTCTGGCAGTAAGGCGAGGAACAGCTCCTTGCGTTTATTGCAGATTGTAACAATTTTCATCCATAAAACATCAATACATCTCTTTCACTCACTCGTACTCGACTTCGATATTTTACCGGCGCGGCGACAGGGGACGAGGAACAAGAAGAGACAAGACAAGCGCTCGGACTAACAACTGAAGGTTTAATGAAACATACAAGGAAATATATTCTCACATGACAACCAGAAGCGCATGCGCTATCCCTTCCCACCAAAAAACCAAAACATACAGCTATGGATCCAAATATAACAGTTCACAATCTTTGATAATTACTGAAGGTGTGCTAACGCACGTGTCACTATTTTTATGGATGTGACAGGCTTTACTGAGTTCTCTGGTCAATTTGTTTTGATTCCTAAAAGTATTCTTAGCTTTATCAAGGATCGCAGTGCAAACAATCCTTTCTCGAAACAGCGAACTAACTAGATTTTAACCTACTCGGAATCTCTCCGTAATGTAACAGGTATTCTAAGGTGACGTCACAACATTCTGATGCAAAGCGTTGCCTAAAAGACATCTTCGGGAACCACCCCGAGCTGTCTTCAGACGTGCTAAAAATTTGCGTGATATTAAGACTTATACAATAATCACCCATCTCGATTTTACTGGCTGTGCACCGCGCAATTATTCTCGCTCTAAAATCTGCTCCCAAATGACAACCGCATCAGAACTGTTAGCACGGCTTTCAACTACTGTATAAAAATTAAAGGCCAGTCATCTCTGACACTGTCAATGTAATTTATCTACTTGAATGTTCCGCCTGCCAGCTCCAGTATATGGGGCAAACTGCGACGACTTCTACATTACGTTTTAACACGATCATGAGGCACACAATACAAACATACCCAACCACCACTGTTCAAGCATGGTGATTAATTTGATCAGTTAAAGGTGACTATATTGAAATCTGTGTTTTGATCAAAGTACGGCCGTGAAGTCAGAAAATTGTTTTTAATTCCCAAGTCTAAGGAAGTGTCGTCAGGTATTAATCAAAGTGTAGGAAAGCTAACCTGTCTATCTAAGTAAAACCGTTTCTGCAACTTCAAAAGATCAGCAGGGAGATGACTGGGATCCTTATAACTCCGTTCTCTCATCTATTTTTTGTTTAATATGTACGAATTGTGACCGTCTCAATGTCCGCAGTATAGCCACATGCCTTGGTATACTTACTATTTAGATTATTGATGATACACTTTTTCGCATGCGTGGGCTACGTAGGATTCTGATATTTTCGCGCCACCACGAATTATTATAGTCTTGCTGTTTTAAACCAGTTGTAACTTGCATCATGACGCATGTGGGATTGCATGAGTGCTACCTATATTTGTCTTCGTTTATTTTTAGATGGTGAACCGGCATCAGTAATACTACTAATAGACCTAGCATACAAATATGGGAGACTGCCTGTAGCCTAGTTACTTAAGACGAAGGCCGGTCCCGCGTCCGAAACGTCAAATACATTCTCTTTTCCTTCATCACATCTGACTTTTTTCGAACATATGCTATATATATATTCCTTCACTAAGGCCGGACCCCGGCCGAAACGTCGGATTAATGTTTACCGTTTTTCTACCGTGAGTCATCTCCTTTACGTTTATGCCTTACCGCGCCCATTCGAGCTTCAACTCCCTCCTATATATATATATATCGCGCCCTGGAACTCCACAGCTTCACGTTACCCCCTCCTTCTATGACTGAAGACGCCAATCCCCAAGCCGTACAAGTTGGCTCGGCCATCATTTGTCGCGGTTCCCTTCCATAGCGTTTAGGATTGGCTCACATGAGGGGTGTGCGTTATAACAAATGATACGCGGAAATGAAGCTTAACAACATGATTTTAATCTCACTGGCGTAGCATATCTATGGTTTTGGAACCATGAAGCGGACATTCCATCATAATCCGTGTTCAAAGCCAGTTTCTCTCACGTTTTCGCCCATCCGGCTCTGAGAAAGCTCCGCGTTGAACAGCGCTTTCGTGCGCGGTCTCAGCAGGTTGGCGACAATTTTTCTAGCTACATCGAGGACATTGTCGATCTGTGCAAGCGCGTGATACGCACAGATGTCAGAGGCCGGCAAGAACAAGCCCATTCTAAAAGAAATCGATGAAGATGTCTTTCAGATGTTGCTAGCGCGACACCTTCGCACCGTCGCAGAAGTTGTCATACTATGTCAAAGCTTTGATGAACTACGCAAGCAGAGGGTGGTGGCTCGCGAGAGCACCACGCACCCTGAGTCGCTTGCTGGCCTGAAAGATGCAGGTGGCCAGTCTTCGGTCCTGCCACAAATCAAGAGCTTCATTCGGGAAGTTGCTCTACAGCTCTCCCTTAGGTACCGCCATGAAGAGCCTTCATCCCATCCAGCTCCCAGTCTGCGCCAGATTATTCACGAACAGGTAGTGGAAGCTCTTCCTTCAGGTCCTCAACCCATGCCTGTCGCTGCCTCGTTGACATATGCGGCTGCTGCTGTCTGATCACAACCAACATATGCTCCGCCTAGACAACCTACCTATGTTCAGCCGCCTCATGGTCCTGCCTGAGAACCTGCGCAGTTTATTCGACCGCCCGCTTAACCGGCAAACTCCTGCCGCACGACTGACAATCGTTCGATGTGCTACTTTGCGGCTTCCCAGGTCATGTGGTGCGGAACTTCCGTCAACGCATGAGCGCCCTTCGTGCGACTCCCAACGTTTCAAGCTACTAGAACCAGCGCCAGTACTCTCCTTGTGCTGATCCTCCCAAAGCCATCCACTGCCTCCTGAGCACATTGCTTCTGGTCACCGTTTACCTTCGCCACTAAGGCGTTACATTTCTCCGATGCGACGTCGTCCCTCGGCAACCCAAGAGGACATGTGCCGCTGTTCCTCAACGGAGAACTGCGCGGTCGTCGATATTTACAAGCACTCGGCTATCTTCAGCTATTTTAATTGAAGTTTTTGTAGAGGATGTTTCTGTGATGGCGCTTGTCGACACCAGAGCTGTGGTCTCCTGTGATGGATGCAGTGCTTTGCCACCCTTTGAGGAAAGTGAAGAAGCCCCGGGACTTTCGGCCTGTCATTACGAACTGTGAGTGCGCACCTAATTCAGCCGTCAGCTGCGTGCGCTGCTCGAGTACTCATCCAAAACATTCTGTGTTCAATCGAGTTCATCGTTTTGCCGTCATGTTCACAGGCAAGCATCTTGAGTAACGACTTCCTACTGCTTTGCAACGCGGTCATAAATAGTGTCTTGGCTTAAATAGCACTTTCTGCGCAGCCCATCTCGTGCCGGACATTGAACGTTTTGATAACTCTATTTCTGCAAAGTTCTTGTCGCCGGCAGTACTGCCGTTCCTGCGTGCTCATTTGTGATTGTCTCTTTCCTGTAACTCTGTTCGCGATGCAAGTGTAGTCTTCACACCTTCTGATATTTTTCGACGCCGCCACTGGCTGCCTCTGTCTTATGGCCTGCCCACTATATGCAACTGGCCTCACCTAATTATGGGTCTCAGACTCGTTTTCAAGCCCCTATGATTTGCTCCGCGATTAATGCATCGGTACCGCGCAGCTCTTGATTTCTGTTTACAACACCGACGGCGCCGGTGCTTCACATCCGCTCGACAAGGATGCACTAGGACTACCTACTCCTGCGTCCGCTACGTTGTCGCCGGATCTCTCTCTTCGCTCTATTGGTGCCTGACTTCCTTCAGATCAGTGAAACCAGCTTCTTGCTCTCCTTGAAATGTTCCAGTACAGACAACCAACCTGTTTTGGGACGCACGTCAATATCGAACACCACATTGATACCGGTGTCCACGGTCTTCTGCGTCAGCGTCCATATCGTGTTTTCGTCATGGAATTGCAAGCTACTGAAAAACAGGTGGACAAAATGCTTAAAAGTGGAGATATGCAACCCTCCAATAGCCCATGGGCCTCACCGGTAGTACTTGTGAAGAAGGATGGCTCCTTAAGGTTTTGCGTCATTACCGCCGTATTAACAAGATCACGGGAAAAGACATCGACCCTCTGCCCTATATCGATGAAGCTCTGGACTGCCTCCAAGAGGCGGAAATCTTTTCGTCACTCGACTTGCGCTCTGGTTATTGGCAGGTCCCTATGGCAGCTGAACCGGATTTGTGACTCCTGACGGCCTTTATCAGTTCGCCGTAGCGTCTTTTGGCCTATGTAACGCTCCGCAACGTTCGAGTGAATGATATGGACACAATTTTGTGTGGCCTCAGTTGGAAGACAGGCTTGTGCTATTGGGAATATTTTTTTCTTTATTACGTGCTATCTGTAAGATATCGTAATCTTTTCGCCCGATTTTGAGACGCGTCTATGTCGACTGAAGCACGTTTTGACACACTTCACAAACGCCGGTATGCAGCTGAACTTAAAGAAATGCATTTTTGCTGCCCATGAACTAAGAAATTTAGGTCATGTTTTGAAACAGTGTGCTCTGATCCTGCCGAACGTCGTGCCATGACTGCGTTTCCCAAGCCATCCTCCACTAATGAACTACGAAGTTTTCGAGGGCTTTGCTCTTATCTTACGCTGTTCACTAACAATTTTGCGCACATTGCAGCCCTTTTTCGGCTTGGTCACCTGCCTACGACGACACCTACAGCACCCTGCGCGGTACCCTCACCATTCGTCCCATTTTGCGCCCTTTCGACCCGCCGGCTCCGATTAAAGTCCACACGGATGCCAGTGGTACTGGTCTCGGAGCAGAGCTTATACAGCTCAAAGCTGGATTCTATTAATATGTCATTGCGTCTGCGAGCCGCACACTTATAAAAGCCCAGCAGAACTACTCTGTAACAGGAAAAGAGTGCCTCGCCATTGTGTGGGCCGTCGGCAAGTTTCACACTTATGTATATAGTCGTCCTTTCGAGGTAGTTACGGACCATCATATCCTCTGTTGACTTTCTTCAATAAAGGATCCTTCCGGCCAGCTGTTACGCTCCCTTGCTTACATTTTTTTTCAATTACTTATGTCTACTATCTTTTCTTTCTGTGTTTAATAGTGTTCTGCTTTATATTTCGCTTATATAATTATTTTCGCGTATTGTATCATTACAATACTGCACATTACCGATTTTCACCCATCATTTCCTAACATTCGCTTAATGGAGCATTATTGGATACGTCACCACACCGTCCTCTCCCCCCTGTGGGTACGCGCCCTATTTCCAGAGGCCAACAAAAATGAAAGCAAAGATGTGTGTGTCACCTAGGCGCAGATGTCGCCTGGTGCCTACGGCGTAACATACAGTCGACAGGTGTTCTTTCCCGATGCCTGCCAATCAAGAGCGGTTCCCATCGCATTCCTGCCGCCACGTGCGCAGTGGCATTTCCCTCTGCGTCTGGAAAGCCGGAGGCATGTCCAAATCTCGGGGACACCGGCACAGCGAGCTGCTGGTATCCACCGTGCTTCGCCTCCGAAACGAAAACTGTAAGGAACCGTGATGCTGGCTTGATGCTGATGTGGCACACACCAGCCTCCTCCGCCTCTGTCCTTGGCCTTGTCATCGGCAAAAGGGAGCTAGAGCATCCAATGCGCCGTATCAAAACACTAGGTTTGAACACGATAGCGTTAAGGGCCTCCTGTCACAGAAACACCGGTGTCGGCGTTGTGGTTGTAACGCTAAAATCAGAAGAAAGTAAAGAAACAATTGAAGAGGGGTTTATTGGGGGTTGTTTGGAGGACGAGACAGCGACCAGTGACACAAGGCGATCGTAGAGCGAGGCACAATATCGTCCGAACAAGACGGTCTGAGCTCTCAGTGCGCGCGCCAGCTGATCCGCGTCTTCATCGTCGTTAGCTTCGGCGCTGTATCATCTTCTTCCTTACAATTTCCCCGGCGGAAAGAGGGAGCCATCCTGGCGACTTAGGGCGAGGGTATGACAAGCGGGTCGTAGTATGGCTTAAGTCGACTGACGTGAACAACTTCTCGCCCGTGGCGACGGTGGTCTGAAGAAGGCGTTGCCGGCTCCACAACGTAGTTAACCGGTGATGTACGCTCTAATAAATGATAAGGACCATTATACTTTGCAGACAATTTGGAATAAGCCGGAACGCACAGCCAAACGAGGATGTTGGTAGGAAAGTCAGCAGCGGGCTTGCCGTGATCGCTCTCATGTCGGCGAAGATCTCGAATGTCCGACGTGAATGAGCGCGCCAGCTGACGGCACTGCTCAGCATTACGGGCAACAGCAGAAAGAGAAGTATACTCTGAACTGTCGGAGTGGCAAGGAAGTATGGTGTCCAGTAGACAGGAAGGCTCACGATCGTATAGGAGAAAGAATGGGGAAATTCCAGTCGTTGCCTGAGACGCTGTGTGATGTACGGAATCATCTGATCCCAATTAGACGCGTCAGAAGAAACGTACATGGCGAGCATGTCACCAAGCGTTCGGTTAAACCTTTCTGTGAGGCCGTTGATTTGAGGATGGTAAACTGTGGTGGTTCGATGTATTCTTTGGCAAGCTTCCAACGGCTCGTTGACCACTTGAGATAGGAAGACGCGGCCGCGGTCACTGAGAAGTTCACGAGGAGCCCCGTGACGTAGAACAAAGTGACGCAGGATGAAGGAGGCAACGTCACGAGCACTAGCCGTAGGCAGGGCTGCAGTCTCCGCGTAGCGAGTGAGGTGATCCATGGCGACTATTATCAAGCGGTTGCCTGATGTCGAAGATGGAAGGGGGCCATAGAGGTTGATGCCGACACGATCAAAGGGTCGCGCTGGACAAGGCAATGGCTGTAATGGGTCGACGGAGGGGCGCGGAGACGACTTCAGCTGCTGACAAGCAGTACAGGACCGAATATAGCGGCAGACAAAGTTGTACATCCCCCGCCAGTAGTACCGCTGGCGAAGACGCTCGTATGTCTTCAACAGGCCAGCATGTGCGCTTTGCGGGTCGGCATGGTGATGGGCACAAATTTCTGTGAGTAGATGGCGGGGAATGACCAAGAGCCATTTGCGACCATCCGGGCGATAGCTCTTGCGATACAGCAGACCACCCCGGATCGTAAAATGGGAAGCTTGGCGACGAAGGGCTCGCGGGAATGAAGACGTTGAGGACGCGGTAAGGAGGTCTAGGGGCGAAGATATCCAGGGATCCCGACATTGTTCAAAAGGCAGGTCGTCGGAAGTGAGGGCTGCAACGGAGGGTTCGGATATCGAGTACGAGGGTGCAGGAGAAGGCAGCGGCGAGCGCGGCAAGGCGTCAGCGTCGAAGTGTTTGCGTCCCGATCGATATATCACGTCAAAACCAAAGTCTTGAAGGCGAAGAGCCCAGCGACCGAGGCGCCCAGAAGGGTCTTTCAGGGAAGCCAACAAGCAGAGGGCATGGTGGTCAGTGACGACGTTGAAGTGGCGGCTATATAAGTAAGGGCGAAACTTTGTTAAGGCCCACACGATTACAAGACACTCCTTTTCTGTGACGGTGTAGTTAGATTCAGCTTTCGTTAGCGCTCGGCTAGCGTAAGCAACCACATATTCGGAAAAGCCTTGCTTGAATTGAGCGAGGACAGTACCGAGGCCGATGCCACTGGCGTCAGTGTGCACCGCTGTAGGAGCAGATGGGTGGTAATGGCGGAGAATGGGCGGTGAAGTTAGTAGACGTCGGAGTGTAGTGAAAGCATCGTCGCAGAGTGGGGTCCATGTAGACAAGTCGGCGGGACCATTCAGCTGTTTTGTAAACGGTGCAATAATGGTAGCGAAATTGCGGACAAAACGGCGAAAATATGAGCATAGGCCGACGAAGCTGCGCAGCTCTTTAACAGACGTCGGTTTCGGGAATTCAGTGACCGCACGTTGTTTGTCCGGATCGGGCAGGATGCCATCTTTGGACACGACATGACCCAGTATTGTCAGCTTGCGAGCGCCAAAACGACATTTCTTCAGGTTAAGTTGGAGACCGGCGCCAGTGAGACAGCCAGCATTTGGTGCAAGCGCACGAAGGGCGTCGGAAAATCGGGAGAAAACGACGATGTCATCCAAATAACAAAGACAAATGTTCCACTTGAGGCCGCGTAATATGTTGTCCATCATTCGCTTAAACGTAGCAGGAGTGTTGCAAAGACCAAACGGCATCACAGTGAACTCATATAGTCCATCAGGGGTAACAAAGGCTGTCTTGGGTCGGTCAGACTCAGCCATAGGGACTTGCCAATAGCCAGAATGCAGGTCCAGGGACGAAACGAACTCGGCTCTTTTTAAACAATCGATGGCGTCGTCAATGCGGGGTAGTGGGTATACGTCTTTACGAGTAATTTTGTTAAGACGGCGGTAGTCAACGCAAAATCTTATGCAGCCATCCTTTTTTTTTTTTCACAAGTACCGCGGGAGACGACCACGGACTAGATGAAGGCTGAATTATACAACGTTGTAGCATGTCGTCGACTTGGTCAGTAATAACACGGCGCTCCGTAGGCGAAACACTGTAAGGGCGCTGGCGAAGAGGGGCATGACTGCCGGTGTCTATGTGGTGAAGAACCTCAGTCGCACGGCCCAAGAAAGTCGTCTGAGCATCAAACGAAGAACGGAACTGGTTGAGGAGAGCAAACAGTTATTCACGATGAGTCGGGTCGAGGTCACTGGCCACAGACGATTGAAACAGGTCCTCACTCGGTATATCGGAAGACTCAGCAATCGGCGTTACGGAGGCTACGTGGGCACTCTGTGGAGATACCCATCAACCTTAAACGGCGAGATGAGGTCAGCAACTTCAGTATGACCAAGGCATTCTCCACGAAGTAGCGGGACCACAGCGGTGGAAGCATTCGCAGCAACTATGTCAGCGGCACCGCAGTTAATATCAATGATAGCAAAGGGAAGAAGGAGGTGACGGCGAGAGGCGAACATGGGAGAAGGCGCAAAAAGAACAGTCACATCTAAAGGAAACGGTGCACACACGGGAACAATCACAGCACAGTTGGGCGGAATGTCGGTGTCGTCGGCGACAACAAGTTTGGCGCAAGAAAATGATGGTGAATGGTCAAGAACCGCATCGCAGAGCGCAGAGAAGGCGACGTGGGCGCGGGCGCAGTCAATAACAGCATTGTGGCGGGAAAGGAAATCCCAGCCAAGAATTAAGTCATGCGAGCATGACGCAAGCACTAAAAACTCGAAGACGTATAAGACGTCCGCGATAACTACGCGCGCTGTACAAGCAGCAAATGGACGAACGGAATCGGCGCTGGCGGTGCGATGAGAAAGTCCGGAAGGCGGGGTGGTGAATTTATGAAGCGAGCTCGTACGAGGCCAACCAATCTTCAACGTCCTGGTCGCCCTGCCCACTGAAAACTGCGGGATCTCGCTGCCGAATGGTACCGGAGCATGAGATGGACTGCGAAGGGGCTGCCACTGGCTGTTGGCCTACCTCGTTTGTCGCCATAGGTATTGTACGGCTGCGGGGCTCCACGGTGATCGTTTAAGGGTCGTACCTCGGCACGTTCCACCAAATGAAGCGGTGTTTATTGAGGTTATTCGGAGGACTTAATACGGCGACCAGTGACACAAGGCGATCGTAGAGCGAGGCACAATCTCGTCCGAACAAGACAGTCCGAGCTCTCAGTGCGCGCGCCAGCTGATCGGCGTCTTCATCGTCGTTACCTTTGGCGCTGTATCATCTTCTTCCTTACACAATAGAAGATTTGAGGAACGAAGACTGTTCCCTCGCAGTACTAGGCGAACACGCAACCACTCCGCCACAGAATCGCATTGCTTCTCTCCGAATAAAGGTGGACCTAATCTATGGTTTTGGTTTGTGAGAATTAAAGTCCTAAAGAGACTTAGGCTATGAGAGATGCTGTATTGGAGGGAACCGGGGATTTTGACCTCCTTGAGTTCCTTAACGTGCACTGACATCGCACAGCACACGAGCGCCTTGCTTTTCGCCTCCATTGAAAAGCGGCCGCCGCGGCCTGAATTCGATCCCGCATCCTTAGGAACAGCAGTCGAGCGCCGTAACCCCTGCACCACCACGGTAGGGCTAGACCTAACCTAGCATTGCTCTATGGCTATAAGATAATCTTTAGGTGCGCCTTTAGAAAGAAACTAATTACTAAAGTAATAGTTAAGAAAGTAGCAAAGTACATACATTTCTGCTTTGCTTACTTGCAATGCAGCGCTCACAGGAACATTTCTCCGATCCTACGGCGCTGCCGCAAAAGATGGCGGGAGCCGCCACCCGAATCACAGCCTTATACATCTATCCACTGTCTTCAAAGCATTGGGGCTTAAGGACAGCGGAGAAAAACACACTACAGACTTTATGCGGGAAGAAATAACCGAATGAAGATTATCTGATTGGTTGGTAAAATAAAGGCATGAATAACAATTCTCCCTGCGCTAAGTACAAAAAGAGCAGTGGTGTGACTTGAGAAGTATGTCATTGTGAGGCTGAAGTGCATGACAAGGCGATGCGAAGGGCCCCGATAACGCCATCACGTTAAACTTTTAAAGGTGAAGCTTATAAGCGCCCTTCAATGTTTTTGGCCTAAGCAACATTTTTGTGGAGTGTATCTGTTAATATATATATTCATTTGTAAACATACCTCACGGGCTCCAACTGAAGCTATGAGGATGACATGAGTAACAGCTGTGCGAATAGGGCTAAATATAGCAGCTTTATTTGAACATCGTTATGCTATAGTAAAAAGCCTTCCTAAAAGGGAGAGAAGTTGGAAAACATTTTACAGCAACACCGTGCTTAGCTTTCCTTGAGGCTAGTAGGATCTTAAATACGAACGATGCTGTAGCAAGGGTACGGTGATAAATGAGTTACAGTCAACTCATTTCTGGAATTTAGCAAAATAAGTTTTCGGGTGGCCCCATTTTCGGATGTGGGCGAACTTGATTTTCGAATTAGAGAAGGTCAATTTTCGAAATTGAGCACCCAAATTTCAGGTGGTGGCCAAGTTCAATTTTAGGTTCAGTGAAGGCAGTGTAGAGAATGCATAAGTCAATTATTATCAATATTTTTAACTAATGCTATGCTCTAACACAATTTTGGCCACTTCTCGCCAGATGTCAGCTAGACTTATAAACGTTCATATTCCGCCAAGGTCATTTCAAAGTCAAATTTAGGGTGTGCCAGAACACGTCCTGGACATGTTCATTGTACTATAACGTGAATAACCATTAATATCCCAGAAGATCGTTTCCAAATGGTACATTGCTTCTTATGTTGCCACGCTTAGCCATTCCCCCCCTGAGTTCAGCTGAAGCCTGGTATTCTTTTCTGGTGTCCATGAAATCTCCAAAGGTACTAAGAAGTCCTTTCCGACTAAAAACTTCGCCGCCAGTGTGCTTCGATGCTAGGCAAGAGCAAAATTATACCTTCGCAACCAAAGGCGCTACATCATTGTACCATCACGTTTTTTTATTTCTTGCTTAGACAACACCGCAGAAATCAAAGCAGCATGTGGAGTGCACCAGTGTCACAAGATAATGCATGGTAATCTCAAGATTTTGTTAGGCGTGCCTGATCATCAAGAATGCTCATGCACTCAGGGAGCTCGCTTTGGACTAGATGCATTGCTGTAACAAATAAAACACTTTCAGTGATCTTACCATGGGCCGAACACATATTGACACTTGCATGACGAACATACATTCTCGTTTTCCACAAAGTGTGAAGGCCCAGGACCATAAGCGTATAAAGCAGTATACCTTCGTCACTTTCAACTGAAAGGTATAGAATTCATTACAGAGTATTGGGAAGTTCTCTTTTGATAGTGTGCTGTAATGTATAAAAGATGGCTAGCCGACAACCCATGAAGGCACGTCCAACTGCACACCGCCATCTCGGTAGTCGGCTTTTCCCGCTACGCTTTCAATGTCCCCGTCTTCATCGTTGTCATCTTCTCTGACAAAGTTACCCTAAATGTATTACTTGGGCATATTTTATCCAAACCAAATCCTAAAGTACTTGTTTTCACTCACCTAAACATGGTGATGAGTGATAAACCAAAGTTACACGCAGCAAATTATTGAAATTTAAATTATGAGTCATGTAACCATGATTTGACGCTAGCGCGATGGATAAACCGCCGCGCCCTAAACACGGCTTCCTTACAATTTCGAAGACTGTCGGACAACATTGCTGAAGTGGAAATTGAAGCGAGCAAAATATATTTAAACATGTCGGTTAAAAAATGCCACGCGTTTTCGAAGCACACATGCTCAATTATTCTTCTACACTGGAGGGTCAATAAGATTCCAATGTTCTTGAGCCCTCAGCTCTCGCTTGATCCAGGGCATGAAATAGGATACCCGCATGAACATGCTTGGTACCGCAGGATTTGCGCATCCGAAGCTGGACGACACAATTCCCACCAGCTCTGACTGGTCCTCGTCGATAAAGCCTGTAAGGGGACCGCCAGAATCTCCCTGCAGAAAAAAACATTACAGATGGTTTAACTCAGTTAGTCGTGGAATATTGTGCAACAGCAGGACATTTTGACATGATTGTGCCAGTTGGTGCCCCAATTAATAAACTTTTTTTCCTGAATTAATCAGGCGGACATGCTTCCAGACCACACACATCGCATCTTTTTCACAGAGACAATCTTCTTAAAGTAATGCTTTATTGGCGATGGCATTGGATACGAGTCACACTTTGTAAAGTAGGTTGACACATGGACACCTCTCATCCGTCCCCGCTCCGAAAGTTGAATGGTGAAATGAACATCAGAAGGTTTTTCGAAGAAGCGTGCAGTAGTGCTGCAACACTAAAACATTTTAGGGGGCGCGTTAGTAACCTTGTGTACGGCAAAGGCAATCTTGCAATTTTTTAGTGCGTTACACTACTAGCCGCAATCACGGATTTCACCAATGCCTGTCCGAAGCCGCTCACTCTCTCTCTCCGTGAACTTGAAGTGGAGAAAGAGAAGGTGGCTACGCGCGCGTCTCGCGACTCAGCATTGAGGAGGTCGAGCAGCCGCAGAGCTGTAGTAGAAGCCACTCTCTCTCTCTTTGTCCATCCATTTCTCCGTGAACTTGAAGAGGATGAAGGGAAAGTGCCGACGCCCACATCACGCGACTTAACACTGAGGGGGCGGAGCGACCGCATGATGCACCCAGTTAGATAGTAAGACAGTGAGAGAGGGGCGTGTCAGTTGCGGACGTGGTGGCCGTCGCTAGGCAGCGTTGTAGAAGCGTGTGTGCGTTTGCTTTGCGTCGCAATGAATGAAGTCGGGGCTGGGCCATCTGGCACTGGTGCTATAGTGCTCTAGAATATTGGGCAGTGTGACGACCGGCGCCGGAGAGCGGGCCGGTTTTGCGATGACAAGAACCGACTCCCGCGAGAGGGCGCGACGTGCAACAGGGGTGCCACGTTCGCCGCTCGACGCGTAGCGGCCGCGGGATAGCGGGGGTACAGAGGAGGGGTGCGGTTCTCTGTGAAGCGATTTTCAGACGCTACGCAATTAGTGTGATAATTAATAAAGAGGCGACTTATTCCAGGTGCTTGAACTGATCCCTGCCGTTCTTTTACCTCTATCTGGAGACATTGTTCACGCTTGGGTAGTCCTTCGGAGCAGCGCGCCATGTTTGAATCGCTATCTGAAACACTCAACGTTTCTTCCTGCGGACAGTTACAAATCGTTCAGATGAGCAATTTGTACTTAATGTTTGCAACGAAGCGTGGTGTTTTGCATTCGTTTTTCCCGTAAGGGAATAAAGGCTACTGCCCAGGAGCGCTATTAACACGCGTAGAAAAACAGTGTACATGCGAATCAAAGCTTGTGCATCGTAAGGCCTCCTTAGGAACACTTATTTTTCACAAACCTTATTTACGAACACCTAGCTGCTTACATTTTGCAGCTTGCGCTTATTAATACATAACAACGTTTATCTTAAATCGTCAGTAGTCTGTAATATATATCTTTAATCGGTATTCTTTATGTGCCCTAATCACCGCTTATATAAATTACAAATACAGTGTGCGAGCAAAACACATATATTCACTACCGTACTAATTTAAAGCACTGTGGTATTTACCGGCAAAAAAATTAAAAAATAAACAAGGTATACGCGACTCAAGCATTTATTCTTTGTTCGTGATTAACATGTATACGTATATCACGGACATTTGTTTGCGTGACACTATAACCAAAGGGTGAACCAGCTGTTTAGATGAAAAAACAAAACAAAAAGTCATGTACAGCTATGGCATCACTTCAAATAAAATGTCAAAAATTAAACCTGTCACATATGTAATACGTTCATAGTGGGCACTTGAGTGCAGACGCTTTACTGGCATAAATGGTACAGTGCAAGCAAACAAAAATAAAAGCACTGATAATTGCGCGTCGAATTGGCAGGTATATGATGTAGTTCTTGGCGCGCACCGAGAGAAAGCGGAAAAATGCGAAGATGACGAACACCTAATACGCAAGCAATTAAAATAATGCCGAAATCAAATGCGGACATAATACGTGTTTATTCTTGTGCGTGGTATAAAATATGAGTAATCGACTGGATATACTTGCAACTACTGCTTACCGGACTATATATAATCGGGCTACTTACCGCGGGTGCTCTTTGCAGTACTAATAACCAGACTATAATGGTTAACAAGGTTGATATTACACGTGAAATACTTCCAAGGGAATTTAATTATTTTCCCTTTGGGAACTCTTGTCGTGATTCGCTTACTTCAAAGAGCGAAGCCGCAAAAACACTATAAATTTCATTGCTTCAAGTGGGAGCTTTTCTGGTGCTCCAAGTAGGTAAACTTTCTGAACCTTCACATTTTACAGGAAGTTTGCAAAATCTGAAGTGCAAAGCAGTCGAAAAGGACCGTGCATCGAGCAAAATTTTTGAGTAAATTGCGACCTAGCTTCGAACCTATAGGGCTATTTTTGTTCGTGGTGAGAAACCGTGCCGGCCTCACAACCTCTCTTTCTAGCGGAAGCGAATAAGCGTATGCCCTATAGCCTCTGCATCCTCTATTTTCCGTCGTTATTTCTCTTTCAAAGCTATTCATTTTTTTGTTTTGTATGTACATAAAACAGGACTAGAGCGATCTTCTGGAGGCAATGACTTACATATTACCGGTGGCTTGCGTACCCTAGAATGGAAACATTTTCTTGAATAGGTCATCTCTACCTCCATGCGGGAGTCCACATTTATAATTCATTCCAACTGAATGCCGACTTATCTTGTGGCTTCAGTGACGTACTGTAGTCGGCATAGTTGGCGTGGGAAACAACGGAATATACCATTTTGGACTGTTTTGATAATGGGGTTACTGTGACCAGTTTTAGTCAGCGCTCGAACGCACGTGTTGTATGTTTCACTTCTTCATACATCCTGCTTCCAAACTGCCCTCTTTTCAAAACGACTACATTTCTGGACGTGAATTAGGTGCTTTAGGAATGCTAAAGCAAGCTGTACGGCGAGTGAAGCGTGCTGTGCGAGTCGTACGCCGGCACTCTCCAAGCTGGTTTCTTCGGAGCCAATTCCTGTCATGTTACTTCCCCGAGGTGTTGCCGACGGCCAAAATGGAAAATAAATTAGGTGATTGCTAACAGTACTGAGTACCGTTAACCGGCATATTTGTAAAATCTTGTCGCGAACAGTTCGAGACGACGCACAAGCAAACAAGGACGTACAGTCCGCGCGGTATCCGCCCCGCCACACAGCGCGCATACGCGGGCGCTCGGACGGCTGACACACCAGTTGCTGGTGGCGCCCTCTGCGCTGCGGCGCCTCCGTCATCGCAAAAGCGGCCCCTCGCTCCCATGCATTTCGCGGCGCGGTCGACACACTGCCCAATCTTCTAGAGCAATATACTGGTGCGCAGGTTCGTCGTGCTCGACGCGCTTAAGTAAAACGGTTACCAAGGCAGAACCGGAAATCCGGAGGCCCATAAATCGACAGTCAGCAGAGACGCGGCCGTTTGGAAGCTCAAGTTCACGCAACGCTGGCAGCAAGCCGACAGCGGACGAGCATAGATCGCCTTCGTCAGCTGCGAAGAATTTCCATCTCAAGGAGAGTTAAGTTTGCGGGCTTCTACCAGAAACAAAGTGTTCACCGCGGGTCAACTGTCGCGGGGGAGATTCCAAAGGGGCGGCCAAGGTCAAGTGGCAGCTTGACGCGAGTTTATTTATGATGGTCGCGCAGGCGGCCGTTATTCGGAAGTGGTGTAGGAACACATGAAAACGGGTGACGCCTTCGGTTCGGTTCGTTCTGACTTTCGGAAAAGTCGCACTTCGACCGTGCCGCGAAGAAGGCAAACCAGAGCAGTTAAAAAGCACAGCGTAAGCGCAGTGGTTGTGGGCTCGGCGCTAACTGCTTTGTCTCTCGGTTTGAGGGTAAAGGGCGTGGAGGCCATAAATCGCGGAGAAACACGGGCTGAGGAGAATGCGCGGCAGAGGGAGCTGCTGTCGGTGTCTTCTCGGGAAGAAGCCTGGACATACGTCCCTTTGAAACCGCCACCCGCGCGCAACCGACCAAGGGCAGCGATCGGAGTGTTTGGGCCTTATAGGCTTGTGTGTTGTGCGTTTTGGAAGCGCAACCGTTGGCGCTGTTGTGACTGCTGGCCATCTCTTGCGTGAGCTGAGGGAAGATATTGGAGAGAGTGTATATCGCAGATGTGTGTGGTAATGCATGAAAGGTATAACGAAGATAAGAGGTGGTACGCACCTACTTCTTATTTGATTAACTATTAAAAACAGCCATATTTTTTATATATTTTGGGGGGTGAGGGGAGGGGGGGGCTTCATCATCTGTTCGACCATATCTTAGAGACGCGGGTCCCGCTGTTGAAACCTCACTGACCCTCACTGCAAGCTCACAGGTATATGCGGGCCCCTCGGTATTTTTGGCATTTGACGCCGCCGTCTCTAGGGTGTGGCCGTGCTTGCGCCTGGCGACTCGGACGTCGTGAAGCTATCAGACGTTTGCAGGGAGCAAGTGTAAGGCGGCGTGGAGTCATGTCCTTAGCTCATGCTTATTTTGGTATATTAAACGTGGCTACCTCAGGGCAAACTGTTCTCAGGTCTACGGGTTTGTCTCTAGGTCTAGAGAAATTTCCTTTGATTTAAAAAAATACCCGATGTTCAAGAAACGTTTCTAGATCTAGGGACATTTGTCCCTAAGCATGACGTCACATAAGTTATGACGTCACATCCGTTCACATATTTTGTTCACAGCTTCCGACTTGGAAAGATTAGCACAAATTTTGAGGTGAGGCCTTCCCGACCGCGGCGGCTGCGTTTCGATGGAGGCGAAACGAAGAGGCGTCCGTGTACTGTGCGATGTCAGCACTGTTGTTGGTGTGACTGTAGGAAGAATAAAAAGAAAGGAAAAGCTATGAGGACCCTCACATGCCTTCCACGACTCACACCGGTCATAGATTTAGAGGAGAATGCGCAGCTCAACACCATCGATGAATTGGTGCAGCAGCGCCGTGATGCTCGCAGACTCAAGGCCACTTTGTCACATTCCACGCAAGCACTGAGGGCGTATGCAACGTCACACATTATTCTTCAGCCACCTGCGCCAGTTCTCCCTCCCTGGAAATTTGTACAGTTAGGAGACAACAAGCCAACTGATATCCACAGACCAACGTCTGCCAACTTGGCATCGTTACTTCGCCAGAAATTTGAAGAGCAAGATACTCACCTGCTTCAAGATTCCATAGTAGTGTACGTGGATTGAAGCCTGCAAGGCTGTGAAGCCAAAACGGCAATCTACTGTCCACGGAGACCTAGCCTGAATCAGACTACTACGTTTCAGCTTTCGGAACCACTTAAATCTTTCTGCGCTGAGCTCGTGGCAGTTCAGGAGGCACTCTGCTCCGTGGCTTCCATAACCATGCTCCCTACAGCCCACTTTGTCATCCGCACTGACGCACTTCAAGCAGTACGTCTGCTCCGACGTGTCAGCCGCTGCCCTAAAATTTGCCAAGGCATCCACCAGCTTGCGGCGCGTCCAACTGTCAATATGTATTGAGTGGGGCCTACGGGATCTGCTGCCTTCCCAAAGTCAAGCTGATTTAGCAACCCGCCTCGTGAATCAAGACGCATCAATCCCACGGCTCCTCGACGCTACCCTCTTTTTATCATGAAAGGAACACCTCCGGCGCCACACACGTGCACTTATCCCTCTGTGTGCGATATCCCTTCCCCACGGTCTCACCCGTGCAGAGGAGGTTGCGCTTAGGAGGATCCGGGTCAGTGTTGCCCTTACCAGCTGCCACTATAGACCGTCACCCACCCAGGGTGACCGATCTGTAAAAACGAAGATGTTGAGGCCGACATCCACCACTGGCTGTGGGGCTGCCCAGCACTCAAACCAACACGAATCCGGCACCTGAGCATAGCTGCCCTCTCAGCAACCAATCCTGCCTCATATGTCACTTGGACGCAGAGACCTCATCATCGCTCACTAGCCAGCGTTTTGCCATTCATTTAATCATTTATTCATCCTTCATCTCATACCCTACTGATGCCCTGCGGCAATAAATATCGATTTTAAAAAAGATAAAAAGAAAATGCTCGGGCCTGCTACTGACTGTAGCTGAGCCACCTTACTGATTTATTTATAGGAAGGGAAAGGCGCGGTAACTGTCTCACTTGTTTTCTGTGGACACCGCAACCACGCCGTAAGGGAAGGGAGGAAGGGGGGAGTGAAAGTGGAAAGAGAGAAAGAGGAGCCGTAGTGGAGGGCTACGGAGTAATTTCGACCACCTGGGGATCTTTAACGTGCGCTGACATCGCACAGCACACGGACGCCACTTCGTTTCGCCTCCATCGAAACGCAGCCGCCGAGGTCGGGTTCGAACCCGGGAACTCCGGCACAGTAGTCGGGCGTCTTACCACTGCGCCACCCCGACCTCCGCTGCCTCGCGCGTACAGAAGAGAGAGAGAGAGAAGTGGTTCTTATGTGGAGGATGAAAGGGGGATCGGTGCGTTCAACTGTCTCCTCAGGTATGAGAGAAGTGGTTCTTATGTGGAGGATGAAAAAGGGGATGGTTGGTTGGTTGGTTGGTTTGTGGGGTTTAACGTCCCAAAGCAACTCAGGCTATGAGAGACGCCGTAGTGGAGGACTCCGGAAATTTCGACCACCTGGGGTTCTTTAACGTGCACTGACATCGCACAGCACACGGGCGCCTTGCTTTTCGCCTCCATCGAAAAGCTGCCGCCGAGGCCGGGATTCGATCCCGCGTCCTTGGGAACAGTAGTCGAGCGCCGTAACCACTGCGCCACCCTGGCCGGCTCATTGCTCGAGGAGTATATGTGCTCCACGAGTACGCCTCGTGAAGCACACACCATCACCGCCGTTGCGCCGAGTTAAGGGGGAGGGGGGTGGACAGAAGAGAGAAAGTAGACAAGAAATAAGAGTTTGGTTGGTTCACAGGAAGGGAAAGGCGCAGTAACTGTCACACTTGCTCTGTGGACACCCGAACCGCGCCGTAAGGGAAGGGAGGAAGGTGGGAACGAAAGTGGAAGGAGAGAAAGAGGAGCCGTAGTGGAGGGCTAAAGAGTAATTTCGACCACCTGGGGATCTTTAACGTGCGCTGACATCGCACAGCACACGACGCCTCTTCGTTTCGCCTCCATCGAAACGCAGCCGCCGTGGTCGGGTTCGAACCCGGGAACTCCGGCAAAGTAGTCGGGCGTCTTACCACTGCACCACCCCGGCGGGGCAAGAAATAAGAGAAAGTAGAGAAGAAATAAAAAGAAGAGGGAGAGAAAGAGGCGCGCCGGCAACCGCCGTCGTCCACCCAAGCTGTGGGGGGGGGGGGGGGGGGAGCAATGACGGCCTACAATAGATAAAATTTCAATGGCAGGCTAGCCCCTGAAGCGGCGTTGACCTATCAATCCCAGTCCCATAGGGCCAGGAACAGCCACCCTTTTCATGTCAGCGCGCGTTGAAGATCCCCAGTTGGCCGAAATTGCTCTGTAGCCCTCCACTACGGCTCCTCGTTCTCTCTATCCACTTTCACTCCCTCCTTCCTCCCTTCCCTTACGACGCGGGTCAGGTGTCCACAGAAATGTGTGTGGCCGATACAGCGCCTTTCCATTCCTGTGAACCAATTACATTACATTCCTTTCGCAGAATCCTGTCACGGAGCTCACGAGGCAGCCCCGCCGGGGTGGTGCAGTGGTAAGACGCCCGGCTACTGTGCCGGAGTTCCCGGGATCGAATCCCGGCTTCGGCGGCTGCGTTTCGATGGAGGCGAAACGAAGTGGCGTCCGTGTGCTGTGCGATGTCAGCGCACGTTAAAGATCCCCAGGTGGTCGAAATTACTCCGTAGCCCTCCACTACGGCCCCCCTTTCTCTCTATCCACTTTCACCACCACCTTCATCCCTTCCCTTACGGCGCGGTTCAGGTGTCCACAGAGCAAGTGTGACAGATACTGCGCCTTTCCCTTCCTAGATATTCTTTCTCTTTCAAAAAATGAAAGAAGGAACTGCGACAAAAGGCGGTTAGGCCTGACGGGGTCACAGTTCCCCATACAGTTCACAGCGGCGCGCAACACGGAAAAACAAACGATAACAGAACATTACAGCAAACGTGGTAATTAATCATACTGGAGTAAAACCTAAAAAAAAAGGAACAGTGTACACTGTACACTCAAAAAGAAACAACAGCATATGGCACACAAAACACGGAAAAGAAAAAAAAATTGTACAGTAACATAACATGATGAAAATTTGCATTTGTCAAATACAAAACCAGACTAAACAATTATTCCACTTCGGAGAGTATCAACTGCTTTTTTATTTCTCTTTTAAATCTGCGTTTAGAGAGATTGAACATTGAACATAGGGATGGGTTTTTGAGAATAGTTGGAATCTGGTAATTAAGCTTCCGTTTACCGTAATTTGTCCTTGTTTTTGGGACGAGGTTTCTGTGTTGTCTGAGAGGGTATTTAGTAGGAAATCGATTAGGAGAGACGGAGAAAAGCCTATTGCTATGGATATGTTGTAACAAGCGGTATGTGTAGACTCGGTTAGCTTGAAGTAGATTATGTTTTTGGTACAGAGGTGATGTTGGTAAGTGTTCCGGTCTTCCATGATAACCCTCAATAGCCCGGAGTGCCTTTTTTTGCAGAATCAAAAGCTTGCGATAATTGCTATTTGTTGTGGTGCCCCACACCAGTGCACAATAAGATAACTTAGAAAAAATAGAGCATAATACATAGATACTTTTAATGAAACAGGTAAAAGGTCACTGGTCCTGTAGAGACAGCCAACAGTTCTGCTAAGATCTGTGGCAAGTTTAGAAATATGTGTATTCCAGGATAGGTGTTCATTGAACCAGACACCGAGAAACTTCTGAGTGGTTACCTGCTGTATTTGTTTGTTAGCATACCTTATATCAAGTGAGTAATGGATTGGGGCGTTGATAGGTCTGAAAATAATATAACTAGTCTTCGACAAGTTTAAGCTAAATTGATTTGCCTGCATCCAAGCGTGCAATTTTACCATGTAGTCATTTACAGTAGTTTCTAAATCTGGCAGAGTTCGGGCTATGAACCAACCAACCAACCAATCACGAGGCAATAAAGGTTTTCGCTTTAAAAGTATGGCGTAAATGAGAAACAGAAACAGCATTTCTTAATAACGAGCGCGATATTTAGGTGTATCATAAATCCCTCATTTCAGGCACGTTACAATACATGGTCTCTATGCTGAACTTTGCCTGGCTCGGAATGCGAACTAAAGTCCCCCTCAACCCTTGTTCGGTGCCTATCCTATATTGTGTAACCATCTTATTTCTCTCGGTCTATCCTGGGTCATTTGAATTGAGATGTCACTCCTGTAAGCAATGTTGCCGTTTTAGGATGATTGAAAAACAGAGCAGAAAGCACGGGCGGAAGGGAGACAAGATAAGCACTTGTATGTCATACAATGCACGTTGCTTTTTTAACGTGAGAAACTGGCTTTAGTTCCTTACATTATATAAGGCGCTTGATGTAACTTTTTTTGCGGAAAGGCTGCTACGGTTTTCGATTGCGATATATTGCATAATTTTCAATTTGTCAAGCTTTCCGTTAGGCTCGTCATTACAGGTATCCTCCTGCTTTATTATTTGTACAAAAACTGAAACTGAATTTTATTTATTTATTCACATATACTCAGGGGCTATTGCAGGAGTGGGGAAAATTACAGCATAGTCAACTGTCAACCGCAACTGTCCCTCAAACTACCGCCCTGTTTCACTCACATGCACTGCATGTAAGATACTTGAGCATATTATTCTTAAACACTTAATAACATTTGTTGAACGAAACAATATTCTACACCCGGACCAGCATGGAGTTAGAAAAGGCCTGTCAACAACACAGCTAATAGAAATCATACATGACCTAGCCCTCACAATTGATAAACGTGGACAGATTGATCTGATATTTTTAGACTTATCAAAAGCTTTTGACCGCGTATCCTATAAAAAGTTACATTACAAAATCCACAGCTATCTCGGCATCTGCAATGTAACCAAATGGTTGGAAGCGTATCTTTCAGGTCGTCGTCAGTTTGTATTTTTTGAAAACCAGTCTTCAGATCAAGTTGATGTACTTTCCGGCGTACCGCAAGGCACAGTCCTTGCACCGATCCTTTTTCTCCTGTATATCAATGACATAGCACGCAGCCTTAATGTGACAATTCGAACGTTTGCAACGATTGTATCTTATACAAAGAAATTAGTACCTATGAAGATCAGCTTGCATTACAAGCTGCACTTACATCAATAGACGACTGGTGTCAGAACTGGCAAATGAAAATTAACAATCAAAAGTCTGTCTTCATGGCTGTAACCAGGAAGCAAAATCCAGTTTGTTTTCCTTACAGTACACAGCACACACCGATAAAACAAGTGAGTGAATATAAGTACCTAGCAGTGATACTCTCATCAGACTTGAAATGGGAGAAACATGTTACATTTATAACAGGCAAGGCTCTTTCTGCTCTCCATTCATTAAAGCGCGCAATCAGCTCTACAGTACCAGATACGAAAATTCTCGCTTACATCACACTAATTCGTCCCATACTCGAATATAGTATAATCGCCTGGTTCCCATATACGAAACAATGCACACAAAAATTAGAGAATGTCCAACGCAAATCAATAAGATTTGTATACAATAGATATAGACGTGATGATTCACCAACCGAACTTTTTAATCAAGCTGGCATTCCAAATATAAGTGCGCGTGCCAAGTCCATGCGCCTTAAGTTTATATTCCTCCTGTTAAATGGTTACCTCAAAATGGACGGCAGTCGTTTCTTGTACCCTTCGACTTCACGCAATAAACGTATTAAACATTGTAAACATTTAAATGAATATAGGTTCAACAACGATACGTTTAGGTATTCATTCTTTCCCCAAGATGTCAGAGACTGGAATTCTCTGCCTAATGATATTGTCAAGTCTACTACGCTTTCTTCATTCATCTCTAAGTTGTGCAGTTTTGTTTATGATGCATAAGGACGATTAATGTGAATCTCGTCATTGATGTGAGTGTTGTTCAATATGTTCATTATGTGTGCGTTTTATTTCAACATTCCGGTAATTGACTAGCTTTACGTCACTGGTTCGTATTATTCGATTTTTTTGTTTGTTTCTTTGTTTTGTTCATGAAGGACACCTACAATTTCTGTTCCATCTTTTTGCTTGTTCCTTTTGTATAATACAATCTCCCAAACCTGCGACAGCCTCAAACGAGGCTAGCAGTATGTTGTAAATAAAATAAAAAATAAAATAAACAGTACAATGAGTTAGCGGCAGAGTGAGGAGTTTAGCAGCCATCAAACGATCAACAGTCAAACAGCCAGTCATACAGCATAACAATAAACAACATAATCAGAAATTTCGAACAATGCTCAGAAAGTGTTCTAATGGCAGTCAGCATACATCACCAGGCAGAAAATTCCAGCTCTCAACGACACGAGGAAAAAAGGTAAACATTAAAGCGTCTGTGAGTGCCTACATAGGCGACACATTCAATGAATGATAGTTCCTTGTAGCTGAAGGCTTAGAAAACTTTAGGTATTCATTCAATAGTGCAAAACGGGATGAATGAACAATATTGTAAAAATACTTTAAGCACTCAATGTGGCAACGAGTACTCAACAGAGAAAGATTAAGGCCAGGAATAGCAGATGATGGAGGAAAGTTCCTATCATACCTTCGGCATATACATGGCACTGGTTTCCTTTAAACTCAAGCGTATTGATGTGTGTTTATGGGGGTTGCAAATTATTGACCCAGAGTGGACGAATTAGAGTTTTGTAAGCAACCAATTCAGCTTCTTAAGGGGCAACAGAAAGAGACAGTTTCAGGTACCCCAGCCTCCGCAATGCATTGTTGCATATTGTGTTAATGTGTTTTGACCACGGCAAATTATATAAAAAAAAGAACACCCAAATATTTGTATTCAGACGCCTCTTTCAAAGATTCACCATTGAATGAGTAAGAGAAAAAAAAATGGTGCTCTGTTACTGAATGACATGCAGACAGATTTACGAAACTTTATTTGCATTTGCCACGTTTCGCACCATGCGCAATATGACGAAAATGAAGCATTCACTTGCTTGTGATCATCAGGTGAGTTAATTGATCGGTACACTACACAATCATCTGCATAGAAGCGTATTTTAGAAAAAAAAATATTTTGTGGCAAATCATTGATGTATAATAAGAATAGCAGTGGCCCCAGCACAGATCCTAATCAGCACAGATACGTCATCAGTTTCAGATGAACACGAGTTGAAAGTGACGAACTGCTTCTGATAAGAAAGAAAACTTGATATTCAATTCACTAGTGAGGGGTTTTTAAGTATTGCATTCCGCTTACAAAGAAGTTCAGTGTGAAGAACCGTGTCGAAGGCTTTAGATAGATCGGTAAATAAAGCGTCAACCTGAGAGCAAATATCAAGAGAACTATAGCAATGCCATGTGTGAATTCAATGAGTTGAGAAATGGTGCTAAACCCACGCTGAAACACATGCTTATATGTACACAACATGTTGTTAGCTTCAAGAAAATCTGAAATGTGGTTGTGGATTATGTGTCCAAGCAACTTATATTAGCGAAGTTAAATATATTGGGCGACAGTCGAATAATATCTGGGGGCTTCCAGATTTAAACAACGGAATAATTTTTGCAAGTTTCCAAGAACAGTGAGGGATGATAGCGATTTATGGAAGATGATAGTCAAGTAACGGATAGTCCAAAGAGAATAGCGGTGTAAAAACGTATTAGGGATGTCATCAGGCCCACAGCTCTTCTTCTTCTTTAGGTTCAGTATAAGGTTAAGAACACCTTGGCCGCTTATTGAGACGTTATCATTGGAACATTTTGTGTTGCTAGCACAAGTATTCACTTCTAAATTGTCTTTTGAAAATAGCATTGCAACTAGTTGCTATGACTAATGAATCAAACTCAGACTCATCATCAATAATGAAGGGTCCAGCAAGCCGAGTGCAACGAGTGTTTCGGTTTTAAAATAGTTAGACGCCTAATTTTTGAGTTAGTGTTTTATCCTTGTTAATAAGTCGTAAGACATAACTGTATACGAATCATGATGTCATATTTCCATAAGACCATGGAATGATTTATAATTGAATTAAAATTCTCACATGTTTCAGCTTCGGTTTCAACAGCCAATCGATGGCTGTGATAAAAATGTCTAGTCCACATGAGGGATGAACACATGGCGATATAATCGCTCCTGCGTCGTTTAGGTGCATGAAAATGCCTGCCAGTCGGTTTTAAGAACAGTAACTACAAGTAAGAAGTCAGTGGTTATATCGCTGCTCTTACGTACAGGTGAGTTAATTGATCGGTACACTACACAATCATCTGCATAGAAGCGTATTTTAGAAAAAAAAATATTTTGTGGCAAATCATTGATGTATAATAAGAATAGCAGTGGCCCCAGCACAGATCCTAATCAGCACAGATACGTCATCAGTTTCAGATGAACACGAGTTGAAAGTGACGAACTGCTTCTGATAAGAAAGAAAACTTGATATTCAATTCACTAGTGAGGGGTCATATTGCGCATGGTGCGAAACGTGGCAAATGCAAATAAAGTTTCGTAAATCTGTCTGCATGTCATTCAGTAACAGAGCACCATTTTTTTTTCTCTTACTCATTCAATGGTGAATCTTTGAAAGAGGCGTCTGAATACAAATATTTGGGTGTTCCTTTTTTTATATAATTTGCCTAGAGCTAATTGTGACGTCACATGCATCTCTCGGCTGCTGAAACCGAAACTGATGAAAAAAAAAAGAATTTCAATTAAAAATTGTTAACAGCCGTGGGCACAAACCGCATAGTGATACGTATACAGGAATGCCTTACGTATAATTAGCAAAAAGCAAAAGGCTACACACATTTCGTGTCTATACTCCTTGAGGTGTACGTGCCCAGAATAAAGCTAATAGTAGGCATTTTAGGTTAAGACAGCACTGTAAAAAGCATAATTCTAATGTGTTTATGCGAACAGTTCTTACACTTTCATAGCTCAGAAAGTGGTACAAGTTGAGACCACCATTCTTGCCGTTGAAAAAAAAAAATGGCCCTGCCTGTAAGTGAGACTATAGTAATGCCGCTTTAATATTGTTACGAAGCGGCAAGCCGATGAAGACAGGAGACAGAACATGACCGATGAAGATGGTAGATGACGTTTAATGAATGTTAGCGGCGGGCCTAGCGCGAGCGCTCCAGCCCGCGTCACTGCCCGCTTCTTCTTCCTTGTCGTCCGTAACAATATTATTCCTATATTGCTCCAATATTTTTCAATATCACGAACAAAAAAAACCGATCATCATATATTAAAGGACGTAATGGTGGACGCGTTGAAAGTGCATGGCCGCATACATCTGAACTAGTGAGCCTACAACTGAGGGGTTTTTCGTGACAGTTCCGTGCCTTACCTTGCAGAAATCTTTGTCGTGAGTGTCGCCACATATGAGCGAGTCGATATTCGCGAACCTTTTCCTTGTCCTGCTGAGAAACTTCTGGCATTTCTTTTGTGGCATTAATTTAATTCGAGCGCTCAACAGGCTGTGTGCCGGTGGACCCCCTTTGAAAAGATGAAAACAGAGACAGTGAGCAACGCTCTCAAATAACCTTTTGAAATGTGTACGTTGGTTCTCAATGACACACATCCTGGCGTGACACAAATTGTAAATTTTGTCTGCAATTATTGGCACACACTATGTATGCAGTAAGTAGGTTCCCAAAGCATACTCGAGGTAGCTGCGTTCTTAGCTTTTGGCTGTAGGCCAGTATGCTGAGAAATGAGAAATTCCCGTAATACAAATTAAAATTTGTCGCTTTCACTCCAAGAAAATGCGA
The DNA here is from genome assembly GCA_023969395.1 of Amblyomma maculatum. Taxonomy (NCBI): domain Eukaryota; kingdom Metazoa; phylum Arthropoda; class Arachnida; order Ixodida; family Ixodidae; genus Amblyomma; species Amblyomma maculatum. Next base: position 231,477 of record JAJIZL010123191.1, read on the forward strand.
AGTTAAGCGCTTTGCCTTCAGTCTTCCGAAGCAAGTGTGTTGTGTTGTGTTGGGATTTTTGGCGCATAAGCAACTCAGGCTATCATGTGCCAAGAGCAAGGTGTTTTTATTTTATAGATGAGAAGTTTGCTTAGGAGCTTTGCCTCTATTAGGAATTTGAAAACATGAGAAGTTTCTACCAGTGCATCTTCTCCCAAAAGCAGGCTAAGATGAAACGGGATTTGTTAATTGTAAAAACGTTTAAAATATTTTTCCTTAATTTCTCAAGCGTAGTGCATGAAAGTAATATGTGATTTATTGTTAGTTCCTCTCCGCATCTCTCACATAAAGGTTTGTCTTCTTTCTTGAGAATGAAGTTATGTGTTAAGTGTGTGTGTCCGATGCGGAGGCGACATAAATTAACTTCAATGATGCGTTTTTGATGACAACATGATTTCCACTCATCGATGAGTGGTTCGACGAGATGTAGTTTGTTGTTGATTTCATTATTCCATGAAGCCTGCCATCTGACTCCTAGTTTTCTCTTAATGGATTTTAAGATATCTCTATGTGGTTTGTTAACTTGCTGTATTTTGGCATTACAGGCTGCTGCGGCACAGGCATCAGCCCTCATTGCCGATGATCCCAACATGGCTTAGTACCCAACATAACTTGATTGTCCATGTGATCGTGCAGCTATCACATCATGTACGATGTTTACAATTAGAGGTTGTGTAGCATTTCTGTGATGTATTGCAATAATTGCTTCCCATGCTTCACCAACTAGCCTAGCAACGCGTTTTGTTGAGCGAACTTTCTCCTACTGCGGGCCCCTCTTTTTGTGTTACATCCGTCAAACCAGACACCTTGAAGATCGTAAACGCAATAGCAGTCAGCAACTGCAGAGCTAGGTTTATCATCATCTGTCTCAAGAAAGGACTCGTCAGCGCCCGTCCTGTGTTTTCTTCCAGTGTCTGTGTCTTTGTGTAGCGCTGAATAGCTTTTTATGAAAACATACCTGACCAACTAGCCCCGCAACGCGTTTTGTTAAAAGAACACTCCTATTACACAACCTTCCACTGTCGCGGTAAACTTTCCTCCGTGCGCAGTAGCAACTTTTCGGCTTCTTTCTGTAGCACATGCCTTTCGATTGCGCGTTCCCCAGCTCTTTCCTTAACCTCAAAAGTCCCTATTAGCTAGCCGTCTCCTCCTACCATCTCCCTTAAAAAGTGGATACTGCTATTTCCTTCTCTCCATTTTCCATCTGCCCACCTTGGGAGGAGCGCTTTGGCAGCAGCCGACGACGGCATTAAACCTTGCTAGGAGCTAAAAAAGCTAACACTTTGAAGCAGCTGTCTGTAGTGGTTTCACCACGCCGCCGCTCCTACAGTCTGTGTGTGTGTGTGTGTGTGTGTGTGTGTGTGTGTGTGTGTGTGTGTGG
>JAJIZL010123191.1:242896-301774 GCA_023969395.1 Amblyomma maculatum
TGCAGCTGTAATTTTCTATTCTCTCAACAAGTTCATTGCTCCTCCCTATTTTGGTCGTTTTTGGCGACAAGCAGCTTGTTGCTTACGTACCTTGATCATTGCGACGTCGTTTGCAATTACTGTCGCATTGTACTCAGGGTGAATACGAATCCTTTCTCCGTGTAACGCAGGCCGGTAGTCCCCTTTTGTTGAATTGTAGTATATGGTGACGGCTCGCAGGCGCTCGTTTCTTTTGCGATGGGAAAAAAGATAGAAAATAATGGTCTAGTTACTGTACGCTTCCTTACGACAAAATGATATATCTCAATCTTATATTTCAAGCATTACTTTGGGCGTTTCGCCTGAACCGAAAGGCATGGCAGGTTTCGCTAGGCAGAGTAAGCTGCTTGCTTTAGCTCGCTTTCTGCACTTGGTGGCGTGTATTATTTTTGATGGTATTATAGAACTGGCTTCCGTGGTGGGGCACTTGTTGATTATCCTACCAATAAATAGAGTCGGGTTTCACTACTACTGCAATGCAAAAGTACCTACATGCCGCTTGCAGAAGCGGCCAAGTCTAGGTCGCAGCATTTTATGCCTTTGAGACAGGTACGTTTACAGCTCTCATGTTTTTACTTCACTACCACTCGACCAAGCAGCTCTTTTCTAGAGACGAATTCGATAGCGCTGTAAATATCGCTATAATGAAAGCTAGTAATGAAGACAGAGTTTAGGTAATCTTGGAAAGCGATGACTAAAGACCGCTTGTTGAAGCTGTTGCAGAAGGTTAGGAATTTCCGAGCACAGTTCGCATAAACTAAAACACCAAAATACAAAATAAAAGGTAAGCGGCAAGACAGCTTGATGAGATGGTTGTTCCATATTGACGTCAAAACATCTTCAGCGCTGCGCTCGCACCGATATCTAGACGCCAGGAGGTCGTCTCTGATGATGTAATGGCCGTTAGATTCGAAGTCCTCGTTAAGCTAACCAGCAAACAAAATGCCGGGAAAATGAGGACCTTCGTTTTGTTATACGTTAGAAGGGAGCCAACAGCCGCTGACGCGAAAGGAAGTATACAGGACTTTTAATTAATATGAAGTTTTAAATAAACGTGGAGGTAACTGATTAGAAGTAGAAGAAAAAATTAACTGTGGTTGAGCTTTGGTTAAACCTAGTGAGTACCTTACCGCGGTTACGCCTGGCAACACTTTGTTTCTTAGCTTGTTTAACTATTGTTTCTTTGGACTCTGAAGGAATAGCCTCGTGAAGCTATCACCTCTCACCAAGTTTAACCAAAGCTCCTCTGTTTCGCGTACCCTGGCGACGTGACGTCACCTCTACAGCACCTTCACGGCAAGTTACGCTCAGTGGCTCTGCACGTGAACTTTTTGACGTTTTACTGGTCCCCTGTAGCGTACCTTAAGGTTTGACCTTGGCTAAACCTTGAAGGTTATTCTTGCCAACACGGCGGTCTCCTGGCTTACCCCTCGTATGAAACTACCGCTTCAAAAACAGCCACATGCCGCCAGTGTGATCCGAACCCACGACCTCAAATTTCCCAATCGCTGCTCCACCGCTGATCTGCGGCAACGACAGCTTCATCTTGCATTTTGTTAGGCATTTATATTGCGCATTATCAATCCAGGAGAGTGTTCGCCAGCGCCACCCTTTTGCATAGCGGCGGACGTGGAGCATCCATGTGTTACCGCAAGTGTCACGTAGTACGTGACATAGCGGGAAACGTAGGAGCTGCGTAACAAACCTCTTAAGCAATCCTATGACGCCAAGGGCATCATATTTGAAGCCCTTATTTAGGTAATAAAAAAGTATGCAAACAATAAGGGGCTTCTTTATTACATAAGTTCAGCCGTACAGTACTTCTTGAAGTTTGAAGTTTATATACCACAAAGTACAAATCGATTTGTACATTTGGGGTGAGAAAAAGCCACATATAAGTAGCTTGACTAGCCCCATCTTGCAATAACTTGCAGCGGGTAGTTTGATGGAGATAAGTAGCATAATTAATACAAAGAAATATCACAACTGCGATACCAGTCTGTAGGTGACAGACATTAGATGCAACAAACTACATATTACTTAACAAATATGATAAATCATCGGAATATTAACAAACATTATGCAAACGTGTACAGAAGTCAAGTTTAGAAAGTGCATACAATTTCTCTATTGTGAGGTGGCTTTTATTTAAAACCTGTGGAATGCTAGACTGAAACAGCTGAAATGCATAATTTGTGCTAGATCTTGGAACATGCCGAAGTTCTGTGTGCCCGAATAAACGTAAAGAGGTGCTGCTTTCCAAGTGTGCCAAAATTGTCAAAGTGTATGTCCTTGCGGATTGCAGGCTTATTTGTTGACAAACTGTAATTTCAAGATTTTGAATTTAGTGAAAAATGTAGAAGTTTGGGCATATTAGGGTTTCTTTGATCTCATTCGTTTAGCATCGTTTTTTCATTATTATTACCTTATAAATTCCGCTAATTGTGCATTCAAACGCAATGGCAGAAGCGAAAATGCGATTCAGGCAGAGCTGTATATATTAGGCGGTTTTTGAGCACCGACAGAAAAAAACAAACACTTAGAGAATTTAGTACGCATGTAATCAGTGTGATGCTCCCAAAGCATAAATTCAATAAATAGTACTCTCAAGGAATGAGCAGCAGGAAAGATTTTAATCACAGAGTCAGTTAAGTGCAGGATCTTAGCCTGAAAGCTTTCGCTTTAGAACAATTAATCAATAATTAATTTCCGAGTGACCATGAACTTTAGATATTTCGCATCTGTTCCTGTTTAAAGAGATACTTTTATCATCAGCGTGCACAGTGTAATTAGCAAAAGTATCAATGTTTACAAGATCGTTTATATGGATAATGAGCAAGTTAAAGTTAAATTGGTTCACAGGAAGGGAAAGGCGCAGTAACTGTCACACTTGCTCTGTGGACACCCGAACCGCGCCGTAAGGGAGGGGAGGAGGGTGGGAATGAAAGTGGAAAGAGAGAAAGAGGAGCCGTAGTGGAGGGCTTCGGAGTAATTTCGACCACCTGGGGATCTTTAACGTGCGCTGACATCGCACAGCACACGACGCCTCTTCGTTTCGCCTCCATCGAAACGCAGCCGCCGCGGTCGGGTTCGAACCCGGGAACTCCGGCACAGTAGTCGGGCGTCTTACCACTGCACCACCCCGGCGGGGCAATAATGAGCAAGAGCAGCTCCAGAATACTGTGCTGGCTAACACCGAATATAGTATCACGGGCAGTTCATAGTTCTCGGTCAACGCAAACGGATTGGTACCTTCCTGATAAATAGCTCTTCGTCAGATCAGCTGGTATACTTCGAATTCTATAAGAAAAAAATTGTTTTTCTAGCGTATAATCTAATTTATGCGTTCGAAGGCTTTAGAGAAATTCACAAAAATTTCTAGTCTTAGTAGCTTATTATCAATGGTGGGTAGTATTAATTCCCGTTGGTGTAGCAAGCCGTCTCCGTTGATGAACCGTATCTGAAGCCACACTGAGCTGTAGTAATATCGGAATTCCCGTAGAGAAAAATAAAGAGCCTGAAGTGGAATTTTTTTCAATGGCTTCGAAAACAACAGCAGAAAGATCTGGGTCTATAGTTACATTATTTCTGACGGCGCCTTTTGACGAGACTATTGATCTAGCTATCCTCGTTTTTTTTTTTTAGCAAATCTTCTGGTACATGAACCTTAATTGTAAATACGTGCTATGTATGGAGCGATAATGTCGATTGCGAAAATGGCTGGTTGTATTTTTATACGTCCAAACTTCTCATTTGGTTTTGTTAAGCGCCGTGAAGGCGTTAAGACTTCGCTAGCGTCTGCTGCAGTTAAAAATAATAATGATTCAGAAGTAAGTCTCAAATAACTATGTACAAATGTACAACGGGATTGGGGAACTATGAGAAAAAGATGTGAGGTATTCGTTGAAGACATTTGCTTACATTTTTCTCTTTAGCGTTTCGGTATCTATGATTAGCTCTCGCAAATCATAAATCTGGTAACGAGAAAAATTAACTAAAGTACTGCGATAAATGTTTAGTATATTTGATACCATCAAACATGTTATAAACAAGTAGTTGCGCTTTCAATGCCAAAGTATTTTATTGAAATGTTTTCTGTATTTTTTCAAATCCCTGTAAATAATAGGGATCGCGGTTTTTCATAAACGCGCTGTGCAGCTTATTATTTTGGCTTATCATTTTCAAAAAGCGCGGCATCGTCCGCGGTTTATGCGCACGTCGTCTAGGTTTAACTATGTTGATGTGGGATAAACGCGCTTTATACAGAGAGCTAAATACTTCTATGAAGCTATTATATATGCTGTTTTCGCAGAAGAAATTGGAATACGCTGTCCCAATGTTTTGTCACAACGTAGCCTAGCGGTATAGAGCACCGGACACGAAACTCGAAGGTAGTGAGCTCGGACCGACTGGTGGCATGTGGCTCTTTCGTCTACTTCCTAGTTAATGTCTCTGTGACTATTTAATCCTTAATATTGATTGAAAACGTTCTCTATGCTTTCAATTGCGTCCGTTGCTATTAGCTCGCTTCCAATGTATAATAAAATGAAGCCCCTCATTTGCTCTGTATTTTATTCCCTAATTAGTTTAACGACGGCTTCGAATCTGATGCCCTTGACGTCAAAGGTTCGCGTAAAAGGGTTAACACACAGCTCCCACGATTCACGCTAGATCCCCTACTGTGTGACACTGGCGGTAAGAGGGGATGTTCCACGTCTGCCGCTATGAGGGTAGGGGCTCTGGCGGACACTCACTCTTAAGGGTATAGGTTATACTCAACAACTAAGAAAGTGATTCTTCAACAGCCGGACAGCTAACCGCTCTTTGTGTCGCAATCAGGCATATCAGTCAGCAAAGCCCTCAGGGATGGTCTATTTTCACAGATTCAAAAGAAGCCCTGCAAGCATTAAAAGAGGCTCTTCGCCGCGGAGCTCATGAGCAACTCGTCTCGGAAATACGACCACTTCATCACTATGCCATAAATGGAGGACATGGCATCATCTACCGATGGCTTCCAGGACACAGTGGCATAGCAAGCAATCTCCGGGCGGACGAGGTCGCACGAACAGCCCATCAAGATAGCGATTGTGAGTTGATCCCCTTTTCCATGGCAGGTGCCGCGAACACAGGCTCTCCTTGTGGAATTCTGGCCACTTTGCAAGCTGCCGCTTAAAATCCCTGGACCCTGACCTAAGGCTCCGGTTTTCACCTGGCCTACCCCGACGTGAATAAACTTTTCTGTGCCGCCTGTGGGTTGGCGTAGCCTTCACAAACTCCTATTCCTTTGTGATAGGAATGGCAAATAGCCCTGCATGTACAAAGTGTGGGTGCGACTTGACTATAGGCAATATTCTTTGTGAGTGCCCCATATACAGTGAGGATAGACAGTGTCTATGCCGTCGGCTGGAGCGTCTAGATTTACGCCCATTGACTAAAATTAAGATCCTAGGTCCATGGCCACGGCGATCGGCGATCGTCTGCTGTGAAGGCCTCCTATAGGCATTGCTCCGCTTTATGAAAAGCACAGGACTGATCGAAAGGTTATGAGTTTGCTGTTATGTTACGTGATATGACTCTAACGTGATGTGATGTGGCATATCTGTGATGTGACTGTACTGACTTCACCCATCCTTCTCTTACCCACAACTATTATATCCACTCATCCCCTTCCCCCCGTGCAGGGTAGCATACCAGTTTCTTTTACTGGTTAACCTTCCTGCCTTTCCTCCTCATCTTCCTCCTCCTCTTAATAAAGTGGTAAATAAAACAGCCATCACCGTAGCTCAGGTTAGAGAGACACTAAATTCGAAGGTCGTGGGCTCCGCTCCCACCAGAGGAAAGTGGCAGTTGTTTCTCCAGTTTTGTAGTAAATTATCTGCACGATTACTTAGTACTTCACTTCTGTTAAAAAGAATCCCCTATGCTTTCATTTGTGGCAGTGGCTATATCGGCTGCCTTCTTATATATATCTGACAAAAGAAAGCTTCTCATTTTCCTTACATTTTGTTTAGATTCTCCTTGAAAGAAACACCTGCCAACAACGCACCCCTTTCTTCTACTGACTCGTCATGTACATCGCATTGCATGTTTTCCTGCTGCTGCGCGATATTTTGTTTACTTTTTCAGATCACGGGGATATTGATTCCATCAAGAAAAACAGAAAGCTGGGCGAGTTGGTTGTTATCCATTATTTAACAGCGCGAAAAAACGAGGGCGTTAACACACACAACAACACGAGCGCCAACTTTCAACTAAAGATTTATTATCACGAAGGACATTTATACACAATCCCGCCAAAACACACACACACAAAAAAAAACCACTGATCCTAGTCTTAATCTTTTTGCAACGACTTCTCAAGAAAGTCAATTTCACAGTTAATCAGTGACAATGACGGTTTTGCGACACACGCGGAGCCCCCCTTATCAATGTGATACGCTTCTACTAGTTCTCCTACCGTATGATCTTTGTGTTTGAAAATGGCAGAGGTCTCTTGAAGCAAAAGGGTGGTGTGTTCCCGTTGTCTGCATTGCAGAGCTAAATTCTAGCCGCTTGCTTTGTCCAAAGAATTAGAGAGTTCCCTCAGGCGGTGGTTTAGGCAACGACCTGTCTATCCTACATACTACGCGCCGCAGGACAGGGGGATTCTATATACAACCCCCTTTACGCAGTGTACTCTCGTTTCAGCATAGTTAACAGTACAATCATCTTCGGCCCTCCTACCTAGTAGAGACTCGCGCCTTGGTTGTACAGCCGGGCATATATTGCTCAACTTTCTTCGAGACGAAAGTAAGACGTCAACTTCAAATTTACGGCCAACTTTCTTGAGACGGTGTGATACCAGGTGGATGTAGGGAATAATCGCGACCTTCTGGCGCTTGGGACATTCACGCATGGGGTTAGATTTCATTTTGGACACCATTCTTTCACATAGCCTTCCAATCAGGACCTCTGGAAAACGTGCCTCCGAAGCCTGGCAGTTTGCTTTTCGCACTTACCTCAATCAGATAGAGGCACGACTTATTCAGAGCGGCGCGAATACATGAAGTGCCAATGCCATCGTATCATTGTTACAAAACATACGATCAATAAGACATGCAGATTTCTGCGTTATTCGATTAGGTGAAACAAATTACATATTGTAGGTTCAATGACTGCTTAAGAAGCAGGTGCTCGCATCCAGAACATCCATCATTCAAAAAACAATATTTATATTGCCGCTTATGACGAGTGGAGAAATCAAAATTATGAGAGTTAGTGATAGTTTGCATATCAGAGGACAAATTCTTTACATTCGCTTTAGGAGGCCGGTAAACTACACCAGTGCTTCACTTTCCTCAAATACTATTGTGCGCAGACGACACCGCTCTTGTAGTTGCTGCGGAATGTCTTCCGGCAATTCAAACAACTATAATAAACTAACTGACAATGTTGTGTTCCTGGTTCCTAAACAATCGCTTAACACTGAAAACTAAGTGCGCTATTTTTACTCTAGGCACAAGACTATTACCAATGCATTTACACTTACTATAGGTAACTCGCTAATGGAACCAGTTTCTTTTTTAAAATATTTTGGCATTATATTTGATCGCCATTTACACTGGAAAGAACAAATTAACAACATATGCAAAAAAATTGCCTTTGGGTGTCACACGCTCATTAAGGCGGGATTCTATTTTCCTTACGGTATATACGTTCCCTCTACTTCTCGTTTTTCCATTCAAATATCAGTTACAAGCTGTGAATCTTGGGATCGAATATATAAACCATAGTTATCGCCGTTAGAGTCTTCAAAAGCAGGCATTGAACGCAATAACTACTAGTAATTTTGATCAATTCAGCACCAACATTTTTGATGCCACCAGCTTACAATCGTATCTAACCTTGCGCAACAATAACGTTTCACCTGTGATCAACTCTATAATCAGCACTAAGTCTCCTCTTCCGTTAGGCCTATTTTCCCAGCCTTCGCGTAAACTAGGCAAGCATCAAACTCTAATTTTAACCTCCCCAAATATAGAAACGTATATGGTGAGCGACTTATGGCGTTAAATGGTGTTCAAATATAAAATTAATTCCCGATCGAGGTAAAAGCTGCCAGAAATTCTACATTGACATGTAAACTGCATTACCAATCTAATAAAATTCTGCCTAAATTTATTGCTTAGTAACTTTCACATTTGTTATCTAGTTTTTGAAACTTTCTTTGCACTGCTATTATTATTAATATTATTACACACATGCTATTACATGTGCATAATAATGTTTTGAATATCCCATACTTCGTTTGCACTTTATTGTATTTTGTCATCATATTCTTTCTTACTCTCTTCTTTTCATCACGGTACATGCTTATCGATTTTGTTTACTACGCGCAATCACGTGGGCATATTATTTTACTTCCACTTTGATTTTGTATTTTTCAGACGTGTGCAACTATAGCAGTAATGATGTTTTTATATCATCATTTTTTTTCAACCCTTGATCCTCTGTGGCTGAACATGAGAGCAACAGTTGTATTTGGACCGGCCACCAGCCTTCTGAGCTATCGGTCCAAACAGTGTTGTACATATTATTTGGTTCTGTCAATAAAGTTCCAAATTCCTTGATAAAAAAAAACAGTAAGAGCGCGCTTGAGGTAAATAAAAAGTGATTCGACAGTAAGTCTGCTACATAGACTATCCGTGATGCATTTGTAATATTGTCACGCCACTGACGACGAGGAAGAATTGTGCTGGTCTGGGAGAAGAAGAGGAGAAAGTGTTGGTGCCTGGGGTTTAGTAGGCTTCACCTTATCCCACTGCCATATCACTGTAAATAAACACCCCTTTTCTATTTCACCGTAACAACTTAGTGGAGGTTCTCCGTTCGATCCCTAAGTACGGCGCACCAAGACCAACTGGAGTTTCGACGTAGTCGCCGCCTTGCTGGACTGCCACCGCTTCCAACCGTCATGGACCACACCAAATCTAACCGTGCCAGTCGCGACGATGCAAGTCAGGCTGGTGAAAGGCCTGCCCCCTCCAGCTCTGTTCCGTGCCAGCCTTACCGGGAACCACGACCGTTTGCAGGAGAGGAAGGTGAGGACGTTCAGAAGTGGCTGCTTCATTATGAACGAGTTAGTCGGTACAACCGGTGGGACCCTATCACCATTTTCACAAATGTAGTTTTCTTTCTAACTCCCACGGCTATGACCTGGTTTGAGAATAACGAGGACAATCTGACAACTTGGGAACGGTTTGCCACCGTAATAAAACAGCGTTTTGGTGAATCTGTACCGAGCAAAAAGCGGCTGAGCAGACCCTTGCTCACAGAGCTCAATTGCCGGATGAAACTTGTACCACTTATACAGAAGAGATCCTCAGATTGTGCAAATGTGTGAATTCCAACATGCCCGAAGAAGACAGAGTCGGCTATATTTTGAAAGGCATCGCGGCTGACGTGTAAAACTTTTTAATTGCCAAAGACACCCTTGAAACCGTCTCCGATGTTATTAAACACATCCGCGCTTTTCAAGCTCTCAAAACCGGTCGTATTGCACCAAAATTTAGGCGGCTGAACAACTTGCCTACCGTGGCCAGCCTTGATGATCATGCCCAACTAGATCTTCCGTCGACGATCCGGCAAATCATGCGGGAAGGACTGCTGCGGCTCAACCCACTTCCCCTGCAAGAATCTGCTGAGGTCTTTGTCCAGAGGGTATCTAGACGGCCGGCTTCACCACCACAAGCGATTACAACGCAGCCTTTCGCACAAGCTCCTGAAGTTGCAGCTTCTATTGACTATCCTCCTATACATTTCGCCAACCGGAATGCGCCGATGCCTGACGCCCCAAGCTATGAAGTGCACATAGGTCTTCCATTCGATCTACCAGGATTCCTGAGCAGTATGAGCATTCAGCCAGACCTACGACGTGCCCAGCTGTTCCTTGCTCTTAATCCCAACAGCATTTTCTACCTTCCCCGCCGATATGCTACCGCTGCGGCGTCGAAGGTCACATCGCCAGGTACTGCCGCAGTAGGTTCCCACCTCGCTATAACCGTCCGACGCCTCCAACAGTACCTAACAATCGGCAATACAGGCCCGTTTTTCAGCAATCCAATACTCAGCGTGGGTAATACCGCAACATCCATAACCAGAATCTCCGCCACCACCCCCCTGCATCTGATAGAAGTGTTACTCCTCCACCCGCCTTCCGTGCGCCTCGTTCTCCATCATCGCGGCGGCGCACCATGTCTTCTCAGCAGGAAAACTAACCAGCGCAACCAATGCGGGTGAGGCCGCTGGAAAAGTGCTGTGTGCCAACATCCCTCCAACTATAATGCTCAAAAACAAAATTCGTGTGTTTATTGATGGTGTGTATACATTAGCTTTGGTGGATACGGGTGCGACTGTGTCTGTGATGAGTAATCAGTTTAGGCGCTTGTTGGGACGCAAAGTGATGTTTGAATATGACCGTGCTTCAACGTTTTGTGGTGTGAGTGGAGAGGCGTTGTGGCCACTGGGTGTGTGTAGTGCGCAAGTGACTGTGGGTGGTGCAATTTTTCAAGCCGAATTCGTAGTCTTACCCCACTCTACGCATGACATCATTTTAGGAATGGACTTCTTGAAGTTTTGTGCCGCTACCGTGGACTGCCGAAGTCAAGAGGTTCATTTTGACGGCTCGCATCTGCCGACTCTTTTTGAAAGTGACCGTAATGAAGACACAGTTTTTAGTATTACCGAAGACACAGTAGTTCCACCTTTGTCTGCCATGTTCGTCCCCGTGTCCGCTCCACTTCTTGACCAGGTTTCATTTCAGGCCGTGGTGCACCCAGTTCACTCAGCATGCCTGAAGAAAAATGTTATTATCCCTCACTGTATGATCACCTTGCATCACGGTAGTGCCTCGTTATGGACAATTAATCCATCGTCCGAGCCCGCAGTTTTACCAACGGGATTAAAGCTTGCCTTCTGTGGACCCGATGCGCCCCACGTCGTTGCTTTGGTCACAGATGCTACGAGTGCCACCGTACCTCTGCCTGCTGATGAAACTTTGATCTTCCGCATCTTTAGCGCCGATCTCAGCTCACCTCAACGCCGTACTCTTGTGGATAATCTTCTACCTTTTTCGCCTATGTTTGACTTTTCTCAAACAGATGGACCAACCTCTCGCCCTGCACATCGAACCCATCATAGCATCGACACTGGTTCGGCTCGTCCCATTCGTCAAAAGCCATATCGCGTGTCCCCATCTGAGCGCAAAGTCATTCATGAGCAAGTGGAGGACATGCTACAGAAAAAGGTGATACAGGAGTCATCTAGCCCCTGGGCTGCCCCTGTTATTCTTGTACGCAAGAAAGACGGTTCGTGGCGATTCTGCGTCGATTATCGGCGTCTAAACTCTGTTACGAAAAAGGACGTCTATCCTCTTCCTCGCATAGACGATGCCCTCGACTGCCTCTCTGGTGCGTCCTATTTTTCTTGTCTTGATCTCAGATCTGGCGACTGGCAAATTCCAATGGACCATGCGGATAAGGAAAAAAAAAGACAGCCTTCGTAACGCCAGATGGCCTTTATGAGTTTAATGTTATGCCATTCGGGCTGTGTAATACGCCAGCCACATTTGAACGCTTTATGGACACAGTTTTGCGCGGCTTAAAATGGGACATTTGTCTTTGCTATCTGGACAATGTCGTCATATTTGGGAAATCCTTCCAAGAACACAATGACCGTCTAGTACGCGTCTTGAATTGTCTGCACAACGCCGCCCTAATCCTAAACTCGAAAAAGTGCCTCTTTGGAGAGCGCCAAGCGCTGGTGCTAGGACACCTTGTCAGTGATGATGGTGTAATGCCGGATCCCCAGAAAACTGCCGCTGTTGAGTTTTTTAAACCCCCGCAGACAGTGAAGGAGTTGCGCAGTTTTCTAGGGTTGTGTTCTTATTTTAGACGCTTTATACATCACTTTGCGGACGTCGCTTACCCATTGACGTGCCTTCTCAACAAAAACTCCACTTTTGACTGGACACCAGACTGCGACACGTCATTTCGTCAACTGGAGTTTCTGTTAATATCGAAACCCATCCTACGTCACTTCGATCCTGCTGCAGTGACAGAAGTTCACATGGACGTTAGTGGAATCGGTCTCGGGGCAGTCCTTGTCCAACGGCACGATGAACGAGAGCATGTTATCGCGTACGCAAGTCGTACCCTGAGCAAGCCAGAGCAAAACTACACAGTCACCGAACAGGAATGCCTGGCTGTAGTTTTCGCTGTGCAGCGTTTCCGTTCATATTTGTACGGACGGTCGTTTACTATCGTAACTGACCATCATTCACTCTGTTGGCTGCGGAACCTTCGAGACCCATGTGGTCACCTCGCACGCTGGGCCCTCCGGTTACAGGAATATGACTTTGCCGTGGTGTACAAAAACGGGAGGCTTCATGCAGACGCAGATTGTCTTTCTAGGATGCCAATGGTCACGACTGGACCTGACAGCGACGATTTCGACAGTTATATATTGACCCTCGAGCCAGCGTTCCCCGACACGAATGTTTTCAAAACGGAACAGAAAAATGATACCAGTCTGCAGCCTCTCTTTGCCGCCGCCCAAGCCAGCGTACCTACAAGCCCTTTTTGTGTGCGTGATGGCCTCTTATGGAAAAAGTTATTCGTCTGTCGACCAACGATACTTACTCGTAGTTCCCAAGACGCTATGCACGGACGAATTGCGTGTTATGCATGATGATCCAACTTCTGGGCATTTAGGATCGGTTCGAACACTCCACCGTTCTCAAGAAAGATTTTACTGGCCCAGAATGCGCTCAACGATTGAACAATACGTTGCCAGGTGAAAGCAATGTGAAGACCCCGACAGCTCCATTTGATCAAGTAGGCATTGACCTCGTAGGTCCGTTTCTGAAATCCGTGGATGGAAATCGCCGGATTGTAATTTTCGTGGACTATCTCACACGTTACTGTGAAACCGCCGCTCTTACATCTGCTACGGCACATCAGGTGTCGCTTTTCTTGCTGCACTCAGTCATCTTACGACACGGGCCGCCACGAATTGTCATCACTGATCGGGGCCGACAATTCACTGCTGATGTTGTTGAAGAGCTCATGCGTTTATGCGCCGTAACTTTCCGACACTCGACGCTATACCATCCCCAGACAAATGGCTTGAATGAGCGCGTCAACAGAACGCTTATCAACATGCTAGCCATGTATGTGGACGCAGGGCATAAGAACTGGGACACCATACTACCCTTAATCACGTATGCGTTTAATACCGCCACGCATGAGACGACTGGGTACAGTCCATTTTTCCTGCTCTATGCCAGACTGCCATGCTACTCCCTGGATACTATCCTGCCGCCCTTCACAAGCCGTGAAGACCCCTGCCTGGCTGCGACCCTCTGTCTCGCCGAAGAAGCTCGGAGAATCGCCCGATTACGGTCTGGTGCTTCACAAGAACGTTCTAAAGTGATATACGATGCCAGTCACCAGCGAGTCACATACTCTGTAGGTGATTTAGTCTGGCTGTGGCGTCCAGTTCGACGCCGTGGCCTACATCAAAAACTCTTGGCCCACTATGACGGCCCATATGTGGTTGTCAAACGCATCAGCGATTTAACTTATGCAATAGCCCGCCTGACAGCATCGGGTCGTCGGTCTGCCAAAACCGAACTATGTCATGTTGCCCGCTTGAAGCCGTGTCAGCCTCGCACGACTCACGAACACGCCCAAAGGGCTTAGGCTGAGTAGGGGGGAAATGTCACGCTACTGACGACGAGGAAGAATTGTGCTGGTCTGGGAGAAGAAGAGGAGAAAGCGTTGGTGCCTGGGGCTAGTAGGCTTCACCTTATCCCACTGCCATATCACTGTAAATAAACACCCCTTTTCTATTTCACCGTAACAATATTAATTCGTCATTATGAAAAACGATACACAGTCTTTATGAAAAACGATACACACACGCCGCGCACCTTGGTATAGAAAGCAAAACATATCCCGGTATCTTGGCAGTGCAGTTTTCTTTAATCCGTATTTCATAATTACAATAACATCATAAATGAAGGAGTGTTGTTATAAAGAAAGAAATAAGGCGGTCTAAACTTTTGCGTATACTGCAAACATCGCATTGTAGAATTTACGTGTTTTCTCTTTCATTCCGAATTTGCTCAATCTCCTAATATGTAAAGACATCGTTTTAGAGACGTCGTTCTAAGTCTTATGCACTTGTCACAGGAACATGTAAATATCTTTCTTTACAACAGCAGAAAATCTTAAATTTTTCAATTGCGATTTATACACGCTTGCGCTCTTATGAATATAGTGGCGAATGTAAGGTATGATGTGCGGTATATGAGCTGTAGCATCTCGTAATGACATCAGCTTTGAAAGAGACCTTACTGGACTGCACCATTAATTTGGCCAGCTGTGGCTGCATGACGAACGCTGATATCGCAGTGTATTCTGGCACCTTGCATCTCGCCTCCATTCTCGTAGGTGTGTGTACGTGTGTCACCTATTTCAGTTACGTATAATGGAATTTTGAAGCAGCTGCAATCGCTCGATGTGCAAAGCGCTATTCGTCCTGATCAAGTTCCATCTTATGTTCTGAAAGCATGTGCCGAGGTGGTAACACTTTATTTGATTACGCTGTATAAAATCTCGTAAAACTCTGGTTGTCTACCCACAGAGCGGAAAATAACTAACATAGTCCAAATCCATAAAAATGGCTTCAAAGCTGAGCTTTCAAATTACCGACCAATTTCTCTCGCAAGCGTAAAATCAAGATTCTAGAACATATTATTTAGAGTGCCGTTGTAAAACATTTGGGAAATAGCAACTCTTTTGCAAATGTACAGCATAGTTTCAGGTCTGATTTCATGTTGTTCACAGCTGTTGGAATTCAGTTATGATATCATTTCGTGTTATGACTGGAAATCTGCATATTTTTGGATTTAAAAAAAAGCGTTTGACTGCGTACCACAAGCCCATATATTGCATAAACTTGCTACCCTCGGGATACACCACACTGTACTTATAGATTCGTGACTACCTTTTCGATAGATCACAATATGCTGTAATTGATGGTGTGACATCCCATTCTGCAGGTATTACTTCCGGTGTACCTCAAGGGTTAGTTTTGGGGCCCTCGTTGCTTTTAATTTATATTACTGATATTGTCAAGAACATTTTCTGCAAAATTCGCTTGTACGCAGACGAATGTGTCGTGTACAGCCCAATAGTCACCGAACATGATGTTCGCACTTGCAGCAAATCTCAAGAAGCATCCATCAATGGTGCTTGTTGTGAAAAATGACGCCGAATTCAAATAAATGTAAATATGTTGATTTTACACGAAAGCACGAAAACGCAACCCTATAAACTCTGCTCACTGTTTAAATTCTACTCATATGAAAAATATTGCAGAATTTAAGTACATCGGTGCGTATTTCAGAGAGGACCTCACATGGAGAACCCATATTGACTGTGTAATAGGCAAAACATTCAAAATGCTGAATTTCTTCCAGTGTAATTTCCATAAAGCACCCACAGATATGCTGGCGCGGTATGAGTTTAATGTATGGTTACACCATCGAATGGTTTACAACGCGTACAGAACCATGCAGCACATTTTGTCGCCAATGATTGCGACTTTCAACACAGGGTTTCAGCAATAAAGTAATCTTTTGGCTGAGAACTTCTCAGTAATAGGCGCACGCGCTGTAGACTAGAAATCTTCTATCGCACCTATTTCAGCCAAACCGGGATAGATTAAACTGTGTGTGTTGAGCTGCCACATTCTGTATCTGCACGTTGTGATCATGCTTTTAAGGTGCCAGAAATCAAATGTCGAACTAATGTTTATCAAAACTCTTTCTTTATTCCGCATGTCATATCTGTTTCGATCAAACGCTTCAATAATCTTGTTCACTGCGCATCTGTGGAAGCGATCGGCGCTTTTATTCATAGAGCCACCTAATCTTAACTTTGAGGACGAAGAAAGAGCACTGAACGATAGCAAAGGGGGTTATTTCAGTTCGCAAGCTTCATCTGGGCAGACGAAGACAAGTCCACTTGTAGAAACGTTGGCTCGGTTTGTGAACCGAGGATCCCCCTCTACCCTCGTTCAGTGCTGCTTCATACTAATCTTAACTATGTGTCATTTAATGTACGCGCGTGTGTGATTGATTTTCCTGTATTTAATGGCTGTTGCATGTGTTGTTTGAATGCCTTATCACCTCACTATAGCACTTGTAATGCTTGATTTCGTTATACGTACCCCTGCAATTATGCCTTCGGGTGTTGTAGGTATATGTAAATAAATAAATAAATAATGAGCGCGGGCGCATGGCCAAGATTGAGCCCGCTCTCAGAATCAGTAGTAGAGCGCCCTAGCCATTGAGCCATATCGGTGGGGCCCTATGAACAATGTAACTTGGCCTGTGAGTCACACGAAATGGTGATCTGTATAGTTTGCAATTTCATTTTCGTCCGAATGCACAAGGTACACTGAAAAATACGCATGTAAACACCATAGATATCAGTGTAGAATATTACATCCGATCATATTTGCCAAGATACTGGGCCGCACGAGTGGGGTGCTTAAGAGAAATAGCACCGTCAGAAAGGAATTCTACAAGTTTCTGCTAACGTTTTCTCAGTGTACTCACGGAATAGACAAGCAGTGAGCAGCCGTTATTATGACCCAGTTTGTAATAATGCTTCCAGCACATTGGTACAAATTCCTTGATGTTTTAATCTGCAGCCTAACCTGGGACAAATACGGAACAAAATTAGTTTGTAGTTT
This sequence comes from Amblyomma maculatum, assembly GCA_023969395.1. Taxonomy (NCBI): domain Eukaryota; kingdom Metazoa; phylum Arthropoda; class Arachnida; order Ixodida; family Ixodidae; genus Amblyomma; species Amblyomma maculatum. Next base: position 259,739 of record JAJIZL010123191.1, read on the forward strand.
TACTATGGAGGGGAACTTCCAAGATATAATAAAACAAAGTATTCAAAACAAGCTTATGGTAGCGGTAACTATATGCAAACATTTCAGGTAGCCACTTATCAGCATGATCTATAACTTTTGAGTTTACACTATGTTCCTGAAGACAATTTTTGAAATTAACTCATTCTTCTTTGTTAAAGAATATAATTTGTTAAATGATTATAATTGTGCTGACTTACTGACCAGGAATTTCTTCACAGACCCTAATTTATTTAATTGGACAACGATTCTGCGCCTCTTCGAAATCTAGGTCACATTTAACTAGGACACCGGGTGTACATGCAACATGAAAGTTATGAAACTCACATCAGCCACCAGAAACAGAATAATGACGGATAACAAAAACCCGGAGTTGCGCTAGCCGAATGCCAAACATCGACTTCTCTTTGGCTTTTGGTCGGCAACTTAATGAACACCCCGCAGCGAAGCAACGCAGGAGAAACTTGACGATGACGTCATTGTCAGACGTTTCAAATTTCTACTGCTTTCGCCCGATTCCGTTTGTAAGTAGACTGATGCCGGGAAACAACGCCTCGTGGCTTCTCCATCCTTTTATCCCTTGGTGTAAGCGTTTGCGTTAAATACGCATCCCCTCTAGAGATGATGTCACCATCGGTATACCTACCGTATGCTGCGGCGTGAATGATTACGGCGTCAATTTAAATGACAGCGCAAAGTGACTCAGCATCCTTTACCATCATGCATTCACAGATTCTACTCATTTAATTCAAGTGAATCCTAAACCGCTTCGGCTTCCCTTGAAAGTTCCCATGGGTTGAAAATGAGCAAATAGCTCCTTTAAGTTGACTCTACAATTGCAATAATCTGCTAACGTGACCGTACACGCATCAGCAGAGTTGCAGCGATTATGATGGAAGGACGCCACATAAAAAGTACCCCCAGATCCATAACTATAGTTTACAAGTATCCCTCAAGGCGAATGTATATAACACCTCACCTGTACCCCCCTATGGGCTACAAACGTGATTATTAACGAAAAGAGTTGAATTTAAATTTCAGGCAACGAACGCAGACAACTATAGAAAAGCAACATATAGGTGCAACTTTAAGAGGCAGGCAGCGTGGAGAGTGGGTAAGGGAACGTGCGCAAGTTGCTGATATTCTAGCCCAAATCAAGAAGACTAAATGGCCTTCGGCAGTGCATGTTTTGCGAAAGAACACAGCTGATAGTCGTCTAGCATAACTACTCGATTACAAGAGAATGCAAACGTTGTGGGAGGCGGCCGAGCGACGAGAAGTAAGATTAGGAAGTTTTCGGGGACTGTGCTGCAACAGGATCGAGTTAATCAGTGGGATATAAAAGCGGCGTCTGCCCTGGATCAGGTGCAGTCACTGCTGATAGTGATGCTGCTGTTGACGATTAGATTGTGGGCATCAATATAATTCAAAATTTTCAGCTATGTTTTGAATAAAAGGCTGATTTTGCAGATTTTTTTTTTTCACATATCTCCGGCGGAAACTTGTACAGGTGATGGTGACCCGTTCCAGTGCAGATTCTGTAAGTGCTTGCTGCTTACGATCCATGGCATATTGGTCCGGCTGATGTGCTTGCCGTGCACAATCCGGGTTTCCGGGTTCGTGTTTGCATGGCCGCAAACTGCAAAAAGTAAAATAACCATCTTAAGTGATTGCGTAGACTTCCTGAGTCATCAGACAGGTGCGCAAGTCATTCCAGCTGTTTTATTTCTGAATAGCTAGCAAATTGTTTACATAGTTTATAATTAAACCCGTGCACTGGGCTCAAGAACTGGAAAGCTACATTTGCAAGCTTCATTCCGTGTACTTGCTCACTACTTAAAGGCGCTCAATAGGATTTTATTCTAATACAAATTTGTTAGGCTGAACTACTATATCTTCTGCTCGTGCACCAAATCGCGAAAAACGTAAGAAAGAAACAACAACAGCACCTAGTATTTTGTGTTTGTACTTGATGATAAGGACATGGTGCAAGACAATGTGTAACTGAACAAGTGGTCAAAGCAAAGTTTGTTCCAAATTATTATCTGTGTGATCAGCAACGTTTAGATCACGCTTTCGAAAGCTTTTGAAGATTACTTGCATAAATTCACCGGCTAGGAATAATAATGGAAAAATAGGTCCCATCATTCTTCACCGAATGTACAGTTCCGATATCATTTCCCAGCGCTTTGTTACAAGCGTCCTGCACCCAAGAGGCCACACTGCCGCCACTGAAGCCCTTCGAAATCCAGTAGAGTTCCGAGCTCCTCCGCCGACTGAACGGACTGTTGACTGAATGACCATTGAAACCGCCCTTGCTGTAGTGCTCAATGCGTATAAGTCGGCAGACAATCGGTTCGAGTGTCCTCAAAATGCCTATGCAACATATTGCTCAAGTTCCCTACTATCGGCTCTCAGACACGAGACACCGCTTTGACTACACCCAGAACTATTTTAGGCTAGTTCATTTATTCTGATACGACTAAAGCAGCGTGAATGCAATTGTTCGAAGGCGAAACGAATAAGTGACAAGAAACAGCATTCACTGACAACTGGTCGTTACTGTGCAAAACGTGCACAAATGTAAGAAAGCAGAGTCAGAGGCAATCAGATACAGTCAACGTCGTACGGTGTGAAGGGCCATAAGAGAGATAAAAACCAAAACAGGATAATAAGGCTGTTTTAAAGACGACAGCTCCCAAAGATAATAAAAGATAACATATGGTCTGGTGTAACAAAGCTCGAAATTGGACTAGATGGTGCATTTCTTGACTAAAGATAAAGCGCACAGGAAACACACACAAGAGAAGCAGACACAGGACACGCGCAGCAGACACAGGATAGCACGTGGCATGTGTCCGCTCTTGTGTGTGTTTCCTGCGCGATTTATCTTTAGTCAAGCAATGCACCATCTAGCCCAATTTCAAGTTTTGTGAAACTATTTTTCAAGCAATGAGGGCTCTTTTATATGTGGGTCATCTTTTTCTCCATCGCAAGTCAACATGTGGTCTGAATGAAGCACATATTAAAAATTCCAGGGGTGCCGTTAAAGGGCCAATGGAAAGCTAATTACTAAAATTAGCAAACGGGCACGAGCGATAAGTATCCCAGGGACACTCTCTGGAACAACAAAAATGTTTAAGCCCCGTTTCGCCCGCGTAACATGGGAGCGTCGAATTAGCCGGCACTCCCTGCAAGGCCCAATGACGCCATAGGGGAGACCTAAGCGTGAGTATATGTCACCCGTACTGGTTGCAAGCGGTAATCAAAAGCACTTTCAACAATTGTTTGCAAATTATAGGCTCCACGCAGAGCTTTCAACTTTCTCTCGAACGCTCACAATGACCACTATGCTATGACTTTTTTGCATTAGAAAATTATCGCAAGTAGCACTTAAGGGGCCGTTTAAGTCTGCATAGGTGCAGTAATACTAAAGCATACAAGCGTCATTTTGCTTGCTATAGATTAATTTTAACTTATTATTTCATTACGTAATCTTTATTTATAAGTCCTTAATTATTTATTTTCCTCGACGCTCTCCAGCGTTCTTACGCTGGACAAGCACAATTATGGAAACGCTCGCCAGAAGTGCGCGTAGAGGGATGATTAGCGCTCTAAGCTGAAATGCGGAAGGGTGATGGTTCCATTCCTGGCATGGATACAATTATGTTTTAAGTGTCAGTAAGTGCGGACACGCTCAGATGACAGGCACTGTCCGCACACTGTGCTGATACACTTTGTTGACGCTACAAGAAATGACACGAGGCCAGAAATGATCCGCATTAAGAACAACACTCATTGATAAGCCAGGCATGGTCTAAACTAAAATTTACCAGTGTTGCTATAAGAAGGCGAGTGCACTCATGCACGACTTTCACGCGTCAATTACGCAGTCTAGGGCCTTCCTTACTTGTAAAAAAGTCCTCCTTTATTACGCGGCCGACGCTAGCTCGGCTACTGTCTACAACCATGGTTTCAAGTAGGCGAGCCGTTCGTTTACGTTTGCGGCAGAGAAGCACTATAATAAATCCAGTGCTTTTCCGAGTAAGCGCTCGTTTTGCTTAAAACGTTCGTTTAACCAGTGTTGCAGAAAACTGTATTAAGAATGATATTCCCAGTTGGAAATAAAGTCAGGACAAATATGCAGGAGTTCGTATCATCTCCGGTTGTTGGTAGACGTCGGACAACGGCCGATTCTCGATTTCTAGCACAGATCTTTTTGAGAAACTGCTGTGCTGAACAGCTTCCTTTTCTACAGAACCTGGGAACTGTGCCTGCGTACTTGCGAAGGCGTACGCTTTTTTAAGCAAAAGTTCTTATGTGGCCGCCAGCTGCGTTTTACCAGTTAAAGCAGGCATTAACAGGAGTGTTGTACATCTGGTACCACTGCGGTCAATAACTCACGAATCTTAATTCACAATAATGGCCTGAGCGTCTATCATAGCCTGAGTCGGTTTCGGGCGTTAAACAACATAACCTAAACTAATCAAGGATGACCTGATGCCTAAGGGGGACGTGGGTGGGTTAGGTGAGTTTGAGGGCTCCAGGCTCCGAAATAAGTCAAGAAGACCACTAAGCTTGGGCTTGGCATTGGTACTGACACCGTCCAGTTTTCGTGCCTCTTGATATGGTTGGCAGATGTGTAGCGGGCTCACCATTCCAAAATAAACTTTCCTAGATGCGTTATGCGCCACAAGCTTTTTTCTTCGCTCAGCACTATATTTTAACGTGGAATTTTAAACTGGTAAAAGTGTAATATTTGACACCTTCATAGATAAGCAATCTCTATCTTGGCATTATTTTCTTGCTCCATTATTGGCTCCTTCATTCCCCGATTCTCTTTGCGTTCTGAACTGTCTGGAAATGCGCTTACCGCCTGTTTATGGTACGGATCGGAATCTAAGGGTTTACTAAATCTCGTCTGGTTGGATAAAAATTATGTCAAAAGGAAACAATCACCAATCAATTGGTTGTATTTACGATGTGAACGTTCGCCAATACCTGGAGTCCCTGATGATCCAGACAACAGAACCCACATGGTAAATTGCGGAATTGGTAATCTTCCACTCACGTACGCGAGATTCCTGGCGGGTGATAACGTAACTGAACTTAAGTCCTGTGCTTTGACTTTTTCATTAAGTGAACGAAGCATCTGTGTGGAATCCGAAACGTCTATATCTTGATTGCATTTTTTGGCTAGCGATCACTTCCTTTTGATATGGAGCGGAATGCGCCAAATAGTGGCCAGCTTGTCATGAAACGAGCGCCAGTCGATATCACCATATGCCTACGCCAACGAGATAGTTCAATAACCGTTTCTTTCTCCTTAGCCAGCGAGTCTGCACCACTGAGTATATATCATCCTGTTGTCGTCACTCGAAGGAGTAGTAGAATGTCTTTTTTCATATCCAGCGAGTCTGTACCACTGAGTATGTATCATCCTGTTGTCGTCACTCGAAGGAGTAGTCGAGTGTTTTAGTTATATGTGTCTGCTTTTTGGAAGCCATTTCTTAAAAAACTCTACTTTCCTCCAACTGTCATAATTTATAGATATACAGAGTTTTATGGCGCATTTAAATGTTATCTTCTCGCACTCGTACAGCTCTTCGGAACAATGGTGGTAGGCAAACGACTACTACTATCCATATGAAAATTCGAACAAAATTTACGAATGTCCTTACACTGGTTAGCAATGTAATATATAAAGTCGGTAGCCAATGTGGTAAAATAACTGCCAAAACGAAATGCAAACTGTCCTGGCGACCGCTATGCTGCACGCATAGGCATAAATCGGCACTTCTTGTTCAATGCTATAAACATGAATTAAATACTTTTCTTAGCATCGTATTTGAAAACAAGTAACGTATTTAATCTCCTCGTTAATACATTCTTGCTTTCTTTTTTCAGGGGCTAGTCAGCGCCAAAGCAGTGTTCTTTCTGAGCCTAAAAATTTGATTTGCACATACGTGCATTGCTCTACATAGTACACCCGACTTGCCACCAAGAGCTGATGCAAGGAAACTGGGGTCGTGAAGCTCTTCTAGCAATCTTCGTTATTTTTTTTTTTTTTAGAAATGTACGCCAATGAATTTGTTTTGTTTTGTAGTGTTTAACGTCCGAAAGCGAGTCAGGATACGAGAGACACCGTAGTGGAGGTCTCAGGAAATTTCGACCACGTGGGGTTCAGTAGCATGCACTGACATCGCACGGCACACCGGCGCCTTGCTTTTTGGCTTCATCGAAAAGCGGCCGCCACGGCCGGGATTCGATCCCGCAATCCTTGGGCACAGTAGTCGAGCGCCTTAACCACTGCACCACCACAGCGGGGCGTAAGCCAATAAGTAACGGATGAATGCATAAACAAGTAAAGTCGCAGATATTACAACGCAAAGCAAAGTCGCGTCAAGTATATTAATAGTAATGTCCATGGACACAATGTCTCGTGTTCCACCAGCTTATCACGCGACAGATGTGACGCAATTATTGATTATTCTTGTTGAAAGAGTCCTGAAATACTTTACATTACACTATTTAGCAATGTATTTACTCTAGACAGAGAGCGTGACCAAGCTGAAGGAAGGGACTTACACATGTGGTTAATTTTCCATGGCTTCCACCCCTGCACCTGTTAAAGTAAGAGCAAAAGAGAAGCAGTTCAATAGTCTATTTTCTTTGTTATCTCCGATTTTTCTCTATAAGTGTATAAATCTCGATGACCACAATTGGTTGGGTTCCATGATAAATATCCCTATATACTTGCTGTAGGGCATGATGACTGCAGCACATTTTCAAGTTTAGGTTCTTAGTAGGAACTTATTCTACAATCTCTAACTCAAAGGAAACTTTTTGCTGAAACTATATTGATGCACCAAGCAATTATTCTGTTCCCATTCTAGCCTGAACTTGCTGCCCGCTATGCAAATTTAAATCAAATAACATAGCAAACTTGAATTATTGCTGTCTGAACTAAAGTACAAGCATGGTGTATTTCGTCAATTGCCAAAGCCAAGAAAAATACAGTTGAAGCAGAATTAGACTAAGGCTACGATATATATTATCTCAGAAGAGCTGTTTATGTTCTTGCAATCCGGGATGATACATAACGACACTTCCTCTGCTTGACAATACCTTTTATAAAGAAGCAAAATGTTGAAGCTTAGAACATTAGGCGAGCAGATGTATTAGTTTAGAATTATTTATTCCTGTTAAAATCGTACAACGCTTACTGTTGGAGAAGCGAAGCCAATGAGCGATGCAATGATGGTAGCCCAGAGCAGATACATCCGTTTCTTGAAATAAGCAGCTTCGCTGAGAATAATTAATCCTAAAGTACCAAGGACTTAAAACAAGGAATTACTCAAAACAGAAGGACACACAATAAACAGGTTTGTTTCTTGGCAGAGCTCCGTGCGATAGATTCCAGTGCTGGAATAAAAATGACGCTCACAAGATTTTTGGGAACCAATTTTCAGATTTCGTGTTCGAATGGGATGGCCGCAGGCAGAGTGTGTAAAAAGCAATCACGCTTGTATATCGGGACCCTTTAGGCCACATGTCATGTTTCCATTAGTGACGCGCTCGTTTTTCAAACCTTGCAGAAGACTCGGAAAAATCGAGCAGCGGTTATTACATTTTCTGGTCTTGATTTGAATATAGAAAAGACCAATCAAAGGAAGTATGCAGGTGGATTTTTCGCACAGAGTGGAGTGGCGTTTTTCAGTGAATGCTGCCACAAAAGACCTCTGCAAACATGTCTGCACAAAGCGCCCTGCGGTTCTTCTCCCTCTTTTCTTCGTTGCTGCTAAGGTGCTGTCGCGACCAAAATAATACGGGTCACGCGTCGATCGTGTTGCAGCTCTCATGTGTGCGGTACTTGGCCAAAGCAGGACTGTTTCATTTTTTGTGTGTGCGCGAGGGTTTCGCCGAGAGTCACCGCCTTATGTGCAAACCGCCACCTGTCGTAAAGTTTCAAGAGAGAGAGAGAAAAAGAATGAATATATTTTATTGATAAAATGTAATTACATGGGTGGTTCCCCCATAGTCTGGGAAACTATTGGCGATTACGATCCTCCAGACCTGACCGATCAGCTGACGCTAAGGGGGAGCTCTGTGTGATCCATATTCGCCTCCCAATGCTCACGGCTTAGCTCCTGTAAACTGCACGCTTTACTTCTTTTGGGCATTTCTAAACCGAACACCCCCACTTGAAATATCTCCCCTTTACCGCATACACACGTCTCAAGTACGACGTTTTACTAAATTGATTTACTCGGTCCTTCGCACAGAGTCGCCATCCATGCCTGCTTTTTTTTTTTTCGGAAAATTGAACCCTCAAACATCATTTCGGCAACGGCAAGGACCGACCAATCGAAAGGAACTCGCGACTAATGAAAGCTACAGGAACTACGAACGCTACGGGGGCATTTAGGCAGGCATTTTGGCAGCAAAATTGGAGCGGGACGAACGTACTACCATAATCGTTCTTTGCTGCATTTTGCAGGTTGGTTATACTTTTCCATGCTACCTTGGTGCATGCTCTCTAGCTTTCTGCCGCTGCTTCCAACCTGCTAGCGTGTTTTTGTTTTCTTTATGTGTGTAAAGGTCATTATTTTGCGGTGTTACAAGTGGCATGCAAAACTGAAGAATGACGAAAGCTTCATGACATGCGGTGAATGTGAATGTTGTTTTCATGGTGCTGTATGCTCTCGCATGAGTGAAACGGCATTCGCTTGAAAACAAGAGTCGACTACAATGACTTGGAAATGCGAAGCATGCAGACGTCCGGGTACAGAGAGGGGAGATGCCTCAAATGGTGACTCGAATGCAAACTGACCTCAAAACCCTAATTGTAGAAATGAAACGAAAATTGACGTCCCTTCTTCCTGTTAATGGAAAGCTAGATGAAGTAGAGGCCTCGATCCAGATGCTGCATGAAAGGTTTGGTACTGCCAAAGAATGCCTTGACACGCAGGATAACGAAATCAAAGGCATTAAATATAGAGTTGACAAGTTTGAGAGAGGTACGGGCTCAAAAGATATTGCTTGCTAAAGCTTAGTGTCCGCAACTTAGAATGGCGCAACAGGCACTTGAACATTGAGATTCGCGGCATTACTGGGGTAGACGGAGAGGATTTTTTGTCAAAAGGTAATGAAGTGATATAAACGATAGGCGAGATGCGTCTCGCTTAGACGGACACTCTTGCACTTCATAGCATGTCTGCGAAGCCCGGAAAGACAAAAGGTGTGATTGCTCATTTCGTGAGCCAGGGGCTACAAGACGCTTGGCTACAGAAAAGGAAGGTTGCAAAGAAAAAGATTACTGAAAACATGACCGGCTACTCGAGAGCGTTGTTGTAAGCCACAAAAGAGTGGGCTAAGCAGGCTGGCTTTGCTTGCTTGAAGCATGTGAATAGGAACGCTTTAGTCCGTAGAAAGAGTGACTCGTTTCGTGACTTGTTGTTCAGCCACTACTCAGCATGACACTTCTATCAAGTACACTTGGTTATCGCTGATTCCATTCAATTTTCACGCTGCATTTTTTTTTCTGTCTTTTTCTGATGATTGTGCAGTTTGCCATTTTGACTTACATTTCTCCGCTGTGTTTTATAACACATCTTTTAGGTTGCATTTGATGGCAACTTTTTCGTTCCTGTGCTGCATTTTCGGATGTTAAGTTTTCATATTACACACTGTATTTTGGATTGTTTTTGAGCTACCATTTGATTTCATTGCCTCTGTGTTTCGTTGGTGTCGAATATTCATGTTTATTTCTATTCAGTATCAATATGCATACATTTGTCGCCTCCCTTACTTAATGCTCCTAATTGAGGCCTGCAAGGTATTTTGAATAAATAAATTATTAAGAGTGTGAGTGACCTTCCCACCCTCAATAGCTAACAGCAGTAGGATGCATGAAGACGCCAATTTTTCCGGGATGTTCGGTAAAGATTTCTGCAAAAATTGTTAATGGGGCCTCGAGCTGCTGCTTCCGTTCAAGGCATGTTCCTTGAAAGGCCCGTAGAACCTCGATTATCGGATCCAGTAAAATGCGATCCAGAGCAGCTATCTATATGTTCCGCGCCTACGGTAGCAGGCTCGCGTATACCAGTAAAAGAGGTTTTTTCGGCTTCTTCCTGAAGGCAATAGCTTCTTCCAGGAAAGTCGAAAGTGACCCCTTCATCTGTAAGAAAGTTTCGTTCAAGAACCATTGGTACCGACAGGCTCGGTAAACACTGAGCATGCTGACGTTTTGTTTTCCCTTTAAAAGCAACTCTCCGGCGGACAATGCCTTCAGTAAGGGCTTCCTTCCTGGCCTGATGCCATCTTTACGCGAATATATAACAATCATGGGTATAACTCTGTTGACGTCAACTTTTCCGAAATTTCCTACTTTCTTCTTTAATGCTCGTGATGGCCCGCGATGTCAGATTGACTCTGATTGTGCCCAGTAATTTGGCCCTTCAACTCAGCTTTCAAATATTTCGCTTTAAAACCTGCCGCGAGGGCAGCTTCTGGCAAATATGTTTCTCCAATGTCACACATTTAGCCCCATTGTATCGTCGCTCTGTTGGTGACTTAATAACAGGCCGACATCAGGAAGGCGAATTTCGCCATTCTTTATTCCGTGCTGAGTTTTATAAGCCAGGCGAGCCCGACTGGCGAGGGAAAACGATAAGCACGAGCGACGCTCCTTAACGGGCTACAACGTTTCGCAACGCGGTATCCCCATCATGAGGAATGGATATTATCCCTGTAATGTAAGCTTGCTCAGCCCAAAGCACAACGTCACACAGGTGGCGTCAACGTGTTGAGGAACCCACATCGCATTGATCTCACAGAGTGGTGTCGAACTGTTGAAAGTGGATGGCATAATAAGAATAAAGGCCGGAGATTTCAATAACAAATCAATTTTGTAGAATATTGTCATCCGATATAGAGTGCGCCGCGCTTCAACGAAGGTGGTGACCTTAGGAAGGACGGCATGCCTCATATCTTGAGTGCATTGAAAAAGTTCCTTGCATACATGCCTGTATTCAGTTATTTCACTGCGCGTGAGCGCCAAGGTTGAGTGTGCGCAAAATACTGGATATAAACTGAACACATCATCGAGCCATACAATAATACATTCAGAATCAAAAAAGAGGAAAAGAAAAAGCAGCCAGTATCAGCGTCTGCCGACTAAACTTGATAAGTTCAATTACTCCACATTGATAGCGTTATGAGAAACAGTGGCAAGGAGCACCACTGGACTAGCCAGATCGGAAGAAAATATTCTAGAATCTTGACCCGCGTTGTTGCTGCGTAATCAGCAGCGAGAACGCGCAAGTTCCATGATCGGGGACGCTTACTACATCTGCGAGCTAGCGGTTCTGAATAATTGGCACTGCTGTAGCGCGTGTTGCAGATTCGCACGCATCTACAAGTGAAACGAAGAGAAAAAGGAGGTTTGGGACGAAGAGAACGAGAGTGTGGCCATCTTTAAAGAGAATTTTCGGTGTGTCGGTTGTGCCCGGTGCCTTGCTCTGCCTTGCCGCCTGTTTTCCTGTTGCCTGACCCACTGCGGCTTGGTCCTCTGCCTGTCTTGGACTCTTCGGATTGTGAACTGGTGAGGGCGTTCCGCAAGTGGGGGATTTTGCCAGGTTTCCCCTTTATGGTTTAGGTCCCATGCCTAGCTAGGGCTACGGTCATGACATTGTCTTCGCCGGGCTAAAGTCCGGCAAACTGGTTCGCCAGTTTGCTGGCAGATAACCTACCTCTAAAATGCTTTTCTTCAAAGGTGTCAAACATATCCCGGTGGCACTTATTCCTGTTGAAGATGGATTCATTAAAATAAAATATCCTCGTCTAATCCAGATCAACTGAAAGCTGCATCCAGCCGATACCTGCAGATTTCGGAGGTGCGAGCATTTGGTAGAAGAGGTTTATTATGCAAATCTGATGACTTGGACTGCGTTGCTGACTTACTGCATTGCAGTGCATTTGCCTCATTGCCTGTGAAGGCATTTATTCCAGAACAGCTTGCATGCGTGTAGGGAATAATCAGCGGTGTTGATTCATCCGCTACGCAAGCAGAGATTCTTGAGGACCTTCATGAGGCCGGTGTTGGTATCATGTCAGTGCACCGTTGTAGCAGACAGGCTGCAGGCTCACGCGTACCAACGGAGTCAGTAATTGCCACATTTTCAGGGTCCTCTTGCCCAAGTGAAATTAAAGTTTGACCAATTATATACCGTGTTGACCCTTTGCATCCTCTGCCATTACAATGCAAAAATTACTGGCATTTTGGGCACAGTGCCAAAGCGTGCAGGTCGGCAACGCGCTGCAGCGTTTGCAGCGGTGATCATGCTTCAGATCACTGCACATCTGAGTCTATTAACTGCTGCTTTTGCCAATGCAGTCACACAGCGGATGATCCCACTTGTCCAAAGAGGGCCGATAAGCAGAGTGCCCTAGACATTATTCAACGCGACAGGTGCTCGCGCGCAGAAGCTTATGCTTTAGTAGCAAAAAACAGAGTGCATACGCAAATGTTGTCCGCACCTCAACTCCTGATGTTGAAGCAAGCTTAACAAAGTCGGTTGTTGCTGTAGTAGAGAAGGCTGTTGCTGGGGTAATTGATCGCTTGATTAATACATTCAGCGGTGCCTTGCAGCAAGTAATTTCGGCGCAGGCTGCATCGTCGTCCTTAGATACTCTAACCCCGTCTACCTGCTCAATGTCCTATTAAACATTAGATAAAATTCAACCTACTTCCTCTTCTGCGTCCACGCCTGTGGAAGCAAACGATACTGACTCAATCCTTATTTCTACCGCATGTCAGTCAGATGTTGAGATGGCCTGCCCTTCTCAGAAGCGTCGTGCTTTCCCTTCTCCTAATAAATCAGACATCCGCATGTCAAATCTAAGAAAGGTACGCAAGGAATTGCAAAGAAAACGGATGTGTTGAAAGAGGCCGTTGCTGCCTCATTTTTAAAGCAATAATCGTGGCGGGAATCTCTGTACTCCAGTGAAATTGTCGCTCTATCTGATCTTGTTTCGACGACCTACAGCACCTTATTCTTAAAATTACCCCTGATATTATCTTACTACAAGAAACTTGGCTCTCTACTAATCGTCCTTTCACAGTAAAAAATTACCGGGGTTTTAGAGCTGATCGCCCACACGGCAGGGGCGGAGGATTGTTAACATTGATTTCAACAAATCTAGTCCATCGTGCTAAAGTGGTTCATGAATTTATTGGGCCTGATTGTGAGATAGTTGCCGTTGAGTTAATTGTCCCGCAGTGTGTCCCGGTCATAACTGCAAATATCTACTTTCCCACAGGCGTCCGTAGGACAGACTGTTTGGAAGCTTTGCTGACAATTATTTCAAATGTAGTTTTGGCTGGGGACTTCAATTTCCATCATGTCATATGGGGTTTCATAACAGACTATAGTGGGCAGTTACTTTGTTCTTGGTTGTCTAGAAATGATATTCAATGTTATAATAGTCGCGCCTATACGTATATGAGATCAAATTTCCATTCAGCTATTAATTTAACATTACCTACAAATGGTATTAGAGTATCATCGTGGTCTACAATAGACTTCGGTACGTCAAGTGACCACTACCCTATCACTTTCAACATTACATGTAATCCGATTAGGTCAACTGGTACATGGTGTAAATTTGTCAACATTACCCTGTTCAAGAAATGTCTAGGAGTGGCCTTCAGGTCGTCTGTCCCTTCTGATAAACCGAATCGCGGTCCTGAAGTATTGTCTTCAGTTTTAGACGCAACTCAGCGATCAGAGTTTACAGTTCAGTCTGCCGTTAAAAACAAGACGCCTTCGAGCTGGTGGAATGAAGATTGCGAAAAAGCCTATCGTGAGAGAAAAGCCGCATGGAAGCGCCTAGCCCATAACTGTGCCCAAACAACTGGATTAATTACAAATTCTTTGCAGCTTCGTTTAAAAGAACAATGTCCAAGGCTAAGGAAGGATATAATGCGAATCTGAACACCTATTTGTCTAACCCAGTCAACGGGAAATCTCTCTATAGATACATAGAACGTACAAAAGTTTTGGCCTCCTTTCATACCAATCAGTCCACTGTTTTGTCTAAAAAAGATGAATCACATCAATCAGAATCAATTGCTTAAGGCCTTGCGGCGCGCTTTCAAGCTTGCACTACCTTTTCTTCAGCCCGATTGCAGTTACGTATAAACTTGACTGAGGTAACTATATCCGAATTACTGTCTGTAGTTAATTTCCTGCATTCGGCTGCCCCTGGAATTGACAGAATATCTGTTGCCATGCTGAAAATACTATTCAAAGCCTTTGCCTCGCACATATTGCAGATTTTGAATTGGTCTTTGGAAGCTTGGATTCCATAAGCTTGGAAAACATCGAAAATTATTTTACTACTTAAAAACCAGGGGAAAGGATTTGATCTCGACAACATTCGGCCGATTGCTATCACTTCAAATTTAGTTAAGCTAATAGAACGGATAGTCTGCTCTCGTCTCACGGATCATGTGCTATCCTTCCAAGGCTTAGCGAGGCTCAGATTAGATTCCGAGAGGGATGCTCGATTTGGAACGCACACGTAGACTTGGAGAGTCGTATTAGGGTTGCCATCAGCAAAAAGAGGTTTCAGCTCTAGTTAATTTAGATATTTCCAAGGCGTACGACAGCGTAGAATACAGCAGTTTGCTTCATAAGCTAGCTGATCTACATCCTCCATTATACATCTTTGCGTGGATTAGGGAATTTTTAAAGGATAGATCATTCTTCTGCACAAAGAATGCATTAAAGTTCAACACTTACACTCAGTCAAGAGGTGTACCCTAGAGAGCAGTCCTGTCGCCGTTATTGTTTAATATATTAATGCGAGACATTCCTATTAACCCGGCCTTCAAGGTTTATGTGTATGCAGACGATATAGCTTTTTTTGCTTCTGCCACAAATATTCAAACCCTATATCAATTGTTGCAAGATTATCTAAATGCCATGGAAGTCTGGCTGGACAGCCTACGGCTAACTTTAAATGTCAACATATGTGCCGTCCTAGTATTCCCACAGACATCCCCCGTTAACATTTCCTTGTCTTATCATTCTTTCCTAATCCCGCAGGTTGATTCTATTAAATATTTGGGTGTATTATATGACCTACAGTTAGACTGGAGGCCTCAAATTAGAAGCCTTGTGCTTAAAGGTGAACGTGCCCTTGGCCGGTTGATAAGAATCAGCAATAAGAAATATGGTATGCGTCGGGACACTCTATACTCTTGTTTTATAAGACCTACGTACGACCAATACTTGAATTCTGCTCCATTCTCTTTTCTGGGTGCCCAAGGTACAAGCTTGAACCCGTTTTTGTTTTGGAACGACAAGCTCTGTGCCTTTGTTTAGGTCTGCCCAAATCAGTGGCCAATGCATTGCTATACTTGGAAGCTCGGATACCTAATCTAAATTCGAGGTTTCAGCTTCTAACTATGCGAACATATTTAAGGTCTTCGGAGCCAGTCCCTGGAGTGGCTAACCCCGTATTTACTTCGATCCCATCATACTTCTTTGATAATATTTGGCCTAGGTTTAAGCTCCCTCAGGTTGTGTTTACTAATTCCCTGCTGTCGAAACTTTCAGTATCAGTAACCTCTTTAGTACAAGTTGACCACCGGCGGCCTGATACTATAATCTCATTTGATGACACCCTCCCAGGGAATGCTAAGCATTTGTCTGCCAATGTATTAAATGCCCTTATAGAGGATTACCTAGACAATTTTCCGAGCCATATCGCCATTTTTACAGATGCGTCTCAGCAGGATCAAAAAGCAGCTATTGGCATATACTCCCAGGCTCTTGACTGGAGTTATTCATTTCGGGTCCCAGACTATATGCCAATTTTCGCTGCTGAATTTCTGGCCATTGAGTTGGCCTTGACTAAAATCCCAGGTAGTATTTCTAAGGTTATTTTTCTTTTTGACAGCCTATCCGTGCTGTCATCGCTCGAAAATTCGAAGAACACACTGCTTTGCCGTTCACTTTATCTTTTCCTTCCTCCTCAGATTTCAGATTTGCGTTTTCAATATGACTCAGACCACTGTGGTATTACATATAATGAAAGGGCAGATTTTTTAGCAAAATCCGCTCTTAGTGGACCTCTTGTTCCATTCATACCTAATACCGTTTACCTAACTTTAGCACGATTTCAAAATTTCCAACGTCTCCATCACCTCAGTAACGAGCCTCTCCTTTCTGCACCAGATCCTCAGATGGCCTGGGCGTGGCCGCATGTGTGTTTCAAGGCTATGTGAAGTGTTTATGACTCTCTTTCGCTGCAGATTACCGAAACTAAATCTGTATTTATGTCGTTCGGGGCCATCCGCTACTAACCTCTTTGAGTATTGCAAAGAAATTGAATCCATCGGTCATTTTTTTTTTCTCTTCTGCCGGAGCCTCGCATCTCTCCGCAAAATTTACTTAGCAACTCCCCTTTCAAGATTAGGCCTTCCACTAACCATTCCAGTTCTCCTCTCCTTAGGAGCGAGCGTCAAGGGATATGCCTTGAAACCAGTTTGCAATTTTATTCATGATTACATAATTTCAACACGTAGATTCATATGCTAGGTACGATTTCATGACCTTTTCTTTTCCTTTTTATTTTTTCCAAATTCTAGTTAAAGATCCATATTTATCTGAATACTGCAGTCCTTGAACAAACAATTTACAATCTACAATGTACCCTGGCCAATCCCCCGCCGTGGGTATGGGCTATTTTGTCTCAGGTCATCATCATCATCATCATTATCGGGACGTCAGTAAAGATCAGCTACAATTGGCTGCTGCGCCTTCCACCTTCTACAATTCATGGTGCCGAAATCCGGGATGTTATTGTCAGCTCCTCCATCGATCCTTCCTGAAGGTCGGAAGAGGAACGCCAACTACCCTCCAGGAAGATAACAGGAGCTCCGCCATCGAACATACCGGAAAGAGACGAACAAGGCGTCAGCGAGACATTATGGAACGCACCATTAGGAAGCGTGTCATTCAGCGATATTTTCAGATCCAGCTCTGCCAGGAGGCAAGTAAACTACTAGAATCGAACGAACGGACTATTCATGATTTAAAGCTCATTCACACCAGACTAAACACCTGCAACGACGACCTTCGCATAGTGAATGAGAAAATGCATGCTTTCAAAGTCGACGTTTGTGCAGAAGACGTCACAGCTGTACAGGAGTACAAGGAGACTGCCACACGGACAATGAGGCTCCTCAGCCGCCACATCGAGCGCCTTCAGGTGCCTACTCCCGCTGCCGACCGCCGTCATTTTAGGAAGGCAGCAGATGAGCTCCCTGCAGCAGCTGCATCGTCTACGAACACAGCTTTACCGGAATTTTTCATCGAACTACCTTTCAACTTAACCACCGATTCTGCCATTGAGCTTAAAGAGAGGCAAGTTGTAAGTGCCACCGTTTTCACGCCGACACCCGATTTCCGTTTATTCGAGTCAACCTCAGAGGCATACACGCAGGAGGCACAGTACAACAAGGCATTGCTGACATTTATTGATAGGAGTGAGGATTTTACGGCCCAGAGGGATGTCAGCACTCACCGAGGAGCGCGTGTAGCACTGTGGGAAAGAACTTTGGGTGAGATGTGTACAATCAAGCACCGATCAAAATTGGGTTGTCCCAGAGTAAACAGAGCATCAAGCCAATTACGAACGTTGAAAGTCGAGCAGGGGCTTCTGTGATATTCAAAAGCAAGTTTTCTTGTTGCCCTTCAACTAAAGAAGATTGCGAACGAGCGCCACATGTTGATTCTGCGCCTGACAACATACACACGGAGCGACCATCCAAACTAATCAACTTTGTCGACCTGCGGGGGAACGAGACTAGCAAGGAGCAGATATATGGGATGTAGAGACCTCCCTCGAGGCCCCCAGAATCCACACACAGAAAAGGATGGAAGCGCATTCAGTGGCCAAGAGCAAAACAAGAAAAACAGCGAACAGCTGAGGTACTCAGTTTACCTAGAAAAGCTCAGTAATGGGGCTTCTGGAAAGCATATACGAGGGGAAGACGCCGCAACAGTGATTCTAGTTGTCACGTCGACCTCTGTAGGCACTACGAAAGATGCGTAGGTGAGAACCGAACAGATCGTCTACGACATTATTGCGCAAGCGCGAGAACTGAGTCATGCAATGCTGCAAGCACTTCTGTAGTGCGCAGAGTTGAAGACAGTCAACAAATCTTCGTTCAGCTAAGAAAATTAGTGTCCACTCTTTAACAAGCAAAAGAAAAAGCAAAGGCCAATGCGCAGAAAAAGAACACAGTGGAAACACAGTTGTTTTAGATTGTTGTGTGGTGTCAGATTGTGAGATGCGTCAGTGTTAAGATGAACAAGATCAATGATGAATATGCTACACTGAAGTGAGGCGAAAACACAAGACCTTCGTGTCGGGGAGCAGGGCTACAGCAAGCAGATGCCATCCAAGTATTTCAGTAAATCTTTTTCTTCAAAAGACCACGTTTCCTGAAAGCCTAGCAAGGGGTGTCAGAGCTGGTACCTTGAGAGGTGGTGCTCTGGTCGTCGCCTAACAGAGAGCGTCATCATAAGGGGTGCCACAGACTGCGGGAAAACGACCCAGGTATCACAGTACTTACTGGACGCCTACATGATCCAATCGATCGACGTTGATTGATGTATTGTGGTCACTAAGTGGCGAAGACTCAGTGTTGTGTGAGGTGGTTGTATAGGACAACAACGATCAGAACTTCGACAGACTGTAGACTACAGTGTGTGATTTGAATCTGTGCTGCCACGACCCTACGAGTCCATCTTGTTCTGCGCTGTTAGTGTCATGTTGAGGAAGTTGGATGTTGGTCTCACTGGAGTATCTCATGTCATCGTAGACGAGTTCACGAGTGACATGTTAGTACCAACTTCATAATGGTGAGCATCACAGACCATTGATGTGGTGCTGTTACAGCTTCGAGCTACGTCTCACCTCAGGGCGCGTGTTGCAGATTCGCATGCATCTGCAAACGAAACGAAGAGGAAGAGGTGATTTGGGACGAAGAGAACGAGAGTGTGAGCGCCATGTTGAAAGATCAGCTAGAATCGGCTGGTGTGCCTTCCTTATTCTACAGCATGCTCGGCGCTCGCCTAGTGTTGTAATTAAATGTAAATATTTATTCTTATATTTTACAATTCATTTTGTTTCTTTTAAACCGTATTGCGTCCATTTGTTACCTGTATTCCAATACACAAGCCACTAGGTTCTGGGCTAGTGACAAATTTTACTTTTACAAGGACCGAAAAGCAATTGCAGAGGATAGCGCCAGAAACTGACAGTTTATAAAGTGCCTTGTCGCAAACTCGTGGAGGGTTAACACTGTAGCATTTTGGCCAAGGATGCTGACTTGTTCTCGCCCCCTCAGCTTTGAATTTCGCTAGCAGTTGTTACTTAAAATACATTTATAGCAACCTAGTAAGGTCAAGTGTTCACGTGATCTTAAATATTGAGCGAAATCGATGACATCAGTTCGCCTTCGGGCATCTTCAGTGTCACGACCAATCAGCGTTTTTAACTAAAGTGCCGGGCTTGAATAAATTTGAAAATTTCACATTAGTTTATATGGGGTGCGTTCCATGCTACGTCTTGTAAACTGTCGCAATAATATGAATGGCCAAGAGTGTTGACATTTCTACGAACATGTGTTGATTTTCCTGCTGGTGTGCAAGCCGAAATAATACTTTTAAGATAATAAATTCTCTAAAAGGATTGTATGCAGTAATACTAAATTAAAGATCTTTGTAATCGCACTAGTGTTCGTTAAATGAACGCATGAATTTTGCGAATGTGCTCGGCGCAGAAAACGTTCATTTCACGTCCCCAAATGCAATCGACACCAACATTACACAGCAATATACACGACATAACATAGCTGCGTGAAACACACACACAAGGCAGGGTCATACACACAGGCAGGGTCATCCACACACAGACTGCATCAGTTGTTTTTTTGAGTAACTGTATTGCACTACTAACCCGACAACACATCCTACTCAAGATACACGACAGTAAATAAAAAGTTCCGGGGTTGCAATCCAGTCTTGTTAAGCGTAATAATGCAAAAGCATTTCTCTGACCACTGCCGATTATGTTGCCGCGCATTCGATTTTTATGTATTTGCCGATTAGCTAATCGATATGAATAATTGACCAGATGTGCGAATACATAACTAGCTTAAATAATGAAATGGGCTATCAGTGTCTAAGCAATGGACTAATATATGTAAATATTTATCCGTTGAGTTAATTAATCAATATTTGAGTATTTCGGTGCCTTAAATTGACATCCAGCTATACAGTTAAGATTAAAATTATTATATTATTTACCTATGAAAACATGACTGCAGTTCATGGTGACACACTGATTACTGTCTCCGCCCACAGACTCGGGTGACATTCATTACTGGATAAGAAATGATTTCGCTTTAAAAACTTAAAGAGCACTGCAGAATCTGCATTGAAGTAATGCGAAACCATGGATACTGTTGTTGGATGCTTCTGGTTGCTTTTAGTTGTTTAATTCACTTATTTACCAATTCTATAGTCTTTGGTACGTTCTAATATTGCGCGCCAATCCCTTCCTATGCCCTTTTTCGGCTCTACTTCTCGTTGCGTGACGTCACATCCTTGACGTCACCCTAATTGACTGCCTTAATTAACTACTTTAGTCTTTGCTACTTTCAAATTGCGCGCCAATCCCTTCCCATTCTCTTTTTTTAATCGACTTCAGGTTGTGTGACGTCACCTTTAATTAACTATTTCAGTAATTGACACATTCAAATGAGGCGCCAAGCCATTGGCTAATGAGAAGATTTTCCCCTTTGCTTTCATATTTTCGCCTGTAATTAAATCTTAATTAAATATTTGGCCTAATAGCTTTTTCGGATACATTGGAACCACTCATTAACCACTACCACTTCTCGATTGCTCACAACTGTTGCGGACAGAATTTTGCGTATTTTGACTTAGTTACCTAATTAGCTTACTGGCCTAATTATTTTTGGACACAACATTGTCACCCCCTATCAATTTATTTATTTATTTATTTACAATACCTTACAGGTCTCCAGGGAGGCATTGTGCAAGGGGGGTACAAGAAGAAGTATAGATACATATAATAGTGCCTAAAAAAGCAGCAAAATCAGAAGGGATGAACAGGGTTAAATACGAAAATATATTAAGCAATCATTGCAAATATAGCAACCACGCAAAAGAAAAAGCCCAACATGAACAAAATAATTAAACAAGAAAACATACATATAAAGTAACCTGGCATAAAAACAGATGCATATCTTTTAGATGGAAAAATAAAAAAATAGTAACAACGTAGCAACCACAAGTGATAAGACAGGGAAATAAAGTGAAAACAAAGTCATGGCTCCCTGATACATATGAGAACGTCCTAAGTACAGTTGTCGATGAAATGTTTGACTAGATGGTCATGGAAAATTTCACGATTGCGGTGAGAGGCGATGTGGTTTGTAAGGTCATTCCACAGGCGTATAACACGTGGCAGGGCCGAAAAGTTAAAGGCATGAGTACTGCCATAAATGCGTGCAAAACTGTAGTTAGAGTGGGATCTCGATGACGAATAAGAGGGTCGTTGCAGGTGTGATAACGGTAAATGAGTGGCATGGATTAATTTGTGAAATAGAGATAGAAGGACAATACCTCGACGCAGTCTTAACGGAGGGAGCGAAAGTTCCAGCTTTATTTGTGTTACGCTTCAATGATAACTATAATTCCGTGTAATGAAACGACTGGCCCTGTTTTGAATTGATTCCATTATATCGACTAAGTATCTTTGATGGGGAGACCAAATGGAAGAGGCGTATTCTAGCTGAGATCTAACAAATGTAAAATAGGCTTGTTTACGCCCATTGGAAGGAGCGCTATGTAAGTTGCGGCGCAGGAAGCCTAAAGACCGGGAAGCTTTAGCTGAAATGGTAATTATGTGATTCGCCCACGAGAGATTCGGTGCTAGGTGAACATCTAAGTATTTATATTCATTTTTCCGCGCCAATATGTTGTTACTAATGGTGTAAGGAAAGTGAGAACTAGCTGGCTTTCGAGTAAAAGAGATTATGTTACACTTGGAGACATTCAAGGTCATTAGCCATGTGTTACACCAATCGTTAATGATATCCAAGTCGCATTGAAGTGCGCTATGGTCACCAGTACTTTCTATTACTCTATATATAAAGCAGTCATCAGCAAATATTCGCATTTTGGAGGAAATGTTGTTCGGTAAGTCGTTGATATAAATTAAGAAGAGTAACGGACCAAGGACACTTCCTTGCGGTACACCCGACATAACATCTGAGAGAGGAGAGGAATAATGATTAACAAATCTGAATTGCTGGCGATTAGAAAGGAAGTTGCGAATCCATGACCCCACTCGTTAACCTCTTCCACTTCTCAATTACTCACAACTGCTGCGGACACGATTTTGCTGACGCGGCCTGCGGACAGAAATTTGTGAACATAGCGAAGTAATGCCTTCGCGGTAAACACACCGAGAGCCTACTAGAGACGAGGTTCCTATACAACATCCACCTAGCCCAATGAGCCTTTGGTTATTTAAACATTACCAAGCTTTGAGAGACAAGTACACTAAGCTTAAAAATATTTTTGCTTGTTCGTCACCTGCAACAGCTTTTTTTTTCAACTGCACATGCTTAGATAACTGCAGGATATATGAAAACGTCGAGCATATTTCTAGATGAGGGCAAGCGACGGCTGCTCATGCGTTTTACGTGGTCTGTCCTTGTCTAATCTTGACTTCCCGTCACGTTGTTGGTCACTTTTGTACTGCACAATTACATTTGTTACCCTTTTTTTTGTTAAGACGGGCTGGAGGGCGTTATCATCGCAGATTATTCCACAACATTCCACGTTATAGTATTCAAGACATGATAAAGAATAAGTTTTTTAGCACTTCGTGCAGCGATTTCGCGCTGCAGTAAATCTTCAAATGGAAGCCACGTGTATTTTATTCCACTCGCGATAAGAACGATGCTATCTATCAGTTTAAAATGATTTTCTTTATTTATCGGCCTTTGATCGAGACGTGCCAAAGTATGTTCGCTACGTGGGCGTTACAACCGACCGCGTCAGCCTGTTCACGGTGGAATATCAAAAAATAGGTGTTCCAGCTGGCAACGTAGCTAATGTCAGGCTTCTGTGCACTAGTGCTAAGACATCGTCTGGCAGAGCAGTGCAACGGCTGTGATGGAATCGCAAGAGTTAAGAGCAGTGAGGACCTTACTAAACGCGCTACCGCCGCACGAACTAGTCCGCCTCGATGAGGCAAAATTTTTTTGGCTCCCACGAATGCGACGCCTCGATCCGAGCAACGTCTCCAAGGAAGTCTGCGACGCTTTGATAGCTGTCCACCCAACAGCGATGCGCCTGGAGTGCATAGCGCAAATTCATTGCTGGAGTATGCCGTGGCAGGCAATCCGTGGGTGGAAGTTCTACCGTCTGGCTCAGACGCCTACGCGAATAGACTGTGCCATGGTGCTGCAGCGCATGGCATCGCATCTAAAAGATCTCGGCAGCGACGACGGCGACCGGGCACCGTATGCTTGTAGAACGCGCGACAATGCTGTCCATGCATGCCTGATGACAAAGGTGAAGTCGCCTCTTAGCGTCACATCGAATCCCGTCTACGTGGCGATGTGGATCACACAACCTCTGATTGCCACTCGCTGTTCATTGGAAAGCATTGAAGAGCAAGTGTACGAAGCTGTTCACGCTGCAGTCCGCGGCAACATTGTATGTTTGGAGGATTTGACTCGAGGCACTCTCGAAGCGACCTACCAGGATGCCATTAGGGTTCTGAGCCTGACTTCAGCGCCAGCAGAAACCCAGCCGAGTACGAGCACTCTCGAGAACCCTCGGTTATATTTAGGAGGAGTCTACCACAGCAAACAAGCCTCTTCTCTTCAGTACGGAAAAGGTGAGTACGATCTTCATCACATGTGATTACTTAAATGATATACTTGCTGTTTATTCATGAAAATTCAAGACCAGAATACAAAGTGTGCGATATGTGCTCGGCAATCGATGTACAACGAATTTTAAAGAACCGTGCTATGCGTAATCTTTTTATCGAATATTACAAAGTGGTCCACATTGGAACTCAATTACTACGTGCTTGCTATGTAGAGCCTTGTCCACCTCTACCTAGACAATGGTTACTGCTTTAAAAGCACCATTAAATTCGAACTGTCCGCACAGGAAAGCTAACTGACAGCCCACGTGAACCAGCACTTCTTGGTCCCTCTGTTCTTGCATCGCTTCGCATCAATTTGTGCTAGCGTTGGAGACAATATTGCTCTGAAAGTAGTGACCGTGTTATAGCTAGAAGTGGGTGACCCTACACAGAAATATTGCCGTAAAGTATAATTGCTCCATCAGTGTAAATTAGCCATTAGGACGTTTTGCTTGTTCGCCTAAGCATCTCTTTGCACCGCCGCGGTGGCGCAGCAGTAAGAGCGCTCGACTGCTCATTACCAGGATGCGGGATTGAATCCGGGCCAAGGCTGCTGTTTTAAATGGAGGCGGAGAACAAGGCACCTGTGTGCTGTGCGATGTGCGTGCATGTTAAAGAAGCCCAGGTGGTGTAAATTTGCGGAGGCCTTCAATGCGGCCTCTCTCATAGCATGAGTCGATTTGGGACGTTAAACCCCATAAATTACACCAAACGTCAGCATTGCTTAAATCGTGAATGGATGGCTTATTTCGTTACCGTTATTGTAGTCTGCCACGTGATACGCTAATTTCCCACTGAAATTTACTACAAAAATCAATGGAATAAATAACCCATGCCTAATAACTTCAGAAATTTCGCATAGTGGGTGGAACAGCGCGAAAAGACGAAACACAAGAAGAGACGCACAACAGACGAGCGCTGACTCGCAACTATTTTTTTATTAGTAAGAAAGCGGATTCTTATACAAAAATATGTCACATGATGTTACAAAGAACGAAATCCTTGACCAGTCAAAATGCAAGAGATATCTTCTTCCTTCAACAGCCACGTGGAAAACCCTATCAAGCAAGACCAAACATGCAAGCCCCCCTCCCCCTCCTCCCCAACGGCCCGTTTCACAAATTATAAATTATCACCAAATATTATCCAGAAAAGAAACCTCTTTTTCGATAAGCACCAATGAAGGCTGGCTGACACACTGCGACTGCTTCTTGCTGATGTAATATGCCTCAGTAATTTCTCTCGTAGTTTTGTCCCTATGGCGAAACAAAATCTTTGTTTTTGAAACCAAGGGGCAACAACTTTTGTTATTCTGCTTTCCTTCTTTCCCACAAGCCCTACGATGATCCTTCAAGTGAGAATATCGTGTGTACGACAGCGAATTGAGGTGTTCACGCAGATGAATATTTATGCACCGACTCGTTTGACCTATGTATACTTTATTGCATGACAGTGGAATTTCGTACACGACAGCGCAGGCGCGATCTACTAATCTCGACCTATGCGAAACCTGGCATTCAAACGGGTTACTCTTCTTTAGCATTTTCTGGCGGTTCCTGATAGCGCAGCAGAGCCCGCCCAACTTTTGCGGCGCCGAAAAAACATTAACTTCGAATCGCCCAGCTACATTTTTTAGGTTATGTGCAATCTTATGCATGTAAGGAATCACTGCTAGTTTTTTCTTCTTCTGTGCGCTGTCCCTTATTCTAACCAGAAAATCCTTCCTAACCATCCGCAAAAGCTTTTCACATGTTGCCGAAATAACCAAATCCGGGAATCCTGAAGTTTTTAGCCTACGAACCTGTAGCAATACACTATCATGAATGCAATAATGACATGAGCTCAGTAAGCTTGAGCGAATGCAACTACTAGCAATTTCATTTTTTACAATTTTCGGGTGTCCAGAAGAATAGCTTAACACCTGCTTTTGGGACCTCGGGGAGTACATGAAACATAAGTGGTCACGTTTGAAAAACAGTTTTATGCTCAGAAACTGGAGGATATCGTTCGACGGGTTTGATAGGGCTTTCCACGTGCCTGTTGAAGGAAGAAGATATCTCTTGAATTTTGACTGGTCAAGGGTTTCGTTCTTTGTAAAATCATGTGACATATATTTTGTATAAGAATCCGCTTTCTTCCTGATAAAAAATTTGTTGCGAGTCAGCGCTCGTCTGTTGTGCGTCTCTTCTTGTGTTTCGTCTTTTCGCGCTGTTCAATCCACTATGCAATTGTACCAACTCGCCCAACTGTCCATCCTACTTCAGAAATTTAGCTTTCCTTCAGTTTTACCAATCACGTTTTTTGCAGGTCGTTGTATCCGGTTAGCATGGATGCCAACTTTGTTTCAGTTGCAGGTATGCCTACACGTTTGTACGACGTTGTGACTTCCAGGACCGTGACGAAGCTAGAAAGGGCTGTCTCAACCGATAACCCTAGCTAAAGTGTTCTTCGAGCGAAGTCACAATAGAGATATATGTTGTTAGGGGCTTTTGACAGTCACTGCATAGACAGTGGTAGAGGGTCCCTCGCATGAGCCCCTTCGGTAGATGTGGTTATCACTGATAATATATGATGAATAGACACAAGACTGCTTGGCAAACGCAACATAAATGCCGAGAACGACAATACACAGCTTATCGATTCTCTTAATTACAACAAGCGGAGTCTGCATGGCGGGCGCTCGCGCGCATTTTTAACCAACCGGAGCTAAAAAACCTTTGATAGCACAGCAAAAGCAGCACTAGAGAATAGCAAAAGCCAGAGCGTTGCGGCTGCATGGCATCCTGGTTATATGAGCTCACGTCACGTTATGACGTTATCGCTTTTCTTCAAGGTATCCTGGTCATGCGACTCATTTAAACTACTGACGTCATCAACTTTTCAAGTTATTCTGGTCATGTGACTTGATGGCGTCATAACGTTTTGCAGGTAACTGGTACCACTTCTAGTGAGCAGATATTGGTTGGTTGGTTGGTTTGTGGGGTTTGACGTCCCAAAGCAACTCAGGCTATGAGAGACGCCGTAGTGGAGGACTCCGGTAATTTCGACCACCTGGGGTTCTTTAACGTGCACTGACATCGCACAGCACACGGGTGACTTGCTTTTCGCCTCCATCTAAAAGCTGCCGCCGAGGCCGGGATTCGATCCCGCGTCCTTGGGAATAGTATTCAAGCGCCGTAAGCACTGTGCCCCCCCCCCCCAGCGGGGTGAACAGATTTTGCGGACAGCCTGTGCGGAAAACTTCCGGCCCAAGAGCGTCTCATATGAGCCATATAAAGCTTCCGCCTTAATCAATTACATGCTTAAAATGCCTCAGATTGTCTGAGCCTATGAGGCCCGATTAGTCTTAAGATGTACAGTCCGTCAATTCTTTAACAGTACCGCGCCAGTGTCGACTGTCCGGCGCTGCTGCGCCCGAAAACACAGTAGATGACAAGGCAAGCGAGGGCAAGGGCATGCCTACAATTCCTGCTGCTGCAGTGAGCCTCGCTTGCTAGGCTGTTCTTATTAGTACGAAGCAACCCCTGCCACAATCGGCTGGTAGGCATCGGTGCCTGAAGAAGCTATCGCTGCTTGCTTTCATCTGCCATATATGCATATAGTGCGAATAATGTCTTGAAAGTATGCACATTTGCAACAAAAACCTAGCATGCCCAATAATTATTTGCAATCGTTACCTTGGCCAAATTATTGTCGAGAACATTAAATATCGTAACCTTGATTACTTCCAAAAGAAATCTTCTCGAGACAATACCTGCAGATGGAACCAGGGACAAGCAATATTTTTAACGTTATAGTTAGCACCAATCGAAGCCATAAGTATACAGCAGATAGAACAAGCGCTCGCAGAGCGCGGGAATAACACGTGATTCGTTTCGACAGGGCAGAACTGCCAAGCAGACGACACTCGCCCAAGCAGCATGATTACGCCCCCTTGCTCGTTCCCTCTCCCGATTTCCGCTCTCCTTCGTACCGGTGCCGCTGCACCGGGCAGCCAACTCTCGCGCGGTACTGTTAAATAATTTATAGGCTGTACTTGGATCTCCAGCGCATCGTGCGAGAACACTTAGACAGGCGTTTCCATAAGTGCTAATAATATGCTGTCTATACCAATATCGTGTATTACACCTAATGGGGTAATCTTTGCGCAATAGAATACAGGACATTAAGAAGAAACACGCACACTAGTGCAAAGTTGCAACTATAAGCTTTGGAAAACAAAACGCCGCTTAGAGCAGAAAATAAGCGCATGAGTACAGAAACCAAAGCCGCACGTGCAGACAACGGTGGGCCAAGATCTAACAAAGCATATAAGAGTTGCAGGCACACGATCAAAGCATTGAACGACCCAACGCAGAAACCCATTACTTGCAGCAACAATTGAATATACCGAAACAGCGGCTGTTATTAGAAGGGCCACTGACAAGGCGATCATTCGTCTTACAAATATTGAGCTTCCACAATTTGCCAGGTTAGACAATGGTATGCGCGATCGACAAAACTTGCAGACATGAAGAAAGGATTGCACAACTGTTTCGTTTTCTTATTCCTGTTATTGGTGTGCTTGCATCCAAGGAATTGCAAAACAAGTTTGAGCCACCATGCAATCCCAGGAAATTGTCATGCTCTCTGAGCCTCTCAGTGAGACAGCGCCACAGCTGCGTTGAATCCTGCACACCACGCCAATAGTGCAAGGAACAAACTTAGTTTCATATTTCATTTCGCATATGATCTTTGTTTTTGCCTTGGCACTTTCTGGTCACAGAGCAGACAGGACAATTTAAAAACGGTTGTAAAACGAACAGCTCCGCCAAATTTGTTGGCAGTACTATTGACATTGTCCGATGGCTTCGGCAGATACAAACAAGAGGACTTGAAACGTTCTTTTTTTTTCTTTTGACCGTGACGCAAGGAATGTCAGCAGGCCTTTAAAGCTCTGTTTTGCGTAGGTTTCTTTGTTGTGTGGTTTCACCGAGTCTAACAACCTATAGTACTAAGTATATTATACCACATTTGTTCACGTAAAAGAAAACGTTTCGCGAAGCAACTGTTCCCTATCTCTTCGACAGGTATGATCGGGAATAAAGGTCGGATGTCTCATTAAAGGCCAACTCTTTCGCAAGTAATTATTCATGTCGTGCTTGTGTTGTCTCACTAAATTTGCTAGCGAAAGAAGCGCAAACTGGGTGTTGCGTATAGAGGCATATTTTGAGAATTCTCACACTAAAACAAAGGGCGGACGGGGATAATTTACATTGTTTAAGGATCAGGGGTGTAGGCCAAAATCCCGAAGAAGGAAACGCGCGGTATAGGTTTCATGGATTTTAGAACTGATTTATAGGAAAGAGTGCAGGTGGTCTTATCTGTTGTGGTAAACGGTAGACGTAAAAATGACAAGTTATTCAATACCGACGTAAAACATTAGAGGCTGAAACCGGTTGCAAAACAGAGCCTTTATATTAGCATTTTCGCAGAGCGCCGCTGGGCCGGCAGGGTACAAATTCAAGGGCCACTATCTTTCACCTCCGCTATTCCTTAGAACAGGTTCCGTGCAGCGTTAAATATTACACTTCGGCTCCAAGAGTCCGGTGCTCTCTTGCTGGCTAACACGTCACTACTACTGCACGTGCACTGCTCGGGGTGGCAAAATGCTCGGGCTCACTGCTCGCGCTGCACGTCCACTGCTCTGACTGGACGCGTGCTCCTCATTTGCGCCGTGAAATGATTTCACCCACAGCCGGACAACGAAGAGTCTGTTGTGAACGCGTGCGCTCTACCGACACCAACGCTGCCCATACGCAACAGCAGCCAGACAGCGAATTTCGATGAAAACCTAAAGCTCCCGCTCAGTGTTAGCCTTTTGGGTGCGTTCGGTGTGTTCCCTGTTCTTCGTCCGGTCTGGTGCCGCGGAGACACACACTTCTATAGCTAATACAATTGCATGTCTAAAATATTTAGGGGAACTTTCAACGTTCAACTTCAATGCCAAAAAAAGGGCACACGAAAAACGGCAGGAGAAAACGCAGTGCTGTGTGAAATGTACAACCACATCTTTATATCGCTTCTAGCAGCCACTTATATAAAAATGAACCTTGTTCTTCGCGTTGGCGCTTGCGGAAAAGCCTTTTATTGGCAGTAGCTGAAACGGTCATGTTACTTATTCTGCTTTACAGTAATTCACAGATATGAAAAGAATTAGTCAATAATACCTGGCTGAACTCTCCGAAAACCGGAGGCAAAATGAGGTTCAGAGACTTGAAAGGCCATTACGCATACGGCAATTACGCTATCGTGGCGGGATTAAGAGAATCAAATAGGGCATTGCGTAGCGCCACGCACAGTATATCGCTTGCTTTCTCTGCGCTGTACTGAAGACGCGCTAGTTAAGGTCGCGAACAAGTAAAACATTTACGGTGGTTTATATATGGTTAAACCGAGTGAAAACTAGTAGCTTCAAGATGGTTTAGCCTAGAAACTACCAAAGAACCACTCAACGGACAGCCTAACAGTACTTTCCCTGACTAAACTATCGTGGCGGACCAAATAAACGCAACGAACAGCAAAACAAGATTTTGCCAGGCTAAATCATCATTGAGCTACCGCTTCTTAATCGGTTCACCAAAGTTAAACCACCGTTAAACTCATTCTTACGCGCGTCGGCGCTTTCCGTCATGTACTTGGCGCAGCATAGCATGACGTCACTTCCTATGACATAAACGCCGCATTTCAGCTCCTCAGCAAGCCCAGAGTGAATTACGTGACCAGATTTTGGTTCACCTTGCAGTGACCTTGATGTCCCCGGCTTCGCCTTGATTTGAACTTTGACCTATGCAATGGCTTGACCATTGGTCTGACCACTGACCATCGAGGGCTGAGCCTTGAAGTTCACGGACAGCGCACGCTGAAGAGAGCCCGGAAACTCTAGTACCGAAATTGCCGCTTCAAATGCAGCGACATATGAATTTGGGGCGGCGTATTGGATCCGTTGAAGGGTTACTATTCTCGAGGACAGCATTCTGCTGCTATGTGAAGGAGACTGGGATGTAAGAGGTTTCCTCGCAAGTATTTCTAACATATGTTATCGCCTGTTGTGCCTGGCCAAAGCCGCCCAGAAATTCAGCCGGACGCCAAACTTCTGCGGCTAACGCCTCCTTCACAAAATACGGATACTTCTCTGCAAAGCACCAGTGCACTGGAGGCGAGCCGTGCCAAAGGGAGAGAAGCGACGTGTTTCAACATGAGCTGAGCATCCAGACAGCACGGCGCCGTGGCCCTGACGGTGAACCCCTTCTCGCCCCGCGGCATATTTGAAGCGAGAGCGCAGCAAGCTCCCCCATTGGCCCTGCGAAGGTGCTGCCGTCGGATTGGACCATTTTGAGCGTCAACGGTTCTCGGCGACGGAGTCTCAAGTGCTTCCGTTCGAGACTCCGAGTGTGAGTTCGTCACGAGCGTCCATCGGGAGCAGTTCGCCCCCTGACAATGCGGACGCGGCGGAATCTCCCCGGCCGTCGCTGCGCGAGAACAGTCGCGTATGGCTATGTTAGCTTTCGGCCCCAGAGCTGAAATCCTTGTTTAAATACCTGTAAATAGTGTATAAAACCTTTTCTTCATCTCACCAACGCCGACTTGGATTCATCGCTACCGCCCAGGGAGCTGACAGCCCTCGTTCAAGAAACGGGTGACGAACGCTGCGTTACCAACTCCTTGGCACAACCCTGTTGACGGTGGGCTACTGTGTGATAACCCCACCGGCACAACACGCCTCAGTTTCGGTTCTGGATAGACGTCGAGACGACGACGCTTTCTTTGGTGTACACATTGAAAATGAACACCTCATCAAAATATTGTCTATCTGTCCACATTTCATCCAAATATCGCGCATGTGTCGGCCGACTGTTCTGTGTTCATAAATAAATCGTTAATACAATGCGTTTGATGTCCCGGTTCTCCGAAAAACCTGGTGATGGCGTCATTAGTGACGTAGGCGGCAAAGCTCCAATGCACCAGTTTTGGGCTTGATGGCGTGAAAAGAATTGCTTTAATTGTGTGGTCCTTTGCTGAAGAAATATGCAAGCCTTTCTTCGTTTTAATATTTACCGAGTGCGCAGTTAAATGCTGCCCAGAGTTTTGGCATATTGCTTTTATGAAAAAAAATCAGGTCAACTATTTGATTTTTATTGAGTTACAGTTGCCATTCCGTTGCTCTGGAGCCAACATATTCAAACACCTGTAAATCTCAGCAGACACGAGGTTACATTATGACATAACTGCATGGACAGAGGGAAATGAGCCTTTAGGCTGCCGCTTTTGATGAAAGAATTCCATATTTTTCTCTCTCTTATAGATAGCGCCAGCGTTCCCACTCCGCTCCGGTTGTTTTGCTGCGTCACGTGCTGGCGGAACTACCCTTCCCCAGAGGCACTCAAACGACACATGCGTTATATGCACCCGAAAGCATGAGCAAGCATCGCTTTGGTCCCCATTGTCCTTGGTGCACCTTCGCCAGGTGAGGCAAATTTTTTCAAGTTGAGCCCGCTGCGATGCTTCATTATTGAGGGAGCTCAAATTCTGAAGCCAAGGACTCAAGTTCAATTCCGGCCATGACGGCCAGTTTTTGATAAATTCGTAAAGCAGGGTGCCCGCGTACTGTGCGTTGTCAATTCACAATAAACAAATCCAAGCAGTAGAAAATCAAGGACCACCATTGCAGCCTGTCACGTGGCCTTGCAGTTTTAAAACGGTGAACCTTTCACTTCAACATCTCTTTGTAAAAAGCTTTTAGCGATATATTTTTCCTAAATAGACGACTAATTTTGAACTTTCGCAGTCATTTTTATAGGCATATTAAAGCATGCGAGAATTCCCTGAATTGCAAAAATGGTAAATGAATTCATTTTTGTTAGCGCAAGAGCATTAATAGAAAGTCGATGGCGGCGTTACTGTTCTCCGTTATTTTAACACAAAAATAAGCACCAATATGCGGCGTCCAAATGAAAACACGAGTTCACACTGAGCTATAGCAGTAGGAGAGTAGGGAGGAATGGGACACTTTTCATAAATAAATTTTCAGATATTTTTATTTTGAACACAGACGTTTGATGGCTTACAATAAAACCCAAAACACGCAGAGCAAATTCTGAGAATCAATACTTGCTATCCCTTCTGGGGGAAGTCTATTAAAACAGTTTACAACAGCAAAAATCTGTCCCATCCCGCCATCAAGACGGAGTGGGACATAGGGAGGAATGCGATGTGTGGCATGTTGTGATTACTTTTTTAGCCAACATTGTATGCTGATATTTCCACATCAAACTTGTAGCAGGACTGTGGGTGCTTTGTTCCCCCGATAGTATTTGGAACTTTCAGCTTCATAACAATGTCGGTTATTGGTACAATTACTTTATCTTCCTGAAGAGTAAAGTAAAACTGGAAGGTCTCGTCTTTCTTTCGAACGAATCGAACACTGACTTTACAAGTTGTCACTGCTCTCTACTTTAACCGCGTAATAGATGAGCTCTTTTTTTTTTAAAAAGCCTCACAGGGACAAAATCACCTTTTGTCACTTTAAAATCTTCATTCGGCCATTCGACCTCAGAAATGTCGTGTCTCTCATGATTGACACTTGAAATGTCACTGTCGGAATCGTCACAGGGAATAGCAGCTGTCTCTTCACTCGATGCGCTGTGGACCTTGCAGAGACGCAGTTTTCTTATTGGACGTATATTGGGGGCAGTCTTAGCTGTCTTCGGCGCTCTTTTTTCTGACGCTGCCGTGCCAACCTTTCTGCAGTTACTTGCTCGATTACACGTTTCTATGGGTTGTCTGTAAACCCTTTAGTGCTAATTTTCTTCCTTCCTTTTTGCCTTGGGTTACACGGCGCAGCCTTGGGATACGGCCTAAGGTCGCTCGGTACAATGCGACTGCGAGGAAACGTCGAAGTCGATGCAGCTTCATTGACCATGGGCATGACGACATCTCTGAGGTTGTTTCGGACTGCCTCTGTCTCTGTGTTGAAAACATTTTCCAGAAGGCTGGAACTATCTATTTCACGTATTGCAGTGACTGCCTGTGGTGGGACCTCTCCGCTAGTGAAATCTTCTGGTCAGTCAGTGACGGACGACATCATGTAGTCGTCCACAGTGAAGGGCTCGCTATTGAAAGGCCTAATGCCTGTTTTTTGGAACCCCTAGATTATGTTCTGTTGTGTTACCATTGATATTTAGGCGGATCTCACTAATTCCCCAATGTTGTAGATGGATACGGCCTTCCCTGGGTTTTTTATAAGCTAGTCATTGCAAGAAGCCTTGTAACGAGATTTCAATGGTCCATATACAAATACATCAAGTGGCTACAAGCAGTGGCTACATTGGAGGAAAGGTCAGCAGAATGACCCCTTTCTTTGGCCTTGTTGACCGTGCTGATGTTGACATGACTTTCATGATTGTCAATAATTAAAGGAATTAGTTCTTCGTTCGAGTATCCTTGTATATCTTACAATGCGCTGTAATGCTAAAACAACGGTCCATTCCGACCTGCTTGCCAGTCCAGGACTTCTGTCTAGGGCGCCTTTCAGAAAAAAATGTTTTAAATCTCACCCGTTGAAAATAAAATACCGGTGGCAAAGAGTTTTCTACGGCACTGACAGCGCACAAGACGGTGACCAATTTTCCGCGTTGCGCGTATGTGACCTGGCCAGCTTGCTTCTCTACATGTGCTGCGACAATCTGTGGCAAATTGTGGGCAGTTGTCAAGCCTGTTTCGTCACACTTGTAGATGCGGAGGGGAGTTAGCTTGTGTCGGTCGTAGGCGCCTTTCAGATTTGAAAGACAGACATCAATGTTGTGCTTGTTGAAGGTCGTTCCCGACCGAGACTGGTCGTTTCAAGCGATCAAACCTATAGCTCAGGATGACTGTCCATAAAGCCCAGAAACCAGTCTCTTCCAGCTACCTTGCTGACTTCTCATGACGTTGGACACTTACGGCTTAAAACTGTTGCAAACTGAGTTGCCAGTGAACGAACCTGCATTCTTGTAAGCACATAATGCATCTTGCTTGTCTTAAGCAAATATTCTTTCAAGAGCACTTCATCTTCTGCTGTGAAGACCATACCGCAGGCCAAGTTGGAATTGAACAAGATACTGCTTCTCGCACTGCAAACGTTGTACTTCTTTACAGCTCGATCAAGGGATGATTTTGATACCTTAAGAGCTTCTACGGCCCTTTCTCACACCTGTCTCACAACATCCAACACCAAACTGTTCAATCTGCGAGCCCTCTTGGGATGCTTTTTCTTGTACACCCTCGGCATCATCCTGAGCATTCAAATGGAGCAATAGCATGCAAATATAAATAAGTACCCTCACAAAGCCCTATTAAGTTTGCTTCGCTTAATTCACTGCATCCAATAAAGAGCAGTGTAGCTGTAGCCTACTATTTACGCCCTTCACCAGGGAGGCTTACAGAACAGTACGGTAGCAATCAGAGCTCGTAAATGAAGCAATGTGATCGTTTTATAATGCCTCTTTAGTTCCCCATCTAAATTGTCCTCACGCGAATTTTTATCTAGCCAGCCTGACTATTATCGCAAGCCATTTTCATGCAACCGAAAGTTTATAAGTTCAAAATGTGAGATAACCGAAACTAGTTGCTTTTTAGGCTAATGCGGCTCAGCCTTTCACCTCAGTCGCTAGCCACAGCACTAGGCTTATGTCAGGATGGATGAGACAGTGTCCCGTTCAACCATGATCTTGGCTGTCCCATTCCTCCCAAGCTACACCACCCAAAGAAAGAAACCTTCAATGATGAAAGTTGTCTCCTTAGACCCAAAACTTTTACGGTACGAGGTAGGACGCAGATGCGCCTTCTTTGAGAAAAATGGCTATTAGCAATACCCGAGTTCTTTATACATGAGAAAGCTTTAATTGAGATAGCAGATTCTTACTTTTCTTACAGGTGAATCTTACAATTGTCTGATTCTTACAGGTGAATCAGACAATTTCTTGTCACAGCAATTTGAACCCGCCGAAGACGTCCGCCATTAGAGCCAGGCTATCGATATGCTAGTTCTATCTCGTGAGCAACTATAGAAAGTTTTGAACTAGTTGCTGGAGAGATACACCAGATGTTCTGTTCCTCCAACCATCTCTACCTCCAGACTCTCCCGTACAGATGATGCGCAAGCAGTGTAAAAAGCATGCGGCGTCACGGGGAAACCCGAGGTCGTATAGTACACCATCGCAGTACTTATCACTCGAAGGCAGTACAAACAGCACGCGGCATTCACAGGCAAACGCGATTAATTGTTTGAAAATTGATTGATTAATAAATGTTATTGGCAGAAATTGGGGCTAGGGGAGGTGGGTTAGGAAAGAGCAATGGTCGGCAGTCTTTGGTCCAAGGGTCCATTGGCCTCAGCAGCAGCTCTGGCTTGCTGCACCAGCATGAGCTGATGCTGAGCGTTCGAGTCGGCTAGAAGGTCTTCCCACTGCTCAGGACTAGGGCTGCGCTGCCGCAGTACACATGGCGTGCAAGCAGTATAAATGGTGCGCCTAGAGTAAGCTTTGTCGAAGTACTGCACGCTGATTAATAGCTGTGCCATCAGAAAAGGCAAAGCTTGAGCCACCCTGAATTTATTTTTTGTGAAAGCAGCGTCCGTATGGCTACGTGTCCTGAGCCGTTTCGTCAATAATGTCCTTCCCTGGCCACCGATACAAACGACCAAAAAAAGACAAAAGAACAGAGGCAGGCAGCGATAAGACAAAGAAAAGAGTACGGAAAGTGAGTGTGAAATAAGTAGCTGTCACGAACACACAGAAAAGAAAAATTACGCCTCCTGAAATTCAGAGCAGGTTACCAGCATAGCACATTTTTCGCAGGGGCGAGCAGTCTTCGGCTGAGGCAGATAACGCCTTAAGCCTTGCCCCAGCGACAACGGCAATATCTGCGTCGACATAGAGGGGGTAAACCTTATACAGAATGCTGCCAGAAAGTTTCATGAGGCGTGTTGTGTACAGTCAATAGGGCTCCCACGCAGCCATTTAGATGTTATCCTAAGCGTAAAATCTTACTTTAAAAGGCTTCGCGAATTTGGGCGCCACTTAAGAGGTGGGAACCAAACTCATCGGGACTATTTATTTCCGAGTACGATGCGAGTCAGCCAGGATTAGTCAGATTCTTGACCATGCAGGTACTTTCGTTCCACTTGGTTAAATCGGGGCTACGTACCTTTGTCCGGTGGTCTGCTACATATTATGGAGAATTACAGTTGTATGTTGATTAGTATATAAAATATGAAGCGAAACGACATTAAAAGCTCCATCGCATGTAATTCTCATATGACCTAACAGTAATCCATGCCTCCTTTTTGTTCGAACTGACTAGGTTCGTAAGTATAGTCAGTGTATTGAACAAAAATATGGTCCCGCGAATTCGGTGTCACTCACAACGGCTAAATGTCAGTACAAGCAGGCCGCTGAATAGTCCATTCATCCAATAGTGTACATATCAATCCTTGTCGCGAGACATTCGTTTACGGCTTGCTAGCTAGTGAACGCTGTTATTTTATTAACCACGTAGTGAAGCATATATACGTATTTGCGTATATTGGACACAAGGCTGGAAAACATCATGCAGTACTTATGCTTTTCACTCGATACATCTTGAGGCACGACAAAAAGGCAAGGTATCCTAACTAGTAACATATTTCAGCATAAGTATATGTAATAGCTGCTAGAGCAAACGAAAATTGCAGAACAAACAGTCCTATATGGCGTAATGGCAACTGTAATAGCATTTACACGTGGTGCTCAGGACAAGCAAACTGATACGAAGTGGAGAGTGTACAAGTGTCATAAATTTTGGCAGGACGGTGTTTTGATCCCTACGTATATGATGACAGCCTGTTTTGTCTTCTTACTTTCAATTAAGACCAAAGCACCACTCGCTCATCACGAAGCATAAATGGACTTAACATATTCATCCTTCCGTGTCCCAGGTTTCCATTTCATAAAAAATGACGCAATAGCAGGCATTTTTTCCTCAGCGCGCTTTCTAGTATCACTCTCTGGACGTTGTTCGTTTAGTTGCAGTGTACAGCATGATAAAAGTACAGTTCTGCTCACTGTTAGACGGTTTACAGGGTCAAACCTAGGCAGTACAAATGATGTGCTGGAGCAAAATTGCTCGTAGTGCGCCTATCATGTGTCCTACCGATGGCAAGGGGGGGGAAAGAAGGTGTCACCGCAAACGACTCGTATTATGCATGATTCGCTTTCTTTAAAACAAGTGTTTCACAATAGAATGTGTCTTGTTTTCTCGCGCGCTTTCTCAAACTGGAAGCAGAACTATGCTTATGGTTGCCACAAAACAAGAGCTGACGATTGCTTGTGCTTTGTGTGAAACCTCAAATATGTCCAGTGTTTGATCCTTTTAATTTTTCAGCTAGCATTATAAACACACAAAAAAAAACGTCATCGGGTAATTATCCCCTGCGTAAATTGCCGTGACTTGTGTCGCAAGTTTGGAATTGTCACAGCTGTAAATTATCTATAAACGCTTGTATAATTGCCACGGAGACTGTATTGTGCCGCAGGTTTTTTTATGAAACATTCCGAACCATAAATAGATTTGTATTACGGTAACACGCCTCCGTCGCGAAGGGCATTTAACTCTGCACTTGTACGACCATTTAAAAGGCTAAACTTCTCTAGGACACCAAAGAGAACAGCGTCGATGTATGTTGTGTTTAAACTGTTAGGTATCTAACCAACGTAAGATGAAGCTAGGGCTGAGATATTAAAATACGTTCAACTAGGTCGACCTTGTAAAGTTACAGGAGTGTGTTTAAGTCTGTTTAGGAGTGGAAATGTCAAAATGCACTTTACAGGACTGTTTTTCATTAGCTGCGTCGTCATCGTCATCACTACATCATCCTCACTATCTCTGCTATCATCATTATCAACTAAACGCACCGTCATTGTCATCCCTACATATCATTATCCCAAACTACAGCGTCACTGTCATCGCTACTATAATCCTTACGTTACACAAGGAGAATTACGACCTGTTTCTGACGAGCCCCGCGTAGAGTCGCCGTATATTTGGATGATTGTGTGTGTGCCTCCCAGTATTTTGACATTTGTAATGGTGAGGAATTAGTATAGGAAGGTGTGGACTCGCTTAATGTAGCCCGGTGGTTACAGGCATGAGCTGTTCGAGTTTTTTTTTAAACTGTTTCCCCGCAATAAGGAAAAAAAACCCGGCGTGGGTCAGTCGGTTAACGCGTTCGGCAGGGGATCGGAAGGGTAGTGGTTCGATGAATTCTTGGTGGTGAGAGCTTTTAGTAGCGAAAGCTATACTGCGCTATGTTTTCTGGCCATCGGCGTAGTACAGTGTTACCGTGGCACCGAGCAACACGAAGAAGACGCTACAAAAGCTCGTATGTTCCAAATTGAAATTTTTAAACGATTCTATTCTTCTGGAATCTGGCCCGACACAATCCCAGCATGTTTGCCGAAACCATCAACTGGAACTTTGCAGCGAAAGCTACACTTCGCTACCCTTCAGAATTTCGCCGGTGCCTGAACGGGGTCGCCTCAAAGAGTTGGCAGGTGATATATGGCAGCTGACATGTTTGTGCACTGACAGGATGTAGGGTTGGCTGACGTTACGTTCGGCAGGAGCTCCCAACTCGAGCTTCTCCTTTCATATGGGAGGGGATATCAGAATCAGCCTGCCAGGACCCTTGCATTCACGTTACCTTTATGCCACGCAGGCAAGTTCATATGGCTTGAAACGCGGATGTTAAAGAGGCTATCACTGCAACACTCACAGCTATCGTTGTATCACTATAGGACACGCAATGCTTAAACCCTCAATTTTTTTTTCTTTAAGTGTCAGTGCGAACGGTGTTTCCTCTCACCTTTCCTGGTCACAATTTCTGTTCACATTTTCTCTTCCAGCCACGCATGAGGCAGAACGACTGTCGCTTTAAAACGTATGTTATTTGTTCTTTACGCTGGCACTATGTAAACAGTACTGCGCATTTGCGGAGCTTCGTGCTTCCCTCGTTCCTGTGAATCCGGTATGTTTGCTGGAAATAAGTTAAATGGTAGCTTCAATTATAAAAACTTAATCTTTCACCTGGTAGCTATTTTAGCCCTAATAAAGTGGTGCCCCAATAAAGGAATGAATGCGATTTCCTATTTTACTTGTTCAACCACTATCATTACTTGCATGTTCAAAACTTGCGCTATCATCTCATTCATATATGTAATTGCTTCACCAGGTCCGAACGAGAAGAGCACGCATACAATCCTACAAGCAATGGGAGTTCCTGGAGCAAGACCTCAGCTACCCAGCCGGCACAAGAAACAGCTACAATCGAAGAACATGCGTCCATGCCTGTACATTCACGCTGAACACGCAGTCAATCCCTTCTTGATGTTTCACCTTTTCTTCGTCACCTGGAAAAATACGCTGCGCCGTCTGCGGTCCGCGGTTTCACAGCGTCGCCTTGAAAAACATCGTTAACAGAATACAGATTGAACACTTCAATTATGTGTGTTGCCAACGCGTAAGAGAAACAACTGTAATCTGCCAGTGAAGAAAAGGAATGTGATTCTCACTAATACTGCGCAGTCAAGGTTCATAAGCATTTCTATACAAAAACCAAATGATACTTTCCTGTCAGGGACACCTTATGTAACGAGTTGCTGGTGCTTGCCGCCACCACGGACCCTTAGCTTTCATACAGAAGCTGTCATCCGTACCGTGCGATAGGTTGTAAGGTGGAGGGAAGAAACCACTCGGTGGCGGTCGAGGCCGTTGTCTAGCCCCGGCCGACGGTCACCCCTTCTGTCTACCAGACAGGGCAGCCCGGGGCCTTCCTCTGTGTATAAGGGTGAATCAGAGTGACAGAATATTAGGAACGTTATTCTATACATGCCGTATGGATAAATCTTCAAAAATAAACCGTGATCGGTACTTGAAAAGGGGCCGTACCGACATAAAAAAGGACTATCAGAAAACAGGAGAAATATTGCCAAAGTTTTTTAATTACCTCCCTGACTAAAGAACCAATAACAAACCTTTCCGCTTTCGTCATAGCCAAAATCCTGAACAACTCCATTGACCAAAAACCTGAAGCCGAGAATCAAATTAAGATCAGGATAACAAACTGACTATCCCTATGCTCGTGTCCTGTAAATCTGCGTGTTGTCCGTTTGGGCGCTACATCTTTTCAAAGTAACAAACTGCTATCGCTATAAAGTCTTGCCGAACTCAGTGTGCAAGCGACTCCTCACCGCACGCTTCACTAGACAAAGGACGTTTTGTGGATACGAGTTGCTAAAATGTACTGATGGAGAACTGGCAGAAGAATTTGCTGCGCAAGGAGTGATTGCAGCAAGCAGAATCACTATCGGACGAAATAATACAGAGATCAAAACACATTGTCCTAACTTTCAACACCACTTCCCTACCAGAGTCCATCCATGCAGCCAACTTCAATTGTAAAGTCCGCCCTTACAATCCGAAGCACAGGTGACGTTTCAGGTGTCAGCGCATCGAGCATAGATCGTTGGCTTCTCAAATCAAACTCACTTGTGTCAACTGCGGAGAAATCAATCACACCGATGACAGCTGCCAGCGCTCATCGAAATGAATTGCAGCGGCACCCATGGTGCCTACTCCAGGTCGTGCCCGGTCTAGAAAACAAAAAAAAAATAGTTGTGGTTTACCTACGATAATGCCTACTGGTGTAGCGAAAGGTGCGACCACTGGCTACGCTGAGGTACAGCTTATAGAGGAGCACACAGGTTAGGTAATGGCTTAAAGTTTATTTATCCCAATGGAGACGCTCCGATGATGAGTAAAGTAGTGAGATTTGGTTTCCATCCGTTCAATTACATGGTTTGAGTATGTAGTGTTTCGCAGTAGTACCAAGTCAGGCTATACTTC
>JAJIZL010123192.1:0-23828 GCA_023969395.1 Amblyomma maculatum
GCGTCTTCGTGTTTGCGGCCGGACTTGTAAACAATGGTTATGTCAAACTCCTGAAGCCATAAACTCCAGCCTGCAAGTCATCCAGATGGGTCTCGCAGATTTGCCAGCCAGCACAAACAATGATGGTCGGTGACGACTTTAAATGGCCGGCCGTAAAGATAGGGACGAAACTTCATAGTAGCCCATACGACCGCCAGGCATTCCTTTTCTGAGGTGGAATAGTTCATTTCGGCACGAGAGAGAGTGCGGCTAGCATAGGCTATAGGGGAGAAAACCTGGGCCAGGGGGCGCTGCGCCGCTCTGTGCGTCAGCGCCCTCCATGGAGACCCCGTCAAAATCTACGCGCAGCCCGGCCGCGTCGTCTGCTAGCCGCCGCATAGAAAAGCATGTTGTCGTCTGCTCCGCGCTGCTTTCTAGCACGTGTTTGCGCGCGCGCGCTCGGTTGTTTCTCTCCTCCTCCGGCCGCATTGTGGCCACCGTCGCGCTCTAACAATGAGGGGGGAAGAAGAAAGAAAGAAAAGAACTAGAAGGAAATAATGACGGCGCACTTTTTTCGCGAAGCTTGTGTGGAAACGGTAACGGGATGGTTGTGGGCCTTTCTTTTTTTCTTTTTTTTTTTTGGGGGGGGGGGATATCTCGTACCGTTCGTGTGTCGTACTTCTCTAACTGGCGGTGCTGAAGCAGCCATCGTGGAACCGGGTCGGCCTCAAGAAACAGATATTCGTCATTAATGCCACCACTTTACGTCAATCATCCTATCCTCATACGCGATCCTGCTTCGGGAGCTCAAAACTGCGCGTTCGCTATAGGAGATAACTGAACTAGGAATTGCGCAGCGTAACAGTGGAATTAAGAAGACAAAGATTTCCGTGGAGAGATGTCCCCGTCTGCATGGAAAGCCGTCAGACATTTCCTCGCTGTTCGTCTCGTGGAGATGAAACTGCCGCAAAAAATGGCATGCCTCGGCTTCTGGGGAATGACCCAGGTCGTTAAGAAACCCCTCATCGTTAACGGTAGCTAGGTCATTGATTTCGGATGGCAGCGCCGCAGCAGTGAACTTCCCCTGGCCGGTGTCGGCAGGAACCAAAGGGTAAGGCGGCATGCTTTGTGCCTTTGTAGGGAACGCATCCTAAACGCGCCGAAAACAGGCCCCACGGCGCCGGCAGCACTGCCTAAAACGTTTGTCCCCAAAGAGCTGAATAGGCCCCTTTCAAGTGACCAGTCACAAAGGGAAAGGAAGGAGCACTCGAAGGCTGGACCCTTCATTCTGTGAACATGGACAGAGGCATCAAGAGGTGCCGCCTCAAGTCCAGGATACCTGTCGTTTGCCTCCCGCCTTCAAGCAGCGAATCCGCGTTCATTTTTTTTTTATGTATGTTTGAGCCTGCCAACAAGCGCTCTTTGAAAACAGTGTCCGGCGATCAATTAATCATAATTTCTTGCTTTCAAAAGCACCGATAAAAAACATGCCTCCAGCCAGCCTCTATGTCAGCCGGGGCACAGAAAAAAGCAAAATTAAGAAATCCCACTGGCAAAGAGCGCCGGCTTTGCGCGCGAGAACGCACCACCAACCCCTCTCGTCCTCACTCTCCTTCTCCCGCTCCGCGTGCACGCGCGGCTGAACGTAGCACGCGCTCCCGAGCGAGCGGGCAGCGCAGACTCCGCAGACAGCCACGCGCAGC
Source organism: Amblyomma maculatum (assembly GCA_023969395.1). Lineage (NCBI taxonomy): Eukaryota > Metazoa > Arthropoda > Arachnida > Ixodida > Ixodidae > Amblyomma > Amblyomma maculatum. The sequence continues at coordinate 1,683 of JAJIZL010123192.1, forward strand.
GCGGGCGCGGATGCGCGTAGGTTTTGTAGTTCCTCTCCGCTCCGCTGGAAACCGAGCGCTGGCGTCGCGGAGCAAACTCCAGCTTTGGTTCCCTATTACTCGCTCAAACCCGTCTTGATGCTGAACAAGGACCGCGCCAAGACCGATACTACTGGCGTCAGTGTGTACCTCAGTGTCAGCCGCTTCATCGAAGTGCGCCAGAACAGGGGATGTTTGAAGGCGCTCACGAAGCAAAGAGAAGGCCATCTGCTGCTCAGAGTTCCACACAAAGGAGGTGTCCTTCCTTGTAAGGCGCGTCAGAGGTTCTGCGATCTGAGAAAAGTCCGCAATGAAACGCCGATAATATGCGCACAGGCCGAGGAAGCGCTGAACAGCCTTCTTATTAGCTGGAACGGGAAATCGTGCGACGGCAGCAGTCTTATCGGGATCCGGGCGCACCCCATAAGCGCTTACAACATGGCCGAGGAACTTGAGTTCTGTATACCCGAAGTGGCATTTCTGGGGCTTCAGCGTGAGATCAGCACGCAGAACGGAAGGCTTCCAGGACAGCTCGAAGGCGTTCGAGGTGTTGATCAAATGTTTCGGAAAAAACAACTACATCGTCCAAGTACACAAGACAGATCTGCCACTTGAGGCCAGTGAGGACGGTGTCCATCATCCTTTGGAATGTAGCTGGGGCAGAGCACAATCCAAATGGGAGTACTTTGAATTCATATAGGCCATCTGGAGTGACAAATGCGGTTTTTTCTCGGTCTCTTTCGTCTACTTCGATTTTCCAATAGCCGCTTTTTAAATCAATAGATGAAAAATACTTCGCACGTCGCAATCTGTCCAGTGAGTCATCGATGCGCGGCAACGGGTATACATCTTTCTTTGTCACATTATTCAATTTCCGATAGTCGACGCAAAATCGAAGAGTGCCGTCTTTCTTTTTGACCAGGACTACTGGTGAAGACCACGGACTTTGTGAAGGCTGCACAACACCATCATCCAGCATCTCCTGAACTTGCGTCTGGGTCACTTCTCGTTCTTTGGCAGACACACGATAAGGCTGCTGTCGTATTGGGCGAGCGTCGTCATAAGTAATGATGCGATGTTGTGTGATGGGCGTTTGACGAACCTTCGAGGAAGAAGCAAAGTAGTGCTTGAAGTCTAGCAGCAGTTGCTCTAAAGCCCACCGTTTCTCATTTGACAAGTGACAGTTAATGTCGATGTTGTCAAGAGATGGCTCGTTAGTTTCTACTGCCGTGGATGCAAAACAGACCGGATCGTGCGCAACATGGTCAGCAAAAGCGATAGCAGTCCCCGGGAACAAGTGTCGGTACTCATTAGAAAAATTTGTGACAAGAAGTGCAGCCCGGCCATTGTGAAACGACAATAAACTTCGGGGAGCGCAAATGCCATGAGCAAGCAGGAGTGTATGGTTCGCCTCCGCTACAGCATCACCGGTACGGAAATCGTCACAGGTAACTTCCACGAGAGCACTGCTTCGCGGCGGCAGCGAGACGCTCTCAGCGGAAACACGAAGTGCGGTATTGCAAGGACTGCTACTATCTTGTTCGGTAGATTGTCCCATCGAAAACGTGACGAGTCTATTTCGCAGGTCGATAACTGCTCCGTACTCCCGCAGAAAGTCAATGCCGAGGATAAGGTCACGGGAGCAGTCACTTAAAACAACGCAACTAACGACGAACGTACGTCCGTTAATCTGAATTCGAGCCGTGCACATCCCCTTTGGAGTAACTATATGACCGCCGGCGGTTCGAAGGTACACACCTGGCCAAGCAGTGAGCACCTTCCTCAAAACAGTCGCCATGCGACCACTCAAAATTGAATAATCGGCACCGGTGTCCACTAATGCATTGACCGTAGTGCGACCGTCTAAAATAACCGGAATGTCCAGAGAAACGCTTTTTGCTTCCCTAGGTGACGGTACCAGCAGCTCGCGGTCGGATCGATGCGGCGACGACGTGAGGTCTTCAACGCAGCGACTACCAGCGGCCTCGCCCCCGAAGGTCGCTGTTTTCAGTTTTCCCGACCAGGGCTAGACGAGCGGCCTTGGTCCTCTCGCGAGGAACCGTGAGTGAACGAGCAGGAGCGCCTTGGCGAAGGGGAGCGGGGCTGACGCTGCGAACGAGATGAAGAACGCTGCTCCGCCAGGTACTCCTCAATAACTGGGGTCGTTGACCAAACCGGGGAGGAGGCGAGTCGATGTGGAAACCGTGGAGACCGAGGCGTCGATACGGACAATCCCGGTAGAGATGTCCTGGTTCACCGCAGTGGAAGCAAAGCGGACGGCGGTCAGGCGTGCGCCAAATGTCGGCTTTGCGTCGGGGCAGCGGACGATTGTCGAAGTTCTGCACTGGCTGCACCGAGGGCAGCGGAACTGTAGGTGACGCGAGAATGGGCGGTGGTGAAGGGGGAGCCTGACTCTGCAGAACTTCCGCATATGTGGGACGATTGTCGGTCCCCGACAGCAATGGCGGGCTCGGAACTACAGGCGAAAGAGGGCTCTTGAGTGCCTGCCGCACCTCCTCCCGCACTATAGCAGAAACGGAAGATGGCGATTGCTGCAGAGGGCTCCAGAACTTGCTTAGTTCTTCGCGCACGACGCTGCGAATCAGTTCGCGCAATGCATCGGGATGCCGCTCTGAAGATGCAAATGATTCCGCGATTGTGCTTGTATGAAAAGGTCGGTCATAAGCCACGGCACGTTGGTGTAGCACCTTTTCCATTGTGGTGGCCTCCGCAAGGAATCCGTTTACAGTCGACGGTGGGTTTCGCACAAGGCCTGCGAACAACTGCTCTTTCAAACCCTGCATCAAGTGCCTGACCTTTTTGTCCTCGGACATGGCGGGATCGGCTCGCCTGAAGAGGCGCGTCATGTCCTCGACGTATGCTTGGACACTCTCATTCGGCCTTTGGATGCGAGAGCGAATGGCACGTTCTGCATGCTCGCGACGATCTGCGCTAGTGTAAGCCTCGAGCAGTTGACGACGGAATTCCCGCCACGAAGTTAATGCTTGCTCTCGGTTCTCGAACCAGATACGGGCGCCGTCCTCAAGGCTGAAGTAGACGTTCCTTAGTTTGGCAGCATCGTCCCACTGGTTGAATGCAGCGACACGTTCAAACTGAAGGAACCAGTCCTCCACATCCTCAAAGAGGTCCCCATGGAAAGTCTTCGGTACCCGAGGGGCCTGCAAGGTGTAGTTACAGGCCGGTGCGACGCCCGTCACCTGCTGCGCAGGAGCACTGGATGTCATGGCGGCGGGTGATGGCTGAAACTCCGGAGACAGTCCCTGGAGCCGTCGACTGGAGCGATGCACGGGGGTGTCCAATGGTACAGGGCTGGCGCGACGTCTTGTAGATGGAGATTCTTGCATAGGCGATCGTTTTACCCAGCAGCTCCACCAGAATGTCACGTACACGGTGACTAAGGATCCCAATGATAGCAGGGGGTAGCCCAGACACAAGAACACAGCCGCACAGACACAAACGTGCAAGCGACACTTTGTCGTCCTCTTCAACTTCGTCCTCCTTTCACACCTCAGTCATGTGCCACCTGGCAACGCTAGGTGGCAATATATTGTCAGGACAAGTGACTGTAGTAGTTTTCAACCCCTGTCCAAGCCATCCTGAAGTAACGCGCTCCTCCGGCGCGTTTGGACACAAAAAAATCGACGATGCTCCGCTTTTCCTGTTTCTTTTTTCTTTTTTCTCAAATAATGGGAGTGTCTTTTCATAGGAACGAAACAGTTGATTTTTATTTATTTTATTAGTATTTCGCTTTTGTTTTACAGATTGTTTTGAATTATGGCTTCTATATTTTCTTGCTTGTTACTGTCCACTCCTGGTCCGCAAGAGACATATTTACTCAACGCATCCTGCATATCAATATGAGTTTGAGACCCCTATGTTATACAGAGTGAATGAAAATTAAGAATATTGTCACGTACAAGGTGATTGAGGATATCAAGAATATCAAGTGGTAAGCTCCGATACAACAGCGGTGAGCAGCACAGACGCAAAATCCACAAGCGACACTTCGTCGTCCTTCACTCAGTCATGCGCCACCTGGCAACGCTAAGTGGCATTACCCCCCCCCCTTCCGAAAAAAAAAAAGAAAAAAAAATTGAAGACGGGTGGTGAGAACGGTGTGCAAAGAGAGTCGTCACAGGAGGTGGCCGTGCGTTATCGTTGGTAGTATGGCTTCAGCCGCACAATGTGCACAATGTCCCAGCTAGGCTTTCGACGTTTTGAAAGTGCGGCGCCGTCTGGAATAACTTCATACCTGAGATCACTCACACGACGCAACACTTTGTACGGCCCGAAGTAGCGGGAAAGGAGTTTCTCTGACAAGCCTGGACGGCGAACTGGTGTCCACACCCAGACTTGGTCCCCAGGTTTGTAGTGAACCTGGCGGTGCCGGAGGTTGTAGCGGTGCGCGTCAGAGGTCTGCTGCCGCCCGATGTGCACACGGGCAAGCTGGCGGGCTTCCTCAGCGCGGATGGCATACTGCTGGGCACCTGGCGGAAGCTGGTCATCATCTGGGCACGGAAGCATGGAATCGAGCATGCTCTGAACTTCACGCCCGTACACAAGTCGAAATGGTGTGAAGCGCGTTGTTTCCTGTTGGGCTGTATTATACGCAAATGTGACGTACGGCAGCACCTCGTCCCAGGTCTTGTGCTGCACATCGACGTACATTGACAACATGTCCGGAATCGTCTTATTTAACCTTTCGGTGAGACCATTGTTCTGCGGATGGTACGCTGTGGTCTTGCGATGGGTCGTGTAACTCAACTCAAATATGTGGTCGATGAGCTGCGAAGTGAAAGCTGTCCCTCAGTCGGTAATGACATACGAAGGGGCGCCATGCCGCAAGACTATGTTATGCATGAAAAACTCGGCTACTTCAGAAGCTGTGGCATGAGGGATTGCCTTTGTCTCAGCGTATCGGGTCAGGTAGTCAGTAGCGACTACTATCCATTTGTTTCCCGCCTGCGACAAAGGGAAAGGGCCAAAGAGGTCCATGCCGATTTGGTCGAACAGAATACGTGGTGCTCTAACGGGCTTGAGAAATCCGGCAGGCTTCAGGGGCGGTGTTTTACGGCGCTGGCATTCGCGACAGCTTCTCACATAGCGTTTCACAGTTGCGGAGAGTCCTGGCCAGTAATACATGTTGCGGACGCGAGCAAGCGTCCGTGAGTAACCCAAATGACCAGACGTCGGTTCGTCGTGGCAAGCAAGTAGAATATCCGCACGGAGCTCGCATTGTACTACCAGAAGGTAAGCGCTTTCTTGGCCTTGGGAGTTTCTTTTATACAAGACGCCTTGCTGCATACAGAATGAACCAATGTGCCGAGATAGGCGTCGAGGAAGCGGCGTATCACGCCCTTCCAGGTAATCGATGAATGGAAGGATGTCTGGATCAGCTCTTTGTCGATCCCTGAGCTCAGATGCACTGACAGCTCCTAGAAAGCCGTTGTCGCCATCGGCTGCAGCATCGTCAGTGTCAACGGGGGCTCGTGACAGCGCGTCAGCGTCTTCGTGTTTGCGGCCTGACTTATAAACAATAGTTATGTCAAATTCCTGAAGTCGTAAAATCCAGCGTGCAAGTCGTCCTGATGGGTCTCGCAGATTTGCCAGCCAGCACAAACAATGATGGTCCGTGACGACTTTAAATGGTCGGCCGTGAAGATAGGGGCGAAACTTCATAGTGGCCCACACGACCGCCAGGCATTCCTTTTCCGAGGTAGAGTAGTTCGTTTCGGCGCGAGAGATTGTGCGGCTAGCGTAGGCTATTACTCGCTCAATGCCGTCTTGATGCTGAACAAGGACCGCGCCAAGACCGATACTACTGGCGTCAGTGTGCACCTCTGTGTCAGCCGCTTCATCGAAGTGCGCCAGAACAGGGGATGTTTGAAGGCGCTCGCGAAGCAAAGAGAAGGCCGTCTGCTGCTCAGAGTTCCACACAAAGGCGGTGTCCTTCCTTGTGAGGCGCGTTAGAGGTTCCGCAATTTGAGAGAAGTCCGCAATGAACCGCCGATAATATGCGCACAGGCCGAGAAAGCGCTGAACAGCCCTCTTGTTAGCTGGAACGGGAAACCGTGCGACGGCAGCAGTCTTTTCGGGATCCGGGCGCACCCCATCGGCGCTCACAACATGGCCAAGGAACTTGAGTTCTGTATACCCGAAGTGGCATTTCTCGGGCTTCAGCGTGAGATCAGCAGAACGGAGCGCTTCCAGTACAGCTCGAAGGCGTTCGAGGTGTTGGTCAAATGTTTCGGAAAAAACAACTACGTCGTCCAAGTACACAAGACAGATCTGCCACTTGAAGCCAGTGAGGACGGTGTCCATTATCCTTTGGAATGTAGCTGGGGCAGAGCACAATCCAAATGGGAGTACTTTGAATTCATATAGGCCATCTGGAGTGACAAATGCGGTTTTTTCTCGGTCTCTTTCGTCTACTTCGATTTGCCAATAGCCGCTTTTCAAATCAATAGATGAAAAATACTTCGCACGTCGCAATCTGTCCAGTGAGTCATCGATGCGCGGCAACGGGTATAGATCTTTCTTTGTCACATTATTCAATTTTCGATAGTCGACGCAAAATCGAAGAGTGCCGTCTTTCTTCTTGACCAGGACTACTGGTGAAGACCACGGGCTTTGTGAAGGCGGCACAACACCATCATCCAGCATCTCCTGAACCTGCGTCTGGATCACTTCTCGTTCTTTGGCAGACACACGATAAGGCTGCTGTCGTATAGGGCGAGCGTCTTCATAAGTAATGATGCGATGTTGTGTGATGGGCGTTGGACGAACCTTCGAGGAAGAAGCAAAACAGTGCTTGAAGTCCAGCAACAGTAGCTCTAAGGTCCGCCGTTTCTCCTTCGACAAGTGGCAGTTAATGTCGACGTTGTCAAGAGATGGCTCATTAGTTTCGACTGCCGTGGATGTAAAACAGACCGGATCGTGCGTAACAGGGTCAGCGAAAGCGATAGCAGTTCCCGGAAACAAGTGCCGGTGCTCATTAGAAAAATTTGTGACAAGGAGTGCAGCCCGGCCATTGTGAAGCGACAATAAACTTCGAGCAGCGCTGATGCCTTGAGCAAGCAGGAGTGAATGGTTCGCTTCCGCTACAGCATCGCCAGCACGGAAATCGTCACAGGTAACTTCCACAAGAACAGTGCTTCGCGGCGGCAGCGAGACGCTCTCGGCGGAAACGCGATGTGCGGCATTGCAAGGACTGCTACTATCTCGTTCGGCAGATTGTCCCATCGAAAATGTGACGCGTCTATTTCGCAGATCGATAACTGCTCCGTATTCTCGCAGAAAGTCAATGCCGAGGATAAGGTCACGGGAACAGTCACTCAAAACGACGCAACTAACGACGAACGTATATCTGTTAATCTGAATACGAGCCGTGCACATCCCCTTTGGGGTAACTATATGACCGCCGGCCAAGCAGTGAGCACCTTCCTCAAAACAGTCGCCATGCGACCACTCAAAATCGAATAATCCGCACCGGTGTCCACTAATGCATTGACTGGAGTACGACCGTCTAAAATAACAGGAATGTCCAGAGAAACGCTTTTGGCTTCCCTAGGGGACGGTACCAGCAGCTCGCGGTCGGATCGAAGCGGCGACGACGGGAGGTATTCAACGCAGCGACTACCAGCGGCCTCGCCCCCGAAGGTCACTGTTTTCAGTTTTCCCGACCAGGGCTAGACGAGCGGCCTTGCCCCTCTCGCGAGGAACCTTGGGTGGCCGTCAATGAGCGCCTTGGTGAAGGGGAGCGGGACTTACGCAGCGAACGAGATGAACGCTGTTCCGCTGTTCTTCAATAACTCGGGGTCGTTGACCAAACCGGGGAGGAGGCGCGTCGATGCGGAAGCCGTGAAGACCGAGGCGTCGATAAGGACAATCCCGGTAAAGATGGCCTGGTTCACCGCAGTGGAAGCAGAGTGGACGGCGGTCAGGCGTGCGCCAAATGTCGGCTTTGCGTCGGGGCAGGGGACGTTCGTCGAAGTACTGCACTGGTTGCACCGAGGGCAGCGGAACTGCAGGCGGCGCGGGAATGGGTGGCGGTGATGGGGGAGCCTCCCAGACGGCCATAGATGTCCGACGGTCGACCGACGGACGTCCGTTTTCGCACCTTCGGAAATCCGACGGAAGTCCGGTTATGTTCGATATACGTACAGCGGACGTCCGTCGGACTATCGTTCGTGGATCCGGATCGCGTCCCACGGACGTCCGACGGGCAGCCGGAGGCGGACATTCGGACGTTTCCCGGAACATGCTTGCAGGGCCCGCTATTGGCGTAAAAACTTGCCAATAACATTCGTGCAAAGCTCAGCAAGCATGTGCCATGGAAATTTCAGTGACATACTAGTGCTCAATGCCTTTGTTGTGAGAGTAAAGCAGACAACAGAATATGCAACAGGTTCAAGTTTCCTGTTGTCTGCTTTACTTTCACACACAAAGCACTGAACAGTAGTGTGCAATTAAAACTTCCATCAAAGAGGCACATATGCTAGCTGAGCTTTACACAAATGCACCATTCCTGAAAACATGCTAAGTGCATAGGCATACCAGCATGCGAGGTTGTAAAAAAAAGCATTTTTTTTTTTGCTTTATTGCAAAAACTGCATGCATAAATAGTCTACATTAAAAAAAATATCGATGTTAAGGAATGGCATGGTAAAATGCAACGGGAGTATTAAGAATCTACTTGAATATTTTTTTTTAATTATCCTTGGCCGTGACAGCTCTTCCCTTGGGGAGGTGGTGGAGGAAAAGGTATTTATTGAAATCTAATATTTCGGAATTAGCGAGGAGATGATCGAGTTCTCTGTGGGCGGCCTCCGCAGGCCGGGATTCCAGCAGCAGTTACTATCCTGTGCATTTGCTCGATCAGCTGTTGCTGGTCTTTCAGGCCTAAGATGGAAAGAGCAGGCTGGGCTCCTCCTGCAATAGAAGGGAAAATTAAATTCAAGTTATCTGTGCTGAACTTTGATCACACATCTCCAAGGGCAACTGCCAGTTTCTCTCAATTGCTTTTTCCAGATGGCACTGTACGCATGCATCTCCGTTCAGAACTGTCACATACTATATAGAAAGGTCATATAACTGCAGCAAAACCCATGCAGAATAACAAAATATACAAATGTAGTTTGGCCAGAACCTGGCATTCAGTATTTTAATGTTTTTATGTCGTCTTTTTGAACATGCCACTCTGACCAAACATGGCATGTTATGCTTGCTGCTATGCACCCTCAGCAATGCCCAAGACATGGAGTGCACATGCAGAGAAACTAAGCATAAAGGATGCTGTATATGAACATAAAGCACAGCCAGAGCATTGCGGTATTACACAGGTACGCACTGGCAGCAGAAACCTGCACTTTGAGCGGTTTAACAGGCAGATTTCTAAAGTAATTGTTCCTGCTCTGAAAAGAAGTGATCAATAATAACATCATAAAATTGTTACCTTTATGTTCTGTAAACTGCACATTTCGCTGGTTTCCATGTACCCTCTACCGAGGACATTGCCTGGGCGTGTCGGGGGTATATCGACATCAACATCTAGGCTACAAGCGTCTAGAAAGCGTCTCCTTAGAGCAGCTGCGACGAAGTAGCTTATCTGATAACATGCAAGCTGCTGCAGCAGAATAAAAATAGACATTTGACATGTGGCTAAAGCCCAATGTGGAAGCATAGCCCGCCGCAGTGATCGCGCAGTGTTCATGCTTGTACAAGAGTTAAAAGTTATTTGTTTACCCACAGCACTATATGTGACATTACAATAGCAAGGCTTATAGTCACACAAAACACAAAAAGCTGACAACCACGAGCTCCTGATGTATTACCGGCAGCATGCAGCATGGATGTTAGTTACTGAAATATGGTTGCACAACTCTGGCAACCAGCTGTGCATGTATGTCATGGATTTCTCAACTACGCATAACAAATTACAAAAAAAATAATGGTATTTATAAATGCAGCCAGCTGTTCGCAAGAAACATTGTAGCTTTTTTATGGGGAAGGCAGTGGGCGCCAAAGAAACTGCCCCTGTAAAGGCGCCTAATTTTCCCCTATGTAATATCGGGGACAAGTGTGTGAACTACACAAACTGTAATCAAAGCACATAACTTTCACATCGACCAGGAAACTCAGACCATACTTGTCGATGTGAAAGTTGAACGTTAGTTCTTTCATGTGTGCAAGAGAAATAAGGTCACAGTTCGTTTACATCGCGATTCTAGTCCAAAATCTCCAGACATACTGTCCAGAGACTTTCGCCCCCGCAGTATAAGCCACCACTTGGGTAAGAGATTAGTAAAAGTGTATAAAAGACAGTGCTGTTGGACAGCCATAGCTATAAAAATGGTATTGACATTGGAGTACTGCCTTAAGTCGGGGCCTAGGGCATTACAAAAGCAAGAGATAGTGTCCACTGGTCCTCATTTGAACGAACAAAAGGAGGGGGGGGGGGGAAGAAATCTTCCTCAACTACATGTTTTGAATGACACCAAGCCGCAGTTAGCATTAAATATATCACAGTTTTGTGGAAGATTTGGGAGCGCTTTGCTCCTTTCTTACAGGATTGGACAAAAGAGCTCACCATCTTCAGAAAGGCACGTTATATAGAAATGAAAATAGTGAATTTACTGCATCTGGCCACAACAACTTGCACACGGAGAGGAAGATGAACTGAAAATTTAATACATGAATGTACGTATTCACAACAGGTGAAACAATGACCATGATCGATGCCGAAGAGGAAAGAGATCAAAATCTAGCTCAGAACGAGTTCTCCTGGCCGCGGGGCCGTTTCATTAACTTCGGGACTCCGCCCTCATTTCTCATCCCCAATGACAACAAACTCACACATGACTGGCTAACAAACATTTTGGCATGTCTTTCCACTTTCATAAATTCTTCACCCTCTCCCTAATACAAGCAATGCAAAAGGGACAACAAATTTATTTCACAACAAACAGAATTTAGAGAATGGACCTCGAAATGATTGGCTCACTAGGTCACATGCCAAAATCTCTCCCCTAGGAAAAAAAAAGAAAAAAATTAGAACCCATCAAAACGGTGTCCCACGTGCGCAACCATTGCCCAAAGCTTGCATCCTTGGCGGCTCCTTTTACAGGGCAATTATTGCAATTATTGGCGTCCGAGTCAGCACCATTGCGGACCACATCAGAAGATCCAACCCACATCCTCCCGCTCCGCATCATACCGTCACTGTTACACACTTGCCCTTTTTCAACGCCGCCATCTCCCACCATTGTTGACATCCAGGGTTTGAATCCTCAACGAGACCCCACTCAGCGGGCCTGCACTGAATAATTGTCACTTTTATGACCTCCCGAACAAGGAAGAGGGCCTTACACCCTTCAACCTGACAGTGTTTTTTCTTTGAACGACAAGCAGTTCTTCCAAAGAGGTGCTCGTTTTAAAGCTGTGCTGCCTCCGGGTGATGGGTCCAGTCAGCGTACTAAGGACCCCTTAGTACGCTTAGTACTAAAGACCCCTTAGTTGTATACTGTTCGTAAAGCTCCTTAAATAAAAATGAGCCCCCTACATGACACAGCAACGAGAACAAACTGCCTGTCCCCGCGTCTTCGAGTGCGACAGCAAAGTCCTGGGAAGAGGGGACTCCTTTCCCTCCCTGCCTACGTTTCCGTTAAGCACTGTAGCTGCTGTAGCTGCCTCTCTGTGCGCGTCTCTCCGCCTCCTGTCCGAGGGCAAGTGGGAGACGGCCGCAGCTGGGCATTGAACAGGTGACCCAAAAAGAGCAGACTAATAATGGTGCCTAGCATACCCACCGATCCCTTACAGAAATCATTAAAGAAATGAAAGCAAAACATCAGATAACGCTACAATGTTTCTAAGTGCAAAGTCGACAACTCCAAGTCATATAAATATATGTACATCTCCGCACATTAACTGGACAGAAACAGTGCAGAGTAAACTAATAATTCAGTGTCTAGCAACACCATTAAAAGGGGATAAAGGCCACGGGGGGCTGCGATTATTAGTACCGTTTTGCTTTTAAACTACAATAACATACTTGTTGCAAGCTTAAAATCAAAGATTCACACCTGTCCCACCCACAGCAATGGAACACACATCTGACTCAAGTCTGCAGAGAAAGAGCAAGCTAGACTATTGCAGACGCACCCTTGGTTATTTTTCTGGCATTTCTGAGGGTGAAGAATATGACTTGTCAGTAGCATGTATATGAATAAGAATCCTATGACAGTAAATGCATCAGATTTTCTGGAGTGGCTTTTCTTGGCTGACCACAAATGAGGTGAGCTATAATTTATCCAACTTGGCCTAGGTTTATTCTATGAATAACAAAGCTATAGCAGGTACATAGTCGTCCACTCAGGCTGAACATGCGAGTGTGTGGCATGCACTTTTTGAGATGCCACTGCATCCATCGCAGCCGCACACCGTAGCGAAGAGGCAGACAGCGTGAAGTACCAGCCTCTAGTCCCTCTACCACCACTGGGGTCCCAAACTAGGGACCCCTTGTTTTTGTCAGGACAGGCCCCCTCAGGGTCAGCTAGTGAGTAACCTCCTGTATTTGTATCTGATGGCAATGTTTTCCACCACCACCCACAATACGCAGCTGCGCATCATAGCAGATGTGAAGCAACAGCTCCTGGTCCTTCTATGCATAAGCCACCTTGCCTTGATGCATGCCTGCGCACCATAGTAAAGAGGCAGACAACATGACGCAGCAGCTCATGGTACCTTTACACATGAGCCCCCCCATTGTACTTCGATACGCACCATAGCAAATATACAGACTACGCCACACAGCAGCTCCTGGTCCCTCTATGCATAAGCCATTTTGCCTCAATACGCACCTGCGTACCTGAGCGAAGAGGCAGACGTGAAGCTGCAGCTCCTGGGCCCTCCATGCACAAGCCACTTAGCATCAATGCACGGCTGTGCACTGTAGTAAAGAGGCGAAGGACGTTAAGCAGCAGCTCCTGGTCCCTCTACACATCAGCCATTTTGCTTCGATGCGCATCTGCACACCGTAACAAACAGCCAGATGTGACAAAGAAGCTCCTGGTTTCTCTACACATAAACCACATTGCCTCAATGCACGTCTGCACACCGGAGCAAAGAGGCAGATGGCGTGAAGCTGGAGCGGCTCGCCCTCAACGAACAAGCCACTTAGCCTTGATGCATGGCTGTGACGGATGCATTGTTATTTTGCAAACTGCATGCCACACATTCCCATTCAAGCTAAGAGTGGACGACTGTGTAAACGTAAAATACTGGTTATTTACTTCAATGGACAATGACAAAAAGTAACATGGTGGACAATGTAAAAAGAATTTGCTGCATAAAGTTTGTTGAAACCAGTTCTACATCCTACATGTAAACAAGCTAAAACCTTAATGTCGAAGGGATGTCCTGTGTGTTTAAAATCATCACGCTCAAACAACTTCAACACCGACAATCATGATTCAATATTAATAATATAGATAATGATACAATACTCACTTTTAGCCATACCAAAGAAATGAGAATGCAAAGGGATGTTGCTGTTTTTCCCCCGTTGATGACAGTTTTTGATGTTCAAAGTTCTGCCTCCTGTTGGCCTACGAAATCGGCTACAGCAAATGGCATCTGAAATATTTTTGGAAGCCTCATGCTAGTCTTCAACGAGAAAAGCATTGCCATACAGAAGCAGAACACAAATACTTTTACAACACACTAAAAGCACCAACTGCGGTGCTGTTTTTAGGATGACTCGGTAGAGGTTTTGCTGTAGCGAGCCAAATGTTAGCCTTCAATAAGGAAAGCATTCCCATACAGAAACAGAACACAAAAACTTTTACAACACATTAAAAGCATCAATTGCACAAATGCTTGTAAGATGACCAGGTACAGGTTTCTGCTATAGCCCACATCATGTGACCAGCGGTTATCAGAAGCCTTGTATGTGAGCATGATGCCCTAGATTCAATTTATGGCTATCACTGTATTAACAAGCATGGGTTTAAAGCTACTTTAATATGATAATCTAAGAACATGGTAAGAGCTTTCAGTGCGAGACATAAGCTCAGTATCATGTACTATAAGGTGCTGCATGGCTCTAGTGTAACATTGGCATTATCTCGCTGTCAATAATGCAGTGAAGTTCTGAGGAGCCTTTGAATATCTGTAAGGACAAAGCAACAACAATTTTGTTTTCATCTCACTTTTGCTCAACTCGTGTTTTTTTTTTTTTTTGAGCCCGCGGCTTGCATGGCCTCCCAGTATGCCTGTTTTGCATAAAAGAAGGCGTTGCAGGCACCAGAGCTCACAGCCCACTGTATCGCGGCGGCGGTATGTCAAATTCGTGCCAGAACAGCGCAGAACAACGGGTCAAGAAAAAGACAAGTGCTGACTTTTTTTTTTTCTCTTATCTCCTTGTCCGGTTGTTCTGCGCGGTTCGGTCCCACATGCATAACCAACATGCGCAAGGTGCTGTCCTGGTTTGTCAAAGCTGAAGGAGAGTACTAAACCTTTAGTTATTTAGTAGCTACAGCCGTTCCTTCTAGAAACTGTAGTTGCCGTAAAGCTCGAGAGAGAAAGATCAGCGGCTGTCCATTAAAAAAAAAACAACAAAAAAACTCGCGACGTTTTCACAAGTGTAGGCATGTCGCACGATGGGCTCGAGGAGTGCAAAAGTTTTCTCGTATAGTTTTTACAACTCAGCACGTTGCGCATGGTAAACAAATTAACTCCTTTAAAGCTCGGACAGGCGCTCCTTTATCAGAGACAGAGAAGTTGCGCGGCTTACTGGCGCAGCGTCCAGTAATGCCGAGAAAGATGGCCCTCAGACTTGAGGCTGCACTTTAGTTAGTCGGCGCGGAGCCATCCTGTCAGTCTCGCCTAAAACACTCGACCGTTCGGCTGCTGTACAGAGCTGTTTCCTTACCCAAAAGCTCACCACTATCGGTGCATCGAAAAGTTCCACTACAGAAACAAAAGTTCAGTGAAATACTTACTTTGGAATCGGCGGGTGAACAAAGTGTGCCAGCCGCACCAAGCCACAGCAAAAACAATGCTAGCAGTGCATTACAGCCGTAGGTATTTGTAACTGCGCAGATAATGCAGAACACGGAAACGTGAAGCCATCTTCCATGACTAAACTTCAACTTGTCAGGTGGATTGGATTGGCTCATTTCAGATTTTTTTGAGGATAAGTTCGGTTTCCTTCTTTTTGAGCTTGCTGCTTGCTGCGTCTATTCAGCCACTGATTAAAATTTCACCGAAGCATCATGATAGAAAAATGTTTAATGGTCATTTAACTTATCAAAAATTTTTGATGGAAGAATTCAACGATGAAACACGCGGAAAATAAAAAGAAACTGTTTAATGGAAACGCTTTCTATCGCATCGATTCGCTCTGGCATCATATAATGCAGACTTGACGGCATTACTGATTTATACGCAGTTCAGATGAGCACGACGACTACAAACTATATCATAGCTGTGTAAAAGCAAATCCATTGGCGGACGTACGGCGGCTGTCCGCTGGGCGAACGGATTCGACCATCCGCTTTCGTACGTACGCCGGAATTCCGGCGGACGTCCGAAATCGGCCGCCGAGTTGCGGCCGAGTTCGGTTGCCCGTCGGACGTCAGTGGCCGTCTGGGCTGACTCTGCAGAACTTCCGCATATGTGGGACGGTTTTCGGTCACCGACAGCAATGGTGGGCTCGTAACTATAGGCGAAAGAGGGCTCTTGAGCGCCTGTCGTACCTCCTCTTGCACTATAGCAGAAATGGAAGCTGGCGATTGCTGCATGGGGTTCCAGAACTTTCTCAGTTCTTCGCGCACGACACTGCGAATTAGTTCACGCAAAGCATCAGGATGCCGCTCGGAAGATGCAAATGACTCCGCAGTTGTGCCAGTATGGAGAGGTCGGTTATAAGCCGCGGCACGTTGTTGGAGCACCCTTCCCATTGTGGCGACCTCCGCAAGGAATCCATTTAGAGTCGACGGTGGGTTGCGCACAAGGCCTGCGAACAGTTGCTCTTTCAAACCCTGCATCAAGTGCCTGACCTTTTTGTCCTCGGACATGGCGGGATCGGCTCGCCTGAAGAGGTGCATCATGTCCTCGACGTACGCTTGGACACTCTCATTCGGCATCTGGATGCGGGAGTGAATAGCACGTTCTGCATGTTCGCGAAGATCCGCGCTAGTGTAGGCCTCGAGCAGTTGACGACGGAATTCCCGCCACGATGTTAACATTTGCTCTCGGTTCTCGAACCAGATCCGGGCGCCATCCTCAAGGCTGAAGTAGACGTTCCTTAGTTTGGCAGTATCGTCCCACTGATTAAAAGCAGCGACACGTTCAAACTGAAGGAACCAATCCTTCACATCCTCAAAGAGGTCACCATGGAAAGACTTCGGTACCCGAGGGGCCTGCAAAGTGTAGTTACAGGCCGGTGCGACGCCCGTTACCTGCTGAGCAGAAGCACTAGATGTCATGGCGGCAGGTGATGGCTGAAACTCCGGAGGCAGTCCCTGGAGCCGTCGACTGCAGCGATGCACGGGGGTGTCCAATGGCACAGGGCTGGCGCGACGTCTTTCAGATGGAGACTCTTGCATAAGTGATCTTACCCAGCAGCTCCACCAGAATGTCACGTACAAGGTGATTGAGGATATCAAGAATATCAAGGGGTAAGCTGCGATACAACAGCGGTGAGCAGCACAGACGCAAAACCCACAAGCGACACTTCGTCGTCCTTCACTCAGTCATGCGCCACCTGGCAACGCTAGGTGGCAATATTTATTGAGAGCTACACGAGGTACGCGCAATAAAAGAAGCTAATTGAAAAGAATTCTCACCTGAAGCAGCTGCCGCAATTTCGGGTTTTTGTTGTGGCTTGCAGACTAACAATATGGAGAACTTTTAGTTTTAAGGCGTGAACATGTATCGGAAGTGATTAAAGCGAATTATCTGTCGTACGTACTAAGCCGAGAGATCGCTTGTAGAATAGCCCTGCATATGGAAGGAATGCTGCATAGGTCCAGAAACTTAGGACCTCTGCTTGAAAAGTACCGGGATAAGAGAGTAGAAACGATCATGACGTCATAGGCGTGAACTTCAACCATTTACATAGCAGGGAACCAAAGAAATCTTATTGATAAACACGGAAATAGCAAAGCACACTAGGACAGTAAATAATGTTTCAGTAAAACAGCAAACAGTACCGAACATATAAGATAGCGGCAAGAAATATATAATGCAGTGAGTTTCTGGTCACACGTTGTATATCAATAATGTGCAGCTGCAACAGGACTCCCTCGGGAGCTCTGACCACCTAACAAATTTCCAGACAGTCGATTGCTCGATCCTTTGTGCTCACACATATACGCGTGAGCCGCAGGCTTGCGTCTTTCAAGACAAGAACCGAGTTCAAATCACTTCGATGTACAAGTGACCTTCCTGAGGTGGATGTGCCGCATCAACAACCTCCGGATAAAGCTTTGCTCTCCAAGAACTAACAGCTGGCTATATCTAGGTGAGACACACTAGCATGGGGAACAGTAGACAACGGGGTCACCGAAAGAATACGATCGACCGCGTTCCTATTCTGCCAAATGATCAATCCCACGGACTTCACTACACGTTGTTCGAACGCTTCGCGCGGCCTTCCACTGTGCGACGAAAAGCTCACGGCGCTAGGCAGCGGAATGTCCGAGGAGCCTTAGAATGTCCAAGCTGCGACGCAGTCCTGAAGGACACGTGTGTGAGACTCGACCTGACCAAAGTTGATACAGTGCAGATCAATATGCCAGCTGTAAAGCCTGTTTAATTTGGTGGGGATCGAATACGCCACACTCAGTGCGCCACCGAAAGTCTCTTACAGCATGCGGGAGATTGGGTGCAACAGGCGTCTCCCACTTCGCATACCTTTGGCACATATGTCTAGGGGCGCAGAATAGCAGAGCGCTTCGCAGAGATTAGATACTGCTATGGCTATCCATGCTCCGTCTACGAACATCTCCTCTAACTATGCGAACACGTGCGCCTGTTTCCCCTGACCATGCACTACAAACATCTGCCTTTTACTTCCAAGCCAGTATAAAAGTTAAGGCCACCCAACGTAACCTATGTGATCCACTAACTCGGATACCCAATAGCGCACAACAAAGGGCATAATGAATACAAGGCGGAACCTAGATAGGCGCCACCACCTAGCTATAGTGAAAATATAATCAAAGTAGATTGACTTTGCAAGAGGAATCCATAAGAAAACACGTGCTAACCCATGCAGGGTCGTATCATTGGGAGGCTGGATCAATAAACAATCAAGGAACACAGATGTGGGAAAGTTGGCACCTGTGTGCACTAGGCTTTATCAGAAGTTTCGCGCATACGTTAATTAGCTATAACTTTAGGGTGAACAAGATGTCCGAGATTATTGAGTTAATAGTCTATCTCTAGTGTGACTATAGTGACGCATGCACGTACGCACGCACGCACTTACGCACGTCTGCAGTCGCACAGATGAAATTGTTCCACGACCTTACACATGGTACGATGGAATAGTTAATAATAATTGAAAGAAGGAAATAAAAATTAGGGGGACGCTCAAGCTTCCCCTTAGCATTCGACGGGATACAACGCCTTCTCATTCTTCTCTCTATTTCGGTGGACAACCGCAGTTAATTGCAAATTGGTTATAGGAAAGTAAAGGCGCAGCATCTGTCACAGATCCCGGTGGGAACCTGGACCGCATCTCCATATTTACTACCACATTCCGAATATTTCAGACAAAACTCGACGATACTCGAGCGAAAACCGGGTTAGCGAGGTGGCTTTTGGACCAAATGAGCTGTAACGCTTCGCATATATATGCTGCACTCTCGATAGACGAAACTCGGGTATATTGCCGACATGAGGGTAAATGGAACAGCTTGGGACAAATATTTGCCCGCCTCATTCCTGATATATCAATATGCCGAGGCCGACTGTCTTTATCCAGAACACAAATGTGGTCCTGATAGTTTTCAAATAAAAATGAAAGGCACGCAAGAGCCGATCGCCCGGACGATTCGCCTGTCGAACGTATACTTCCTGCGAACACAAGCATTGTGCAAGAACCTTTGGTTCTTTTGAGAAAATTCATAGGGATTGCGTTTTGAGAATCCCGCGCAACATGACGAGGATCGATCGGCTCCTGCACCAGTGGCGGTCTACATTGTGTTAAATTCTTCAACGTCAGCCTCACACGCAGAAATATGGTATGAAATGCCAGTATATAAAGTTTCTCGAATCCCCTTTTCCTCAGCCGCGTATTCACTGCTGCTATAATATATCATTAAATAACATTGTGCATATCAAAGTAAAGTCTCCTGCAATACAGCAGGTTTCCCCTCTACGTTCCATGAGGCAGTCGGCTTAGCAGGAGAAAAGTAGAAAATTCGTATCATTGAAACAGCTATTTTTATGCAACATTGAGTTATACCGCGTGCATGATATATATTGACAGTATATCATTTGAGCCTGCTGATAGAATTATACATTGCGCAACAGAAGGTGAAATTAACTGTTATTTATACATATTTTGAAATAAAGCTTTGACCGCGCGCTAATTGAGCCGCGGCGGGTATGGTACACTCTGTAGTTGATCGCGAGTTGTCATGAACTTATGCTTGAATTTGTGAACTGGTAGGCGCTGATTGTCTGTTTGAACCATACTTAGTATTAAGTGCCTAAGATTTCCGCGATAACTGCTATGAGCCTACGAATGTAATTGTCCATTTTTTTTTTATGGTTAAATGGTAACCTCTGAATTTAAACAACCTCATCATAAAGTTAACCTATAACGTAACCCTAAGCAAACCCACGGTAAACCGAAGAGATCACGTGCCTTTAACCGTCAATTACTTTCGCCAGTGCCCTCGAAACCTATCAATCCTAAACGCCCTTAAATTCGTTTCGCAGCCTCCGTGAGTTTACATTTCGTACGGGGTCAAGAAAAGAGGCGGTGAGCTTTTATGAGCTTTCATCCGGATCCGGTGCACTTCGCCCTGCGACCTTCTACTGATTTTCATGCATCCCTAGAACAAATGGACAAAATATATTTTTGTCAGAAACTTGCAGCAGTTACTATGTGGTTCAATCGGTATTTACCAGCTTGAGCTCGAGGTCACGGGCTTTAGTCGAGCTGCAGAAGCCGCATTATGACGGAAACCAAACGCGAAAACGGAAATGTGGTTTGCGATTAATATGACAGCCCCAGGGGCTCTAAATAACCCACGTACTGCTTTGGGAAGTATAAATCCGCATGAACTATGTAATCTCTGCAAAAGCACTCATAATATACAGTGTTCTGCAACTTAACCGTCTTGGAAAATTTTCCAAGACGGTTCCGATAAAGTTGCTGAACACTATATACGTAGCTAGGTCTTGCTATTTTGGCTAAATGAAGCTGCAGGTGTTCTACTGGTTGGTTGGTTGGTTCATAGGAAGGGAAAGGCGCAGTATCTGTCACACTTGCTCTGTGGACACCTGAACCGCGCCGTAAGGGAAGGGATGAAGGTGGGAGTGAAAGTGGATAGAGAGAAAGGGGAGCCGTAGTGGAGGGCTACGGAGTAATTTCGACCACCTGGGGATCTTTAACGTGCGCTGACATCGCACAGCACACGGACGCCACTTCGTTTCGCCTCCATCGAAACGCAGCCGCCGAGGCCGGGATTCGATCCCGGGAACTCCGGCACAGTAGTCGGGCGTCTTGTGTCCTACTGCCCCACACTTGGAAGATATTCGGTTAAAAGAACATTACATACATTCGCTCCAAGCCATATTTTTTTCATGCAAAGAACTACAGCCGCTGGTATCAAGACGAGGGCACTTACAGAAGCCGTAGAAAAAAGAAAAGAAAAAAAATTCCCACGATTATGTTACTTCCTAATGCGAAATTTGAGCGCAGCTCATCAGCTGTTTCATCTTTTCGATAAATTGAGGCAAAACGAAGAGGCGTCCGTGTGCTGTGCGATGTCAGGGCACGTTAAAGATCCCCAGGGGGTCGAAATTACTCCGTAGCCCTCAACTACGGCTCCCCTTTCTGTCTTTCCACTTTCACTCCCACCTTCCTCCCTTCCCTTACGGCGCGGTTCAAGTGCTAGCTAGCAAATGTGACAAATACTGCGCCTTTCCTTTCCCGTGAACCAATAGAGAAAAAAGAGGCAAGGATTTCGAGCAAAGCACATAAGCACAATTGCATACTTCTTTTTTTTTTTTTTTTTAATTTTTCACACGTATTCCTTCAAGAAACACTCCACTAACAGTTCTTGGCTGTCATGAAAGAAGCTTTGTGGTCCGAGAAATGAAGAGAGCAATTGAGTTATCGGGAGGTTGCGGGAAGTAGCGCGTGGGTCCATAGGAACGTTGCGCAACGAACAGATAGCAGCGACTCGAGAAACTTTGTGGTCCGAGAAACGAAGAGAGCAATTGAGTTATCGGGAGGTTGCGGAAAGTAGCGCGTGGGTCCATAGGAACGTTGCGCAACGAACAGATAGCAGCGACTCGCTGACGCCGCTAGCGAATGAAGCGAGCCTGGAAGCGAGTGAGAACGGGATGCACGCACCGTGATCCGCCGCTGTAAGGTTGCTTTCAGCGGATGAAGCGGTCGTCTCGGTGCGCCCGCATACTTGCGGAGCGGGTCGGCGTTTCCGCAACCGGAGAGCACCCTCGCCTCCACTCAGGAAGAGGGGGGGGGGGGGTCTCCTCTTTCTGCATGGCGGCGACGGTGTTCTACGCAGCACGTTGTGTTGACTAGCTAGCGACGTCAGTCAGTCGCTGCTAGCGCTGCCTCCGGCGACCCCCCTATTTTTTCCTTGTGTGCTCCGGTAGCTGCGCGCGCTCCTGCCCCCATCATTCGCCGTTGAGTGTGCTCCCCCCTCCTCCTGCGAGGCTCCGGTGGCCAAAGCGCCGGCTCGAACGGGGGGGGCTGAAAGGGGGGCGGAACTGGTTACGAGACCGACGCCGACGCCGACGCGAAACCCAGGAACGGCCGCCTAAGAGCTGCACTCTAAAAAAAGAAACTACCGCGACGCTTCTTGAACGACGAGGGAGGGTTGGGGGGGGGGGGGGGGG